>JBAJFG010000308.1:0-95639 GCA_037903475.1 Ancylostoma caninum
TACCCTGTTTTAGCGAGATCTCCGCAGAGCCACGCTAATACCATTGGTATACTGCAAACACACATACTCTCATAGGTACATGAAGGGGAAAAAATTCCAACACCAAATGGAAAAACACCTCATTCCTTGCGTGGACTTCCGTTGCCAATTTCGGATCAATTGTGGAGCACCCAAGCTTGCTTCGACAAGCAAGGAGATCATACCAAGAGCCTCCACATACCATTGAAACTGAAATATTATTTAGACTAGAAAAACAATCAAAAATATTCAACTGAATAATGGAAAGGACAACACATCGATGGGTATAAGGAAAGAAAAGAATCTGAAATGTACAAAGAACGAGAACGAAACGTAAAAAAAAGAATGAAATGCCTACCCGGATTAGTATTGCTGTAAGGATGGACCAGAATGTTGTGAATGCACCCAATGCAATAATGAAACTCGCCAGGTCGTGCCATGCCCAGAAGGCGTTCAAGAAATCGCCTCCTAGAAAATCATCAGTCATCATCGTCATTCTAATTTTATTATTATAAACTTCTTTATTTCATGAGTTCTTCAATAAAGTGCGAAAACATTATTTCTGAAAACCAGGACATAACTTGAAATCCTGCAAAAACCCATAAAAATACCAAATGTTGTACGTTTACATTTCACAGTGCTTTTTCACCACTCGTAATTTATTGTAATCGAAACAAATCTGTGTTCTCACATAGTAAATATATAAATATGATTAAATAACGAACGATACTGCGCTACAATGCAATTTCTAGACAATTTTCTAAGTAAAAAGCTTTTCTATGTGAGGAAACCAAGACTGAGCACGGCCCAAATCAATCGGGTAATACAGCATCGCAGTTCAGTGCCGAGCCCTTACTGGTTGGAACATCCACGTACGTACATTTATCTACCCACTCAATTAATTTTTTCCCTTATTGATAAGTTTAGGCCTTCTCTCTTACAAAAAAGAGCAGAAATGGTCGGATATCCCCCGCATTTTCAAACCACAAGTAGACCACATTCATCTCCACAACTACTCAGGTGGAAAAATTCCAGTAGATTACGGGTGCTTTCGAGCAGATTTCGCTTATTTTTCGCCGAAATATTTCCCGATTTCGCCCGAAAATCACACGTAAATCTCCGAAAAATAAGCGAACTCTGCTGAAAAGTACGCGAAAATTGCTGCGACATCAATTGATGCAACAAGTTCCAGCCAGGGTCGGCGGCCACGCAGCGTTGCGCCGCTGTGGGTCCGGAGTAAAATTGCTGCACTCCGTCAAATATTTCCGGGTGCATGTGGTATGATCGACCACCTTTGAGTACGATTCTGAAACGAGATCACTCATGCAGTACATCCAGTTGACGTGCTCCGTAGATTCCGCTGGTGAATATTTCTCATGTTAGCATGGTATATTTATATGCTTTATATAAATTTACAAAGCTTTTTGGTAGTTATGATGAGTGAATTTTTTGGAATTTTTTGAGGCATAATCCATTTCGGAAGGGGGAGAAGCAACGGCAATAATTAGTGAAAAACGAATTTACCAGAAAAATAAACGAAAAATACAAGAAATCTACTGGAATTTACACGAATTGCAGTTTCCAGTAGATTTCGCTTATTTTGCGTGTAAATTCCAGTGGAATCTACTGGAGTTTACATAAAGTGCAGTTTCCAGTAGATTTCGCTTATTTTACGTGTAAATTGCAGTGGAATCTACTGGAATTTACACGAAGTGCAGTTTCCAGTGAATTTTGCTTATTTTACGTGTACATTCCAGTTTTCCAGATTACGCTTATTTTACGTGTAATTGTTTCGGAAATAAATTTCCGAAACAAATACACGTAAAATAAGCGTAATCTACTGGAATTTTTCCACCTGAGTACTTCCTTTAGATTCGAATGGCCTAAATTTGGAAATTAAGCAATGATGCCTTCTTAAAGGGATGACGTGATATCGTCATAAAACGTGAAATGAGTCCAATAAAAGCACAGAGGTAAAGTAGGGATTAGAAAGAGTGCATTGAGGATACGCTCTCAAAAGCAATCAAATTGAAGCAATGCGGACCAATCATAGGCAAATGCTACCAAAGAACGATTGCTGCATACCGCTACAAAAAGTGGCGAATTCTCTGAGGATAAGTTCACATCATTCCTTCCGCATTCCTGCGTCAACGGAACAAAAAAAAAAACTCAAAGAACACGAAATACAGTGGTAATAACCACCGTTTCTTACTAGGAACTGGGAAGCTAATGGCAACTTTGAGAACCTACCTCCATTCTGGAACGAGTTTCGGAGATTTCGAATGACTGAGTGATTAATCTCGGGAACAATCCTTTTCGAAAAATGCGACAAACATAGAGAAATACCCGGCCATTCGGTCGCCGAATTTTTGAAATTACTTTGTAAAATAGATAAATAAGGGTATGAGCTGGCGGTCAGTGTTAAGAAAATCGGCTCGGCTTCTGCTATATGACCTTGTACTTGGCATTTAGTGCACGTATTTCCGCCCTCGAGCGACAAGTATTTATAGTGGATAGTTAACCTTGCAAATGCTTTGTGAACGATGCGCAGTTTTGTTGGTTTGACATCTGTCAATAATATTCAGTACATATTTGTTTTCATTTGCATCAACATCGTTGTTTTACTGTGATAATCATGTCGAATTTGAACCAAATAAGCATTTTTTTGTCCCAATAACCCTACCGTAACCCTACAAGAAGGGGGTTGCTGTACGAAATGAATAGGATATTCGCGTTTAGCACCTCATAATACCCCCCTGTACAAAGTTTCGGAGAAAAAAAAAACTTTTTTTTTAATTTTGGGGTTCCAATGAAGAGTAATGCCTTTTTGGCAAATGTCACAAAACCGTTATGGAAACGCTTGAAGCACTAAGCTAGGATGTGCTACCTCATGCGGCTTATCCACCAAAATTCACCAAACTGTGCCCCGTCAGGCTACCGTTTGTTCCGGTCGATGTTCCACGTGCTTTCCAAGCTGCGCTTCCAATCTTTTGAAGATGTCGAAAAATGGGTGAAGGAATGGGTCGAGTCGGAGGACGAGGCTTTATACCACTGCGGCGCACGCCTTCTAACAGAAAGATGGGGAAAGGTTATAGCCAACGATGGCCAATACTTTGATTGATGTATCTGCTTTGTTTCTTTTTCAATAAAGACTCAATTTTGCTTAGAAAGAGGTGGAAATTTTTTCACATACCTAATATTTCAAGTTTACCTCCAGTATTCAACTATCACCACTTTTGAAACGGACCATAAAGCTGACGAATGCAAAAAAAGAGTTCAGGTCCCGAACATAACTTTACATCTGAGCAGAAATTTTTATGACTGCTATGTCAGCTCCAGCTTGACTTCAACGTACTCATGGCGATGACACCATTAACAATATCAATATGTTTGTTGCGATATGCGTTCTGTTGACAAAGACGGCCAGAATGCATTACTCTGCAGCGGCTGCGGCGTTTTCACACTTGTTCGACGGAGGCGGTTGCTGCTCTAAAGTGACTAGTGCATCGAGGGCAGAATTCGTCGACACTCAGATTACAAATTGCGTTGTCCTAATTGGGCGTTTACGGCGCCATTTTCCGCCTACTCTTCTTGCTTTTGCTTCTATGCAGTAAACGACATTCACATCTACCATCTCTCTCTGAGTCTACCCATCAAATTACGAAATTTTAACGAACTTATTTTAAGCCATTCATTTTAGTTACGTATCGTTATGAAGAAAGATAATAATTGAGAAACTGCGTCGCTGGAAATGACAGAAACATTGCACGTGCCAAGCTTAAAATTTCTCATTGAGAAAGCTGCTTTTTATGGAAACTTAATCGCACTTTGAATTCACCAGCATTCGCCATTACACAGGCTGCTCATCCTTCTATATCTGCCATAATGAGAATAATAGCATCAAATACGTAGCTTTGTCGACGATGGCGATGATCACCTTATTTTCTGATCAAAATCAACATTCATCAGCAGCATTTTTTTCCACAAGCGACAGTGTTTTTCCACACGCTTTCTCACATTTCTTGCCAAATACAATTGACCAGGTTTCCTTCAACTTATTGATGAGTGCAAGGGGAAACCTACTTTCATGTTTAGTTTATTTATAAGGTTCCAGCACAAAATGAAAACAGAATATCCAATAAAACATGAATAATATAGTTAGGAACGAAAACGAATCGACTACATGCAAAATTCGAACGTTGCTACATTGGAAAGCAATATGTGCAACGCAGTACGAGAGGCTAGAAGAGCTGAAGGTCTTTCTCAATCTCAAATATGTGAATATTCGTCAAACAGCCTCTAAATTGTTGATAAGAGTAACAAAATTATTCGGCTTCTATTCGAGACCAAATAGAAGCCGAATAATCTCAAGCAAAATGGATACTTAAAGTAAAATTAGAATCTGACATTATTCCTCTTTTTTTTGAAAAAAAAATACGCGGTGTCATGTGACACCAAAGCGCTTTTTAGGGGAAAGAAAGGAGTTCTACGTGCTTCTAAAAAGCGCAGAGCTAACCCATTTAGACGCCATGTGCTTCTCTCGGTGCTTCAGCCAAATATTTGCTTCGGATAGAATTACTAGTTTAGAAAAAAAAAACTCGTACATTTCACCAAAAATTACCCCTAAGAGGCCGATTCTGCTACTCTGCTACGTAGTTGTTTGTTCATTGTTCCACATTACTTTCAGGAACAACGCACCATCGTGCTTAGTAATTGCATCTAGTTGCATCTATTAATTAATATCTTATTTGCAGCACGGGTCTTGATATTTCCATTCGAAATGAAATTTGCAATACAAGGAAAAATCCCTGAAAAACTGAAACAAGATCCTAGGTGGCAATGATTAATAGAGAATTTCATAAATGCCACACTGGAGATACGGTAGTTCCTCCAAATTTATCAAGCTACCCTTGTCAATGACTTTGCAACGTCCCCCTCAGCTTCAGATAGTTATTTCAGTTACAATACCGCCCCTAGTTTTTGCGAAAAAATCGGATGGCGACGTATTAATCGTTAACAAACCGTCGCGGTACTGTAACTCCTTTGAAAATGAAGCTTTTCTAAATCTGAGCACGTTTTCGGATTCCTCATCGAAATTGGAATTGAACAGTATATAAAATCACTTGAACTTTGACTTCAAAACATTTGTTTTTTCGAAAATTTGAAAATTTTTCAGAATTTCAGGAGTCAGGTCAAAATCTGAAAAAACGTTAAAAACCGAGAATTGAGCGAAATCCAATGACTGTGTTCAGAAGCCTCAATCCTCAATTATTTTCTCGGTCTTTAACGTTTTTTCAGATTTTGACCTGATTGCTGAAATTCTGAAAAATTTTCAAATTTTCGAAAAAACAAATGTTTTGAAGTCAAAGTTCAAGTAATTTTATACACTGTTTGATTCCAGTTTCGATGAGCAATCCGAAAATATACTCAGATTTAGAAAAGCTTCATTTGCAAAGGAGTTACAGTACTGCGACGGTTTGTTGACGATTAATCCGTCGTCACACGATTTTCTCGCAAAAACTATGGGCGGTATTGTATTTATACTTAGCTCTAACCCCTAACTCCACTACTTTCAAAATAGCATATTCCGACTTGATATCGAGCATTGCCTCCCGAAAAAAAACAGAAGTCAGGACATGCAAAATGCCGACTGTCATCGGCATGTCACATTTGTCTGGTCGAAACCGAGGTCTGAGAGCGGTGACTTGATTCCGCACATGATGACAAATGCGCTCTTCATCTTCACCAAAGCTCTACCTAAGGAGTCATAAATCCCTCCAACAATGGGGCTTTTTTGTAGCATCGTGCAACTGCACGTGCAGCAGCGCAATCAAAACTTACCATCAGAGCTGCACGAAGCTGAGACACCATAAACGGAACTGAACTAGGCCCTTAATTCAATGAGCTTCCAATAATCTCTGCAAACTCCGTTTTGCATTGTTTTCTTACCTGAAAGTTCAGGTTTTTTTTTTCAAGGAAACTCCAGAAAATTTCCGAGGTGAAAGGTAACCAATTTACGGAGAATTTTTCGTGCTGTGGTGTTAAAAGACACCCAGCATTGCGAGGCTCGTTCCAACACAGAGCTCGAAAAAAAAAAGCAAGCACTGCTAGCGCTCAGGTCATGGTAGCTTCTAAACCTGAATATCCGGCTCACATCCATATCCAAAAGTTCCTCTGAGTTTTCAGGAGAACAGCAATCCTTAAACTCAGGGCGCAAATCCGGTTATTGCCATCTATTCGTGGAGGCAACATTTTCGGTAACCCAAATTTAACTAGTGGCTTTTTCCCCGTCAAAGAAACCAATTCGCATAGGAATTTATGCATAACTTCAAAGGATTCCAAAATCTGTGAGGAAGGGTGCTTGCTGCCGCTCCACATCAACATTTATGTGCCATCATTTATTATTTATTGCTATTTATCAGTTGTTACCATCTATTTATTATTATTCATACGTTCAAGTGCCTCAGTAACCCTTCTTCCAACTGTTCTTGAACCAAAAATTCGATAAAGCTAATAAGTCGATATTATGGCACAAACGACTGTTCGTGTCAGCGCACTGGAGAACCTAGAAGCTTTATCAGCCGTCCCTTGGGGCGAAAAAGGGAAAAATCAATGGAACCAAAGATCCGATAGCTTCATGCAAAATGTGTCATATTCGTGAATTCTAGTAGACATGTTTCCACTGACCCTGGGCGAGATAGAGGAAATCAATAAAATCGATAAACCAACTAATGAATTCAGAAGCGATGCTGTTATTTGTATTAGCAGTCGTTACTGCCACTCCACCACGCTTCTCTTTGGGACATAAATATAACCATGCAGACTTTCATTTTTGTATGTACAGATAATGTCAAAAGGATCAATATTCTTAGTTTTCATTCTAAAAAAGAACGTGAAGAGTGTGGCAAAAATTAGGTCAAATTTATTCGAATTGGAAATGAATTGTATTCATGGCCTGACAGCATTCCAATTGCCAAACCTAAACCTTCTTTCCGTCTTACCTAACAAACCATGTTTTTCTCGCCTCCAAAAGCCAACAGCATAACGAAATTAGAAAGCAAAGTCTAAAAATCCACCTCTTCATCATTAGATAAGGATACCTCTATAGAAAAAGTACAGCGTATGTCCTTCTGCCGACTACGCATGTGTAATAACTTGTTTGCAAGGAACTTTTAGAGAAATAGGCCTCTTTTTCACGCCCACACAAGTCAGAAATGTACCAAGGATCTATAATAGATAGGTTCATTTTTACCACATCCTTAAGTAGCCCTCAAAACTATCAACGACTATATATTTTGTCAATGCTTCCATGAAAACCGCTCAGAACGATCATGCGATGGATAAACCACAGTAGAGGAAAAACTCAAGCTCCACTGGCCTATCTTGCATAGGATTCAGGAAAATCCGACGGGATTAATCTAGTGACATAATCTCGACTTTTCCACGCATAAAAAAGAGATATGGCTTATGGATAAGCAGCCTGAGCCGCAGCCGAAGACAGGTGATCAGCCTCTGAACGTTGTGGTTATTGCTCTGTGTGACAGCAAAGGCATCGCCCACTATGCGCTACTGCCACGCGACACTGCCCTCGCGGTAGACCTGTGCTACCAGCAGCCGGATAGATTGGCCGCAAAAATAGCAGAAAAGAATCCATCAAGATGAAAAGAATCCATCAAGATGCAAGATCCCATTTCTGCACAACGATATTCGCCCACACACATAAAGAGTGACTTGTTAGAAGTGACCGGACTTTGGTTGGGAAGTGCTGACTTACCCAACGTACAGCTTTACCTTGCTTCGAAAGAACCACCTTCTCCTTTCCCCCACTAAAGCCATGTAAGGTAGAGCGCTCGATAATGAAGATGACATGAATCGCTGGTTGGACAACTTTTCCGAGTCAATACCAGAACAGTTCTATGCCGAATAGGCTGTTTTTGAAAAGTCAAGAAAATGCACTGTTCCAAAAACCGCGAGAACCTTCCCTACAACCTGATATCATTGTATCCTGCCACTCTACCACTATTATTTACTGATGGGGATTTGAAGGGGCATATAGTCTGTTAGCTCAGAGAGGGCCGATGGAGTAACTTTGTCTGCAATTACGACTTCAGCGCTGATGTCGGCTAAATGATCTAATTTTTCCAATTTTTCTGTAAATTCTGACATGTATGGGTGTGATTTCTTCCATTTTGGTGTATCTCTACTTAGTGAAATCTGCTTCCAGACACATCCTGCGGCGTCTTCCAATCCAAGGAAGCAGTGCGGTCGTAATTGCAGACAAAGTCACTCCATCAGCCCTCTCTGAGCTGATAGACCATATATTCTAACCATGCTATTCGATAATCGGCTAGGATCCTAGAAAATGCGTGAAACGAATGGCCATTCTTTCAAAGAAAACGCTTCAACTTCACGTTGTCGTGCTTTTGAAAGCACTCTGGATATCCACCTCCGACAAACGCAGCGTTCTCACGGAAAAGAAACCCCAATATCACATAACGCCGCTGTTTGAACATTCTCTCAGGGTGTCTCAGGGTAGTTGCGAAATCTAGAAACGTAAAAGAAACATTTTCTTGCCAGCAGTACCACTCAGGTGTAACCACGTGATGCCATCCATTTGTCACACTATTCATAGTTACGTTAACGGATTTTGCGTCACAAATCCTAAATTGAGCAACGACCAGGCCAAGTCACCACCACGTCGCTTGTCACCGTCAAAGGACATGAACACCACCATCGTCATCAACGGGGAGGAATTGTTTACAAGCTGTTGCTCACAACGCATGCCTCATAACAATCCATGTTCAAACTAAACCCGCCCCGAAAACAATGCCATCGCATCCTCGGGTACTATTCCGGCATCTCCATTCATCTTCTTTCACCCCATCCTATGTCCTAGGATTTTTCCGTGCATCATTTGATGCTATCTGTACCAGTTATTCGCCGAAACTATACAATAAATACCGAGGGATTACACTTTCCCCGGTTCCTACATGAGTTATTTCGTAGAGCGTCAGCAAGAACTGATGCCGAGCACCTATTTCGCAGCATAAACGATGGCGACCAGCGACGAAGAAGTATGAGCGGTTCGTGGAAAAGCCTCAATGAGATTCCGGCGTGGAGACAGCACCTCACGGGGAAGTGCACCTATGAACACACGGATACAGGCGTGACTCATGAAATAGTTCCGCTTTTTTTGAAATGCAAAATTTGATTAGTTTCAAATCGGGGGAAGATTCAAAACTCTACAATAGTCCAAGCTAGACGATTTTTCGAAGGAAAACCATATATTTCACTGTCTTCACAATCACTTTCCATCACTGCTTAAAAAGTTGTCTGGGACAGGTGTCGCTGCTTTTACTGGGAAAACTCGCCCATTTTCCACAGATAGGTAGCTTACAACCCTTGTGGAAGTATTCCTGGCTCCAGCTGCAGGCGTGAACATGTTGACCCCTTTCCTCCCCACTACATCAGTCTTTTGTATTTGTTCAGTCACATTTTTTAAACCACTCAGGACCCATATTCAGTTCCCTATCCACACAGATAAACGCGCTCTGACGGATTCGTTACTGCTATAGAATAAAAACTTGTCGATAAATAGACGCCTCACGGAGGGGAAATGTGAACCAAAACGTTTCACCGCACGCCATTATTCTCCATTTGACAGGGGTCTACTACCAATACCATAACCAATCCTCCTTCGCCGTGCTACACCGGATAGAAAAATGGATGAACATCGATGGAAAGCAAACATAACAGCTGTTTTTCTACCACGGTCAAGAACAATGGCTATGAGTCCAGGTGTCTTGATTGCTTTTCATTTTCGAACAATCGTTTCTCTTGGAGAAGCCTCATTCTTTCTACTTCCTGGGAAAGGAAACATTCCAAATGCCAGTAGTAAATGAATAGCAGTGATTTCCCTTACTTTCTTATTCGTGGATATGTATGTAACCAAAAATCACATTTAAGTTCCGACAGGCTCCCATGACCCCTGACGTGGCGATAAAGGGCATCATAGCCGGCTGATGCGGGTACTTGCTCTGGCTTTTGCGCAGGCTTTCTATTTGGGTTAACTAGCTCTTCTAGCTGGATAAACCTTTCCGAGCAACAAAAGTGGTTGGAGTGCATCGATAATAATAATTTTGTAAGTTGTTGTTGCATTTTTAAATAAAGAATTCCTAACGCCTTGGGCATGCATTGTCTAACGTTGTTCAGTTGTTCCTTTTTTATTCATTTTCCTCCTCTATATTACCTCCTTTTGGTTAATTGTTATTGTTTGTGTTCTATTTTCTTTTATCTAGCACGTTCACTGTAACGTATCAAATAAATAAGTAGGTTCAATTTGCTCCGCTTATTCACGATTCTAAAGAGTGAAGTACTACCGATAGATAAAAACTGAATGCTTCCCAAGACACCATGAAGACACCATGTTTTCCATAGAAAAAGCGACAAATCCAAATGACAGCCGGAGTCCATAGTTTCCCGCATCTACAACCGCCCAAACACTACAAAAAATTGTAGCGAACTACTCTCTGACTTCAAATCACAAGACTACAAAGAAACATTTCAATCATACCTTCGCCCCTGACTTCAAGCTTCGATCTCACGGCTTTCAATGAAAAAGCCCACTTCTGCTTTCCGAACACATTGTTTACAACGTTAAAGCTTCCGGAAATTATCTATAATATTTCCATCAATTTTCTAACGTTCCTCTTGTCGCGGAACCGGTCCGCTTAAACCATTGTACATCTCAATCAACGCTAACGAATCTCCGCGTTGACTAGGTGACTACTACGACGTGTACATCGTGGGAGAGTGTGATGCATTTTGCTGCGAATCACCAGCGTACGGCTAAAAGTCACATGTACGAATATGTTTGTGCAAATAGTCATAACAGTGGCCTCTCTCTATGCAAGGGCATATTAGCCCTTGAGGCGTCTTAACATTAAGAAGAAAGGGGAGGAGCTGCAACGAATTCTCGCTGAAAAACATTGGAAACTGTCAATACTTCCTTAATTATCCAATTTCCAGAACTTTCTCAATAAAGGAGTTTGTGTACCTTAGGTGGTGCACCAGTTTCGTTCTCTTGCAGGTTTCATATTTCAATTACTGCTCCATTATTTCGATGACATCATGCCAATTTCCCAACTTTTTGTTTGGAGAAATATGGACTCGCCTTATGCGCTGTGTCAACGCTGCTTAACTCTCACATTCCTCCAAGTTCAGCCGCTGATTTTTCACCCTTCCTCTTCGTGAATTGAAAAGACTCGACTGAAGAGCAGGTGGAGCTTGTTGAACTTCGCCCGAAGAAGATTCGGGCCGTCGGCCCATTCAAATCGCATATGCTTCGAGGCGGCGATCGCTTAACCTCTGCATGTATTCAGAGGGGCCTTTGCCACTTAGGTCCCGCCCAATAGACGCACATATCGCGCGCCAACGCGGTGCAACGTCTTCACTAACGCTCGCGTGCTCTTCATGATCATTGATCTTAGGCATTTCGCATTTTCTTCCCAGAAGTTTCCAGAATCTAATCCGAACACATTCTTCCAGAACATTCTTCCAACTCTGCAGCAGCACGACTATTTCTTGCTGTTCGACTGTTTTTCGCTTTTCGTTTCTCCAGCTCAAGTCGGGTAGCACTTTAAATTAGGTTAGGCCCTTGCCCAGAAAAGATGCTCGATCCGCTAGTGTTCGAGAATTACAACATGTCCGATGCATGTCGCGAGCAGGTCAGTTTTTTCTTCTCTTCGGGGAATTCCCACGAGCTCGCCGAGGTGTTCGTTCGCTGCTCATCCAGATGCCCGTGTTTCAGCTTCGACGCCTGGCCGAGTATTCTGCTCACCAAGGTGGTGTCATGCTGCCGACTCCGCTGATTGTTGTCTGCTGTATTCCTGTGATAATCATTATTCTGTTGACTGTTTTCGGCAATCTGCTGGTGTTATTCTTCAAAGCCCGTGTTGGTCGCACAAACACAACACTCCTTGTTTGGAATCTCGGCCTGACCGATTTCCTCGTCGGCATAATCGTGCTACCATTGGGCGCTTTTCATTTAGCGTACAGGAAATGGATATTCGGCAGATTTCTGTGCCGAGTATGGGTGGCCGCTGACGTCACCTTTTGTACATGCTCAGTGGTGAGTTGTTCGGTGCAAATTTTATGATTAACTCTGTATTTTTTGGGACTATTATCACTTCTACAGCTGTTTTCCTGGAAAATCTCAAAGATTGGTTTCCTCGTTCTTTTGACTAAGCGCTGTTGAAAGGAACAATTCAAAGGCAGTAATTAAAAGAACTTGTTCAAGCATTGATAACAGCTGGCGGTTTTCTCAAGCCATTGACAAAGAACCCGGAAAAGCAGCACTGCAAACCCTTTCTTTATGAACAACTCTTGACGTTGATTTTCATCTCCAGCTATGATGTGACATTCGATAGTCACTAAAAGACTATCTCATCAGTGTCAAAACTCATAAAGATTCCCAGGGAGCCTTTGAACCTCCAACGGATCCAAGATGAATGAGTTTCCCGAGGAAAAATCGGCAGATTTAATAGGACTCGCCACTACCTTCCGCTACTCTCTAGACGCTCATACTCTGGATGTCGATCTGGTAAAACACACTTGAAATTGTCCAGAAAATTTGTCCATTTCATTCATTCTGGATAAGCACCAGGTAGCATTCACAATCCTCCCAACAAGCCGCATAATTTTATTCCTTGGACTGCATGCAAAACATTTCTGGGAACACTTTCCCTTCATCAGTGAAACTCATCAGAAGTGCTTCCTAACCATGCACACCCCATCCATCTCACTTAACGAGTGATGCCTATTTTTTCCCTCTTACTAAATTTGAGGGCTTTCACTCGCTTTTTTTCCTCGAGCGATGTCGTCGAGGTGCAAGCGGAAGCCAATCGCGCTCAAAACCAAGATTATTCGGTTACCTCTCGCCCGCGCGCGCTCGCGCCTCGATCCTGAAAATCGGCGTTTCGGCATTGGGAATGTTGTCAGACATGCAGATCCTTCACGAGATTTTCCCTTCACGCTTCATTGTCCTTTCGAGTAAGCCTGCACTCCTCACCGCCAATTACAGCAGGCCACGGTGATTTTCTTCTACTGAGAAAACCTATACTTATATCCACAACAACGAGGAAACAGCACAGGCTCAACCAATCAAAGCACGCCGTACGCAGCACTTCGCTCGTTAGATCGAGTGCATTTGCATCCTTAAAAAGGGCACACTAAAGCACACATGGATGGCATGCAGCCTTCTAAGAACTCTTGAGAAATTTCAACAATTTCAGGTAACAATCTGTGTGATCTCAGTCGATCGATATCTAGCCGTAACTCGCCCGTTGCGGTATAAATCGTTGGTGACGAAGACGAAAGTGATTATTGTGATGATAATTATCTGGACGTTCTCCTCATCCATACTCCTCACCACTGTTCGATGGGAACAACCGCAGTGCTATGATGACGTCAGTAAGCTTATACCTAACCAGATTACCACCCCCCCCCCCCTTCAATTCAGCGCTCTAAAATTCACAACTTTTTCATTCAAAGGTATAGAACCATTCCTGAAAAAACAAAAAAGCATTCCAGAACTTTTTTTAGCAAAACAAGCACACCGTTAAAGCGGCAATATTCCTTATTTTTACTAGCGACAAGGCTGCAGTGAGCAATATTAGAAGATGACGCAGGCGACTCGACCTTGAGCGAAAACAAAATTAGAAAAAAAACTCCTGCAAATAAGGCCATTGCACGGGTATAATCGGATTGGATGATCGATCTATTTCTGGAACGTATACGAAAAAAGACCTGGTTAAACGAGCGATACATGGTCGCTTCCAATCGATATTGAATTCCTCTTCCAATCTATGGGAACCCCACAAGATCATACAACTCTGCTAAACTCTCGTAACTAAAACCTGATTCTTGAATTTTGAGCAATACCAACCACTGGGAGTCTAGGACGCTATGATTTTATTCATGCGGAAATTTCAGCGTCTGTGGATTTAAGCGCAAGAACAACTTTCGTGATGGGAATTTCATGCAGAAACAGAATAAATATTGATTGCCGAGCAAAACTTGGGAGCCTCCTTCGAAAAATAGTGAAGCAAGCCTATACTCAACTGACCAAGTAGGGGAGCATAGCAGCTTCTATTTTTGTGAAAGCAAGGCGGGGGGACTGACTAATAGACTAATAGTTCTCCTTTTTAGAAAGCTAGGAAGCGATGTCAGGAATAAAAATTGTAGAAATAGAACAAATATAATAGGCACTAGTAGGAATAGTCGGATAGAAGAGAAGACTCTCAAATACTAGACCCATTGGAGGTAAAACATCTCGGAAACGTCATAAGAGGGAACTATACCAACCAACTCCTTAGAAATTTATATGTGAGGTCAAAACGGCAAGTCAATACAACCCAAAAACCTTTATTATTTCAGTCGATCTGTTTTGCTGGCAATGAAATTCGCTACCTGGCACACAGCGTCATATTCGCATTCTTTCTTCCCGCATCAGTGACACTCACACTCTATTGGCGAATCTATAAACTGGCAAGAAATCGACAACGTGCACTCGACCGTGGATTTCTGATGATCCTCGGCCACAATATGAATTTTCTTTCAAATACCATCAGTCAACAGGTGCTGCCAACGGCAAGTAGCTTTATTCCTCTCATCATCCTCATTCTATTCTTTGTTTCTAACGACTTCCTTTTCCTTTTTTCGACTTGTACTTTCCGTTACCATGCATGGTTTGCCATATGACACAAAAGAGAACATTCCCGTCTCACGAAACGAAAGTCAACTCATTCAAATGCGTCTATAAATGGCGAAGTTTTGAATTACGTGCATTCCTATTCAGAGAAGTCAGATGGACTTTTTATGTTATGCTATTTCCATTTCATTGCTTTTCTTCTGAACTACTTCACTGAGCATATTCTCTTTCTAGGAGCAAGAAACTGTAAAGCATTAAACATCACAAGGATCGAAGCTTTCTCAGCCAAAAATTGTTGAATCTGACTTAATAGCACGATTCAGAGGCCCATCTGAGATGATATAGGACCAGTGAACAGGACTAACTGGCGCTGCATCTCAATCAAATGAGCCAAAAATCAAAAATCAGGAGTACGAAAGCTGGATAAAAATCTAAATCCCGCCACATTTGAATATTCAAAAATTTTCCAGAAATTCCTCCTCACTAGGAATGCCTGACTAAAATCCTGCCTTTTTCGTACCAATATCTTTTATAACCTCCGATTTTTGAAACCATTATACCACATGATATTTTCTATTTGTTTTGCCCTGTCATCCTTTCATCTATCCAATCCATCTTCGCTTTCTTTTTTGGTTGTCACAGCACAAAATGACAGTCATAATCAAATAATTGAGGGATTCCTTCTCTTTTTGGGAGTTTTTCGTGAGAAAAAGATGCTCCATCCTGCTACTGTCATTTCCTTCCAAAGAATTGTCGCAAATACAATGAAAAGCATATTTTCCTTATAGCGGTATGTATTTTCTTAATTAGTGAGCAGAATTTTTTTTCTTGAAATAGGAACAATATCTCATCTTTTCGCTTTATTTCTTATCCTCCTTTTTCGTATTCTGTTCACATTTTTTCGCTTTATTTCTCATCCTGCTTCTCCACCTTCTCCAACATATTTCCTCAAGCAACTCTCCCACCTTCATTGCTCCTCTTCCCTCCTTCACGAACTAATAAAACGCTTTGCGCATATTTCAGTCGCAGAACACGCTTCGAGTGCATTTCGGCAAGAACAGCGGAATGGTGGAGCATCAGCGCCGTGTCTTGAGGACCCACGAACGAATCGCAAAAACACTCGGCGTCGTGTCGTGCTCCTTTCTCTTCTGTTGGCTGCCATTTTTTAGTCTCTATTTGACAAGTGAGTACTTCAAGCAGGAATTTTCTCTCATTCTCATCTTCATAGATGGTAAACACATAAGGGGCTGTGGGTTCTAACGAATTGCACTCCAAATTATCCTGACAAGTAGACAAAGGTCTTGAAGGGTGTTTTTGAGATAATTATGCAAACGGGGAAGAAGGAATTCGTGCCCTTAGGTGGTAGGCTAATCCATGTAGAGCTCCAGGCTCGCTTTAATATTCGACGAATAATTTCGAAAGACTATTGAAATAATTCAAGACTACCATAATTGGAATATTCGGATTTTTTGGGAAATGAGAAAAATCTGTCATTTGAATATTAGACCTACTCGATAATCCATAAATACTATGCAAAATCCGATTATTCGAGCGTCTAAACCCCCGTCAAAAGCTTCAAATACCAATGTGTGATTCCTGATCCCTTTTACTCTTTTCGGAATACACATCAAAGTTGTTACTTTCCTTGTACGCAACCTACCCATACCCAGCTTGAGGGAAACTGGGATATCCTTTTCGGGAAGAAGATACCCATATCAAGCTCTTATCATTCTCTGAAAATTCCATCAGCATGGTGTTAGGCCTCGCTGTCGAGAACTGCCCCTCCAAATTATCCCCATTTTTGGATCCTCAAATTATCCACATTTTTGGATCCTCTTCACTTCCCACTTCCGCTTCCAACGTTTACTTCCGCCCATCCTTAATCCATATATCCACAACCTAAGCTATCGAGGTGAAATTAGGCTTATGCAATGCCTGGCGTAGCAGCATATGTAAAAGCCGAGGACTCTATTATGTGATTACCGGCGAACGAGTGAGAAGAGCGGGCATGTGTGAGGAGAAGAGTGCGATTGATTCGCCTCCTCACACTCCCCGTTCTGTGTCCGACGACGACGTGGAAAGCCCACACACACATGCACACGAACAAGATTGTGCATTTCAGATTACAAGTGCCATGGATGTATCTCTCCAATCGCCATTGATCTCGCCAGTTGGCTAGGTTTGTTACGTTATGGACAGTTTTTTAAGGATTTTTACCATTCGGGTGAATCAATTAGACAACAAAATTCTAGGAAAATACAACAAATAGGTCCATGCCTATATTGAAGCGCATAGCGGTACCATTCCATTACCCTAAAGTTTTTACCCAGGTTTTTTTCTTCTAGAACTGCGAGTAGAGCGTAATCGATGACCCCTGGCCTGAGGAAAAAAGTACCATAACGCAAACATCAGGCCAAAAAGAAAAAAAGCCAAGTACCAGATATCCAAAACACTCGATTGAGTCTATAACGAGAACTAGGAAGTGTGTAACGAATATTCCCACGGGGAGACTTTTTCGACCACCGTAAGTGTGTGTCAAGTTTTTTTTTTTGCTGAGAACTACGAAAAAAGGTATCGGTTTTTGCCGTGCCCCACTCTTCTCACTAAAGAGGGAATAGGGCGCCCATCGATGGGCAAGCAAAGTGGGGAAAGCCGAGGAAAAAGTGAATTCCACTTGAAGTCATAGACAATCACATACACAATGAAAGTTTGGCGGCGAGAAAAGCTTTTTCAAGCCACAGCCTCTCCTCTCTCAACTGATCCAAAATCCATACAAGCAAAGCAGTTTGAACCCACTTAACATCCTTCGCATGTGATTCAAAGCAAATCTACATTCAGAATATGCTTTGTAAAATAATATTCAGAATATTTTGGCGCTTTCCGCACGCACACGTCTGCTCTTAAAAATCGAACAGCTGTTTCCTCCGAATCCTGCATACCATTATAGGAACATGCTCTTCAAAACTCTTGCTCTTTGAAAATCCATCACGAACAGAGTACGACTCTCCATGAGAAAAAAGCGCTAAAACAAGTTTTCGCACAAGTTTTAGCAATTCGCTGTAAAACTGCACTAATCTTAAATCATGCCATTTTTTATGATAATTATTCTTCCGTGAAAGTGCTGATTCAATCGCTCCGCTCGTGCACCAAATCAAAAGTGAATTCCTTGAAGGAATTGGTAACCTCCACTTCCAACTACTAAGTTCCAGTACTTCTACTGCTCGTTTAAAACTGTGGTTAACAGAACAAGTGTCACAGCAAAGCAGTGGCTACCGATAGCTATAAACGGCTGGGCTCAGCTGATAAGGATGCCTTTTGCATTTTACAAGGGAAAAAGCTGCGGAATTATTGAGGAGGAGGGGGTTTGGACCTTTGTTCAGCTTCTGTTCTTCTGAACAAAAGGGATTCTGAAGTCCTGTGGTGATCCACTACATACATATTACGGTGTAAAGCCTAGGGTGCACCACATATGATAGAACTTAGAAATGCCCACCAAGATTACATCCTTTCAAAGCGTATAGGAATCTCAAGCAAAACGATGCCTGGACGACTGTAGCGGAAATTAAGGGTTCCAGCTGCAGATTTTTCAAAGCTACGATCGCAATCGGGAAAAAAAAACTCCCCACCTAAAGAAGGCATAACATAACACGATCGAAAAGAATCTCCATGAAACAGTCGGACTAGGTAAAGCCTGCAGGAATTTGCTTCGCGTAATCCTAGGTAAAAAAAGGAAGGGAGGATTGCAGGAGCTAATCGTTAGGTGAAAAACTCGCAACCGCGCACTATTTCTTGTCCAGGTTCTTTGTTACTTCGCTGTAGTGAGTAGCGAAGTAACTTCTTTCTTTCTCTGCATCAGGGGCACGTGAGGTAGAGGGAAAACCTGGGAACAACTCAAACACCAACAGCAATGAAACATTTGCACTAATATTTAATACTTGCACGTGCGTGTAGATATCCTATCAACGAAAGAAAATTCTTGAAAAAAAATTGACAGAAAATTCTGCAGAACTTTGCAATCTCACCCAAATCAAAGGGAAATAACCGGCACTGAATTTGTGTGTTCAGTTGAACGACGAAGCAAAAAAACTCTGCTGATTCAGGCTACTGCAATTCGATGCTCAATCCCATCATCTACTCCTTTACTGTCAAGGAATTCAAGCGATCCGCTCTGCGACTGGTCGTTCCCACATGGCAGTTCGCTCACCGTTGCTTACCGAAGTTGATTCCAACGCCACCAGAACGAGTCACACAACGGATGTCACGACAGGGTCACCGAGCTCGTAACAAGACTCGACATCGTTCGTTCGAGCTCGACAACAACAAAGCAAACTTGCTGAGTAAAAAAATCGGTCAAAAACGACGCCAAACCGAGCCAGCTGTCTTTGGCCTTCAGAAAAAGGTTCGTTGCCCATTTATCCATAAAATTTGCACAAATTGCACGACAGTGCACATTTTCCTAATTGCAACATTCTTCTAGGTCTGTGATGCAGCCGCCGAAGTGATGATAATTGAAGAAGACGAGGACGCCGTGCACGACGACTACACCGACACGAACGGCTTCACCACCTATCAGGAGTCGTCCAGACGTCTTTCTGACATACCACAGAGGGCGCTATTGCCCATAGTTGAGAACAACGAACCAACAACTCCTCCACCAAATGGCGAGTGCAAATCGTGTCCCAATGACAACAGCTGCTCCATCAAAGTGTTCTGTGACACTTTGGAAGCTGACCTCTAGGCTGCACTCAGCTGTTGCTCATTGTTATGGAAGTCGTTCCTTGCTTGCTTGTGCTGCTCTTATTATGGGTATTGATATTCTCTTGAAATATGATGCACATAGACTGTATGTAATGAATCTTTTCATCACTTGCCTGTATAATAAAGATTTCTATGTATATATTGATTTTCCGTGATTGAGTTTGATTTAAAGTCCGGTCTGTTGATGGGACCGTTCTCTCGCTGTTATTCAATCCGAATAAAAATAACTTTACTGACTTTTTTTGCACATGAATCGGTGAAAAAGAACACTTGGGGTTTCTTAACATGATGTTCATCAAAACTATGAACATTCCTGATGAAGTTATCGGCAATAGCAACTGTCCTCTTCAGTGGTCAATAGCCGTCGTAGTAAAACACTCTAGTTTTGTTGGTAATTTTAGCAATTTTAGGTCTAGTGATCCACAACTAGGTGTTTCTACCAGGATTAAGGAGTGAAAATTCTCTTCCAGAGATAGGAAAAAATTCCAGGACATATCTGAAGTTCAAGGATTACCTGCACCTCTTTGCGTTCTAGCAAAAAAAGCAAGCGCCACTTCTGCACTGTCCTGTAGGAGATGTTCCGATTTTTGCAATGCATACTTCTCTTAGTGTCGTTATCTCTAGTCTGCGTATCTGATCTGTCGCTAATTCTAGTCAACTCAAGGATATCATCGAATGATTTGGTTACCGGCGATGACAATATAGAGAATGGTAAGCGCAGCGGAAATCGGCATTACTTACTCTACAGAACAATACCAACCTCAAATAAGGACCTCTCTGATAGCTCATCCTTCTCAGAGAACTTCTTTTTTAAAGTTAACCAAGGACTCGCTGGCTTCGGACGTTGCTTAGACCACATTCTCCAATTGCTTATAGAAGTCAATTTTTAATCAGTTAGACAAGGAAAATTGAAGAAGAAGCAAACTTTTAAAATTACAGTGGTGAAAAACCAGATAGCATGTTGAAAAACCACACCGAAACACTGAGTCCCTCTCCTGGGGAAAAAAAACAACGCCCAAACCGTAAGGTGCGTTTCTGATTTCCTTTCCGGACAAATTTGGTTGATGCTACATTGAACAATAATAAGGAGATCAAATGGTTAAACGACTTTGACACCCTACTTGTGTCTCTAACAATGCTGAAGACACTGAAAACACTGTTAATCTAATAAAGCTGGAAAAGTGACCTCTAGTCCAAGCCACTTTCTCAACGTTCAAGGGCACTCGAACTTGAAATCCACTTAGTTCGAACGCTTCCTTGTGTTAGCGTCACTGATGGAATCACACTTTAGGTGAATAAGCTGGGCTGGAGCGCTGGACTCTGGAGCGCTCTCATGGCTAGAAATCAAAGACATTCCAAGTATTGACATTCGCAGGAGGAGCAGGGTTTGATTTGACAAAGTAGACGAAAAACCCAGACGTAGGTTTTTTTTTGCTTTCAATAACACCTGAACTTGGTCCCCGTCCCAGGTTGCAGAAGGCTTTTAAAATACATAGAAAGGAAACGAAACCCTCCAACTCTCCTCCCCTTCTCCACAAGAAATCTCAAATATATTTCCTCGTATGGATGGGAGATCCTTTCTTCCGATGTTCACTCAACTGACAATCTCTTCCCAATATTTATGAACACGCTTGCAACTTTCCGAACTCCAGATTTTCTTCAAAACCCTTTTCTTCCAACGTTCATCCAACTGACAACCTTCCAAGTAGTCATGAACACGCTTGCAACTCGCTGAACTCCAAACTTTGTTCAAAACCCCAACGGCGCCTCTCAAAAAGCACCTTGACGACGTAGATCAAAAGAGCAGGAAGATGTCGGAAAAAAGGTGAGGAGCAGAGCTGGGACGGATGGGAGAGCATGTCAGCGGCGGATGGAGCAGAGAAAAAAAGCGCGGTGAGGAAGAAGTGAGTTCGCACGCTCTGCTGAGTGGTGGCACTGAATAATGCAAGCGTTGGCATGTGGAATAGGGAGCACTAGCACTGATATCTGCCTATGAGGATGTTTGAGGTGGACTCATCACACGGTGGTGCTTCATATGACGTCATCCAAGGTGACGTCATCAGAATGATGCACAAGACCTCGCGTAGATGCTTCGTAAATTCGTTTACTGAAGTGCAGAACGTCATGGATCATTCCATGAAATCTAATTTTGGGGGAAAATAACAGGTCGTAGCCGAAATATCGGCATTGCCTTTATATGGTAAGATTGAGTAAGATAGAGTAAAAAAACAGAAACCTCATTCAATCCAACAGTTCCAGATAAGCATTGAATACTCACTTAATATTGATTTCCTCTGACTTTTCGGTGTGTGCTTCTTATTCATTCTGACTGCGATTTCCAGCATGAAGATCATGCATATGAACATCACAATGCTTTGAGCCAGCAAAGCCAAATCGAATCTTTTACCAAACCTAAAAACATTATTTGCGTTGAATATCCTTGATGATGACACAACTATGTTTTTTCGGCGTTCTCAGAAAGAACCTGATGAGAATGGGTTGATGGAGGGATCGAGGGAAGAGAAAGAGGGAGGGGGAAGCACTTTGCTCAGACGATATTTATCTTCATCACCCATAATGGTGGATCTATTTGTCGGCTTCGATCGAACACGTTCCGAAAAGCACCTTGTATGCGATTTCAATTCAAAATCTAGGAACATGTCCTATACATTGAAATGCAGGTGTCATCCCATGTACAAGAGAACTCTTCATCTTCCCAGATAAACGTGGCACCAATTTCCGAGTGCTAGAGGGACAGAATGTATCGAGCCATCGACGGAGAATGCTGCAATGGCGCCCCAAACAATCAAGCAAAATGCGCTTTTCCCGCCAAAATTACTGAAGTGCCAATTTTTTCCTGCGAAGGCGACCAAAAAAATGTTGTGATTTCGATAGCAGTCTGAAGAAAAGAATGAAAAACGAGTGAAGCGGACTGAAAGCTGAACGGACAGCAGCAACGATTCAGCAGAATAGGTGCTGAGTCCCAGAGGAAGAATGCAAAAATGCAACACAAAAATGTGCTAGGAATAACCAATTTTTCCCTCAGATTGAGTTACCTCTGAACGCAATGAAATAACCGTGAGGATAAAGCACTAAGCCAATAAGAAGAGCTTCAGGAGTTTTGACTCCAAGCGCGCTCACTGTTCGAAGTCCTCTCCGCATTAGGGGGCAAAAATACTATGCACACTCTGCCTCTATTTAGGCAAGGCCTCACCCCAGGCCAAGGACTCATGAAACAGTAACCACGCAAACGCAAGCATCAATGACGAGTCTCTTCAAAGGTTGCTTAAAATTTTTCTTGGGGATATTCGCTCTATAACAGCTCTCTTCCATTGGAAAAATTAGGAAAAATGCAGCTCCAGTATATCATATACGTAAATTTTGTAACTCTAAATTTTACCTGGCAGACAAGCGAGTGGGCCCCTCCTCGTTGTGAGAAAAAAAATTCTACGACCATCACAACGCCAAGGACTATGTTCCGTTCAGTTTCTGTTCGCAGCAGCTCTATTACCGTAACGACAGCTAATAAACTTCGCTCTAGGTCTAGCACTTGACTAAACACGTCATTTTTCTAGAACTTGTTTACCACGGTCACAAACTAATGCGAGTTCGCATTTACGGAAGTTGATTAAATAGTCTGTAGAGCATTTCCCGCGGTACAAAATGAACTATAATTTGAAGAAAGCATTTTTCCAACAGAAATAAGCCCACAGACACAAAAAGCAACTACGCATTAAGAGAACACGTTTCCAAAAGAGGACAGAGAATTCTTCCCCCTCTTTGCACAGCAGGACCCCTTTTTTAAGGTTTTGGGTTATAACCGTTTTCGATACCTACGATGAGGAATCCTAAGGCTGTATTAATATTGATGGAGCACGTGATTTCCAACAGCTCTTCGTTAACGATAGTTAATTTTTGGGCGTCACTCCTGATTACACAAAGACCGGTGACATATTCAAGCAACCATTTGACGGATTAACGCACGACGGCAAACCTACTAGAAGAACTCGTACTTTCATTACTGGATGAATTTTTAATTCCAATCGCTACATAATTTTCAAGACTGCAATCGACGAATTGCGGGTGGGCGAGGGGGGGGGGGTGCGGAGGGGAAGGGAAAGAAGAAGGACAAGGGAGTGGTGGAGCAGGGAATTTTGGTCCGAAAAACTTCCTCATCGTTCCTCCAAATTGGCTCGAACGGAGTCGATTTCCGGTGGGCAGCATAATTCAATCACAGCAGAATAAAAAAAGCAAACGAGAAATCAATAATCGATATTCAAGAGCTTGTCACTTACCAGAAGAGAATCCTGAGGATGTTCGCAATGCATAAGGCGAGGCAGACAAACAGGGAAAAACCCTGTGCGTTCCGCCGATGATGAATTTCTGCATATTGGAAGACGTAAGGAATCGAACCACCAACTGAAATACACATTGTTTGTGGACTGCACCAATATTCAGAAAAAAAATTTTGGAAGAAAAAATGATCTCAAATCTCCCCCGCTCGTACGCGTTGTTAAACATGAGGTTTGTAAATAATTCTCCAGCGGACTTGATCTCTTTTAGGAATCTCGACCGATATTCGAATCGTTTCGGTCATTTTGTAAACAAGAAACACGTGCGGAATTCGGCCAGCCCATTTCCACATTTTCGCGATTTTTTTTTTCAGAGCTAAGCAGTGGTAAGTTGAGGAAAGTTGATGCACATTAACAGGTCTTACTGTTAGATAGGCGCATATCCTTCCCCTCTATAGTTGTGGGAAGTATTTCAGCCTCGAAATTTGATTGCCAAGCTACTCCTTGTTTGTTACACAAGCTAACACCGCTAGAATAAGTGAAGAAGTTCAATGGATCTTCACTTATCGAAAATCTACCCGACGCGTCGGCGCGTCGGCCACATCGCGGTTCATACCGTTTCGAAATGGTGACGAGCATGTATATGAATATCCACATTCTCTTCATAAGGGCAGTTTAAAAAGTTTCCGGAATGACAATGAAAACAAAACAAATCTGATGCTGTCAATATTTTATTTCATAATTCAATGCCCTCGAAACTCAGCCTATGTGGTCCAGCCTCTTTTTCATTTTTCTCTATCTACTAGAATGAATTTCTCTGAAGTACTCAGAATAACCCGATGAAGCCGCGATTAACTCGTCTCCTGATCGGTATCTTATCGTTGACGGTGAGATGTTAAGATTCTAAGACAGGTACAAGTCCGAGGAAGCCAATGCAGAAATTTCCTTGACCTTTCGTCTAATATTCTTCTAAAATTTTCAATTTTTTTTATAATTTTCTTTTGTTTTTCCATCTTCTACAACGGCTTTTCCATCAATCCCTTGGAACTCCCAAAAACAGACTCCTGTAGTATTTCACCTAGGTGAAGGACACTTTCTTCATCAGAATTCATTTTGAGTGTCTAGCCTACCAATTTCATTGCATCTTTTAATCAAAACATTAATTGCAAATTATATAATTTAGCGAAGACAGTATAGCGCATAATCTAATCTTCAACATCGAACACAGTTTTGATTTGAAATTTAATTCAACCATTCAAATAAACTTTCTGATTTCCATGTTGGATTGCGTTCATTTTCGCGATTGAGCAGCTGCAGAACTCACTTTTGGAAACTTTTTTTAAAACAGTTTGTCGGGTAAAATAAAAATCAATGACTCGTGATAGATGCGCTGGGTTCCTTCATTTAGCATGCGCTTGTAATCTATCTGTCAAATCCTTGTCCAAGACTTCATTCACTTTTTCTGATGTGGTCAACTTTTCCTTACATTTTGCACATGGCTTACTGTTTGCTCGCGTCCGACTACGCTTGGATCTCAGAACCTAGAAACTATGGCCGAGAAATGAAGATGATGATCCTCTAAAATCAGAATCCAAGTGACGTTCGGTTAACTTGCGGATTTCTCTTCCATTTAAAAAACCAATGATTACATAAATTCAGCACCTCTCTGTACCTAAGCGCAGTCGCAGTTGCCTGACTTGATCCCCTTGCGAAAAGAAGGGACTTTGTCTGACCAAGTTGACATTCCCACTCACTTTGTTTGGAGGCTCTCGAACGGAACTGCATAGAAATTCTTGAAAAAGAACAACTTATTGGTGGTGGTTCCGGAAACTTTTCAAACGGCCCTCTTACGTACTTCTAGGAGAGAAATTCGAACAAAGCCCCAACTTCCATATACAAAAAGGGAACAGAAAAGCCAGACAACTGTGCACCAACTTAATAATAAACATCAGCGTATCTACATACACAGTTGCATCGAGTGGTGTCAAAATGTTTTCGACCCAGACGGCTTCCAGAATTTTCAGTACGGTGAAACTTTCTCATGTGTACACAGCTATGAATGGTCCCAAAGAAATGTTGTTTCCGGACTTAAAGCAATTATGACCGCAATTATGATCGGCACTATTCCCCGATAATGTCTTCATCGTGGCTGATTTCACAAGAAGGAGGCTCACTCCAATCAAGAGTGGATTTGAGTGGGCTAAGATATGCCCTTCATTTTAGCTATATGTGTAGAATTTTCCAGGTGTTCTTTTTTATAAAATCATTTCGGTGCGTCGATCTTTACGTTCGTTTATAGTTCAGGAGGAACAGTTTCGAAAATCTGCTCGAATACAATCTTTTTCAACTGATTTCAATGTATCTTCTAAATAGTGAATGGACTGCGCATCTCGTTCGAAAACAAAGTAAAATAGAAGAAATTAAACTGAGGCCAAACTAAAGAAAGGAAAATCAAAGCAGAGCAAAAAAACCCTGGAACAAGAGGTAGAGTAAATTATAAGCCTGCTACAATTAAAGTTACAGAGGCAGAAGAACCTGGACGGAAAGGGGAAATCGAACAAAAAATGAGTTTAAGAAGAAAAATACAATTATTTGGGACAAAAAAAAAACTTACACACGACGAAAAGATGCACAATAGCGAGCAGCATTTGGGGTGGAGCAGAGAAGTGGTGGTGAGCCTGTGCCGATCAATTCGATACCGAGCTAACAACAGATCGTGTGAAGTGACTACAAAAGATAGAACGTGGAGATAAAACGACTTTCATGACACAACGCGGCACCCTCGTTTCGTAACTTTATCGACGTCATGCCAGCCACAACTGATGCTAGATGCTCGTAGAAACTGCTGTCTGTCTGGCTCATTTAGCTAGGATCGAGTCCATTAACTAACAAGAACGAATGACCCTTCAACGAGATCGAGCGAGAAAAAACTCTCAAAGAATTTTAAAAAAAGGTGAGATCAAACCAAGAAAGAAATCTCACTGAGATCTTGAGAAACGTAGAGACCGCTCATGAAGAGCTCAATCTACAAGAGAAAAATTTTCTTGAGCTACGAAGCCTGTCATAAGATGAAATCAATGTCGTCCTTTTAATTAGAAGAAATCGATATGGAAAGAAAATCAAGACCAGGACAAGAATTGTGGAGCCAATCAAAGATAAAATATCGGCAAATCATTATGAACGATGTAAGGTAAAGTAATCTAACACTCTTTGTCGTTAAAGTGAGATAGTTCGAGGAAAGAAAGGCGGACTTATGTGTACGCTTTAGTAGAATTTGTGCAGTAGAGTTTACATAAATGCGCATTCTTAGAACCACAGAAAATATCCCAGTTCAAATGCACTTCATAGAGCGTTAATACTAAGAAAATTTATCAAACGTACGCAATTCATGCTGAAAGTAAGGAGTTACCTATAACAGAAACGGGTATTCACTCGAAAATTGGACTGAAAATGTATTTCTTGATGGTCTATTTTTCGTTACCGAAGAAATCGTTGAACAACTTGTACGCAAAGCTTTACCAAAATACCTTTACTCACACAAAATCTCATTGGAAAAGAAGTGTATCAATATCTCAGGAAGAAGCAACTAGCAAATTGGCGACCTTATTGTGGAAATTCAACAGAATTGTTTACATGTGAATCACCGGCCACCTTTAGTGCAGCGCCGAAAGTGGTCATGTTTTCCCAGCTGTACAAATTTTGTCGTATTGCGCAGGTGTTTTCACGAATAGCGACAGCGAGGGATGAAAAACTCATTGAACACTTAGTCCTGGATTGAAAAATATCGCTCAGCAGGGCCGCTTTAGGTCCAATCCACCGCTTATTTTTTCTAACTTTTTTGTTTAATAAAATAAATACCGTTTAGAATCCAAGCGCTAGAAGAACAAATCGAGCTGTGCCAGAGGCTGAGCAGCATCTCAAAACGAGTCATTCCCAAGGAAGATTATGCAGTCAAAAAGGATCATGTCAAAATCGTCAGTAGTTTCTCGTTTAAGCGGACAATACTTGCCTAGTAATTCAAAAGTCACACGACAGCATGGAAATTGTATGATTCTAGGAATATAAGTGCATGACAGAGGCTTTGAAGCGTCAAAGAAGACCTCACTCAGTATTAACAGCGAATTTCAGGGAAAATGCTATCTACTACTTCCAAAGTCAGAACCACTAGTGTGAATTAAAAAATAGCGACATCGATTGCAATTTCAAAGACATTCACCGATAGAATGATGACATTATCTTGCCTTTACAACTTAAGACTGACACAACAGATAACATTCGGCAGTGATTTCCAAACACAATTTGAACTGTTCATCACCTACGCCTGGATGAACAGCTGCTACCCCAGAGCGTAGCAAAAATTCCCCTGCGGCCAGACGTCGATTCAGAAAATTCTGCGTTGCGCTCTTTATACCTTGAAAAAACAGTGAAATAGTTCAGCATGAAGTCTTTTTGTTGCCCCAACATTGGTGGACTATGCAGGCTTTCGCACCTAAAACGGTTACTCTGTCCATTTCTTGACCTCACCATCACTAATGGTTTGCTGCCACAAGTATAAGTGGTCAGCGCCTTCAAACATCGCTGCTTCAAACAGACCGAGTGTAAAAAAAAACAAGAAAATTTCGATGATATCATCTAGTTAAGACTCATTCCAATCAAAAGGTTACTAAAATTTTTCTATCCTTCAACATAATCGGGAAAAAAGTTCTCATGGTTATACACGAAGATAGCGGGTACTGCAATAGTGCTTCTACATCTTTTTGAACCTAGTCAAAGACAGTTTTGTGAATCTCTTGCAACTTAAAAGCAAAATTGAAATGAATGAGAAGAGCACATTTCTGGACATTGAATTCTTTCTGACTATGTGTTCCTTCCCTAAGATAAACGACTGTGACGAAAGGAGCTGAACAATGAAAGAATATCAAAGCAAATTTGATAAAAACAAGGATCGAATACCTTTCTTTTCTTCTAGAACCTAAAATCACCGAAAATCTTAGAATTTTGACACATGCCACACAATTTGGTGCACGTGGTGCATCACGAGTTTTCATTTCCGTATAGCCACGTGGCGCGCATGGTGCATCACGAGTTCTCGTCTCCGCATGGTCAAGTGGTGCACATGGTGCTTTAACAAAAAAAAGTATTGGCCACGCGCACCCGCTATGCAAAAATGTGCTCGGTCCAGAAAGTACTAAGGAGTGGGGAGGTCCTTGTGCTTTTTTTATTACATAGTAACATCTAAAAAGTTGATGTAAAGATCCGTAACATGGACGAACGAATTTTTTTTTCGAAATGCATGGGTGAATCGAGTGACCGCCTTCGACCAGTTCCCAATCCTATGTGCCTTCAGCTGCTTGTGTCGCAAGTTTGGGTTAGTATACAACAACACAGGCTCTCCCTATGCGGGAGCAGGTGCCAATTCCGCAGTGTTATTCCTGCGTGACAGTAAATTAGGACTAGATACAGCTATGTCATTGATTTAGGTATCAAACAGGGAAAAAGAGGGTTGTTCTGAAATTCTGTAGCTGCTGCTTATTTCGAGCGAAAAGACTGATTTCTAGCCGAGTTATGACGTGTTGGAAAATTAGGTGTGATAGTTCCAGAACTTTTGGGTATGTCTAATACAAAGATAAGAGATTTCTCTCCGCGTCCCTCTTCCATGGAATGAATAAGGGTTAAATGTCAAAAAAAAAAACTAGAAAGAGTTCCAGTTTGGAAATACGAGATTGCTTAATGTAGGAGAAGTAGAAGCATGTAAAGGAATCTAATGAAATGTTGGTTCGGTAGGCCTAGGTAAAGACTGATTAATCACTCATTCGATTAAAGAAGTAACTGTTAGCTAGGATGGATTAAGAACTGAGGATACCAAGGAGAAGAGATGACAGTGAACTACTTGCGTGACATTCAGATTCTTGCCCGAACAGACAGAGCCAACAAGCACAGACAGACACAGAACAAGGAAACAATTGGTACCAGTTGGTATAGTGCACCAAGCATATGACACTCAGATACAATGAAGTGCTCAACAATTTTATTCATAGAGTGGTAAAGTGCACCGGACAAAGACAAAAAGATCAAAGATCGGCGGTATAAACAATATGCACAGTCCAATCACTACCCCTTATAACTGAGGCTGATTTAGCGAAACCCAAGCAACCACATTTCAGCCAATCACCAAATCAATTTGTTTAGAATTTAAAAAAAAAACCAAGAAAAATTAAAAGCCAAAAGCATAAAAAACACCCGCAAACAAAGCAGTCACCATACTCACCTACAATGAAGAACTTAAAGAACCAAGCAACGCCAACGATAATGAGGACGGACAGTCGATCCCAGGGGACGAGCGCCAACCCCGTGGCATCGACAACCATCATCATAGCCACCAGGACCTGAAAACGAAAACCCACCAGAAACTCAGAATTTCGGACAACGAGCGAACAAAAATCGAGTATCACATTAATCGCCGCAATTCCTAAGGAAAGAGACGTCATGAACGGTACAGCGATAGAATGACCTCGCCGATCGAACAGCTAATCCCATAACAAATGAAGCCGCGAGAAACAAACTCGTTTATCAAACAGATTACGCGAAAACAATGTCCACAACGTATTTACAGGAGGAAAATGCTCTGGTTACAATGTTGCAATGTTACAAGTAAGGAACGCATTTCTCTTAACCGTGTCGTTTTCCCAATATGGAGGAGAAGCTAAACTTCTAGAGCCAGCAATGACAGGCCAATATCCAAGTTCACGGAGATGACATCCGCACAGTGGGCTTCACGATCAATTTTCCATTCTGCAATAAAAACGATGGGTAAAAAATCGAATACAATATGTAGAGAAACTGTTGACGTCTTGAAAACAGTAATTATGATATATCCGTAAGCACAATCGTCAAGATCGTGGTGTTTTCAGAAGGAATCAAATAATCTGCTACATGTGAGATTAATCTCCATGACTTAGGCATAAGTCTTGGGGAATCCAATGAAATCTAGCAGTAAATACAGCGATAATCCCCTCGCTCGTCAGCAAGCCACAACATATGCGAAATTACTAACCTATGCGCGTGTCATTTCCAGCTGGAAACCCTCAAAATAGTGACACGGTATTCGCTTAGAAGAGAAAGTGAAACGTCGATGACGTTTTCGAAAGCTTTCGCGATCTACATTTGGGACCTCATAACGAAAATATTCAATTTATCATTAATGCTTTAAAAAGCAAAACTCATTTTATCCATCCAAAACCTCAGACACGTGAACTACGCACTCTGTTTTAAATGATGGAATTAATAGAAAGGGAGCCACAAATATAAGTTATGTTCAAGTCATCTCCTAGCCACATTTATTTTCGTTATATCGTTCAAATTTGTTTTCTTGCACGTCCACAGTTTCCGGAAGTGAGTGCAGAACGCCAGCTTCAAAGAAAATTCGTGTAAGAGTACTGGACGCAAATGGTTGGTTAGGTGCAAGTAACCCTAAGGACGCTGCCTTTCCTTGCCGAATTCAACTCTCTCAACGAAACACAAATCTACACTTCTGATCGCAAAGGGAAAATACGCATATCTCAGCAATACTGCCAAAAATTCGTTCCTGGGGAGAAGCGTACTAGATATTTACGCAGAGGACAACCGATGACGTCATAGCAGCACACAGATATTTGGAAACAGCGACGATAGAATGGCATCACAATGACGAGGAGAATTGATTGAAGAGATTTCGGCAAAGGCGAAAACAATCCGTCGCGAACTGAACATCGCATAACTACCAGAAGTTGGGAGACCGAAAAAGTTCTACTTTTAATTTTTGAAACGGCAGAAAAATCAGACAAGGAATCGTTCCTAGAATGGAGGAGCCGGGACACTACCGGCTAAAGTACAAGCTGCTTTTGCGGACAATCACGCCTGTTGCTCCAGAGAAACAGGAATGTGCAACCCCTAGGGAACAGCGTTCTGCTTGCATTTGCTTTCGCCCGTATAAGAGTGCATGTGCACGAAATGAGCAATTATGGCGGATATAAAGCGTTTCCTTGAGAAGAAGGCTAAAAATCGATCGAAATCGTTGTTTTCTATTTCCTTCGCTCCATAATCTTCTGTATATATAAAGTAGAATGTATGTGTGTGTGTGTGTATGTATGTATGTTCCTTATAGAAATCGCGGAGGGTTGACCGATCGGGACCAAACTTTGCACACATACCCATCAGAGGCCGGCGGAGGTTTTAGGATACTTCGTGTCAGGCATTATCGATTGATTTATCGATTTTATTGATTTTTCGCTACTTCTGCTCAGGGGCGGCGAGGACAGGTCTACTGGGGTTTCTCAATGCGCTGAACACGAATATGGTAACCGTTTTGCACCAAATATCGATTTATCGATTTTATTGATTTTTCGATATTTTTGCCCGACAGTCGGTAGGGACAGGTCTACTGGGGTTTCTCAATGCGCTGAACACGAATATGATAACCGTTTTGCACCAAATATCGATTTATCGATTTTATTGATTTTTTCGATATTTTTGCCCGACAGTCGGTTGGGACAGGTCTACTGGGGTTTCTCAATGCGCTGAACACGAGTATGATAACCGTTTTGCACCAAATATCGATTTATCGATTTTATTGATTTTCCGATATTTTTGCCCGACAGTCGGTAGGGACAGGTCTACCGTGGTTTGTCGATGCGCTGAACACGAATATGATGAAAATTTTGCGCTGAATTTCGAATTATTGGTAAGATTTTTCGCCATTTTCGTCCACGGGCCGGTGAAGACGTGTCTACTAGGATTTTCCATTGCGCTGTACACGAATATGACAACTATTCTCCACGGGTATATCGACTCAGTAACTTCTTTTGCTCTTTCTCCGCTTTTGGAAAGGGACAGGGTAACATTGTGTCCACTGGATCAATCGAAGACGCTAAACCCTAAGTACGAATATGGCAACTGCTTTCCATGAAATTGACACTGAAATAACAGTACTAACTTTTCGATTACGGTTACATGAGCCTGCTAATATGTTTACCTCCAAAACTATAGGCATCCGCAATGAATTTGTCGGCACTAGCAAATGTCCTCATTGGTGTGAAATTGCCGGGGTAGTAAAACACCCGAGCGAAGCCGGGTATACCGTCTAGTCTGTATATATAAAGTAGAATGTCTGTGCGTGTGTATGTGTGTGTGTATGTATGTTCCTTATAGAAATTGCGGAGAGTTAACCGATCGGGACCAAACTTTGCACGCTTATTCCTTATGCGCCGGCGGAGGTTTTAGGCTACTTTTTGCTGGGCATTATCGATTGATTTACCGATTGTATCGATTTTATTGATTTTTCGCTAATTTTGCTCAAGGGTCGGTGGGGACAAGTACACTGGGATATCTCAATACGCTGAACACGAATACGACAACCGTTATGCACGAAATTATCGATTTATCGATTTTATTGATTTTCCGCTGATTTTCTCCAGGGGTCGATGAGGATATGCCTACTGCGGTTTCTTGATGCCCCGAACACGAATATGATAACCGTTATGCACGAAATTATCGATTTATCGATTTTATCGATTTTTCACAGATTTTCTCCAGGGGTCGAGAGGATTTGCCAACTGGGGTTTTTCAATGCGCTGAACACGAATATGATAACCGTTTTGCACAGAAATATCGATTTATTGACTTTATTGATTTTTTGCTGCTCCTGCCCATGGGGCGGTAGACACATGTCTACTGGGGTTCGTCAATACGCTGAACACGAATATGATAACCATTCTGCACGAATTATTGATTTATCGGTTTTATTGACTTTTTGCTGTTTTCGCCCATGGGTCGGTGGAGACGTGTCTACAGGGATTTTTCAGCATGCCGAACACAATTACGACAATTGTTTCGCATGAATATATCGGTTCACTAATGTCTTCTGTTCTTTTCCTGCTTCTGAAAAGGGGCAAAATGTGCTTACTGGATCAGTCGAACACGCTAAACACCTAAGTACGAATATGGCAACTGTTTTCCACGAATTTCCCATCGAAATAACTTCATTTTCGCTTACGGGGTTACTTGGGGGAAAGGTTACTTGGGCATGGCTAATCTGCACACCACCAAAATTACGGGTACTTGCAATGATTTTATCAGCAATATCAATTGTCCTCCTCAGTGTGAGAGGGCCGGGGTTGTAAAACACCCGAGCGAAGCCGGGTATGCCGTCTAGTTCAAAAATAAAGAAAGAAATGAACTTCTCTTACCCTCTATCACCGGAAATTGTTGAAAGTGAAGCCACACTTCGTTACACATCAATTTTTTTTCTCTGGTGGGGTGACATTATTGTGGAAAACCAGTCATTAATCGAGAACGAGTGATGGTCACGCCGTTGGCCTGACCAAACAACAGCGAGAATGAACCGGCACACAACTGTCAGCCGCAAGCCCTTGGAAAGAAGCCGGAAAGTGGCATATTGCAAGCTGATAAAGAACATATAATGTATTTCCAGCCATGAATAGACGCAACACGTACAGCTACAGACATTTGTGGAAGGTTTCTGGTATGCCACTCGAATGTAAGAGAAGCTGGTTAGTATGATGACGTTTATGACTCATTGCTTTTTCCTATCTTTGGAAACGCCAGCAATAGCATTTTCACAGCTTCGCTGATAACGCTAAACAGCATTTACAGCACTGTTGGAGGAGCATTTCATGGACAAAATTAAGCAGCGGGAATTACCAGCACCAGGAACGAAAAGAAACCGAATCAAAAACTTTACGGAGCATTTTTGCCACCACATGCCTGAAGCTGGACCTCGAAGCACAGTAGAGAAATCATAAATCGTCAGAAATGAAATGAACGAAATGAAGAGTTGATAATCGTCCCAAGGATTCTTGGCAAGTTATATGGATTCTTGGTAAGTGAATTACTGGAGAATTCATAAGCGTTTGTAGGGCCTATGATGAACAAGCTTTACACTCCAACAACATGTACTGCGTTTCGACCTTTTTTCACAAAGCAGCGTCGCCATGGTAAGTTCACCTAACCCGTTAATGGGTTTCGAAAAAGTCCAGCGCTTCGTGGTGACCTGGTGAAGGATAACTGGCTCGAAGACTTGAATCAGTTACTTTTCAACAATCCAAGTTTTTTCATAAATGTTAAACAGCGTGCAACAAAGTTGAAGAAGAATAACTTAGCCCAGAATTCATAGAATGAAAGAATTTCATGAATTTTTTGAACTTTTGCTCGGAGGTTAATCAGAACATTTGTTTTGAGGTTCTCTAATGAGATGAATGCGAGTACGAGAAGCGATTCTCACCGGTGTGTCGACCTACTGATTTATGGACTTCGCCGATTTTTCTCTTTTGCTGAGGAACCAAGTGAGAACATGTCCAAAAACTTCTCCAAAGCGCAAAACACGAGTGTAGTGAGAGTTTTGCATGAAACTGAAGATTTATTGACTGCAAACAAAATTGCACTCAAAGATCGACGGGAAAACGCTCACATAATTTCGTTACCACGCCGATCACCAAGGGCAGCTTTAATGAAATAAAATTAAATTAAAAGTCTTTCTTAAAATGGTGACCGTCAGTGCTGAACAGCCGAGGATACTGAAACGCCCAAGCAAAACCGAAAATGCCGCCTAGTTTTCGATAAGACAATGACTACGCATCGCTCAAAACTTCTTTTGCTGTAAAAGCAGCGAAAATTACTTTAAATTTCGAAAGAAACGTAAAACAGCTGGGGACGACATCACAGTTGAATCACGTGAAATTCAGTACAGCCAAGTTGGCAGTTCGTAGTAAATGCGTGAGACTGATAGACACTAAGCTCATTAGCAAATCATTCAACTATACGCCGCATTTCCAACAGGGCAAATTAGAGAAAAAACAACAAAAATCACCACAAAAGCAATAGCATGTCTAGAAGCACCTGTTCGTTTTTGTATGGCTATTACTATGTCAACTAGAACGCATGGATGCTAAACTACGATCACTGATCTACCTGTTTGCCAGCTCTCATCAAGTGGATAGGTGGTAACCAAATCGACTGCTGCAAGAACAGCCACTGATTTGTTTCTTGAGGAATACTGATTCGCTGCTTGAAATACATAACACATAGTCAGATAGGAACCTGTCTAATCTAGAGAATTTCCTAGTAAAGTAGTCAATTTCAAGCGGCGAACACAGAGATGTACCTAACAGGAAATATTACAGGTACAATTAAACGACAACTGAGGAAATCTATGGATTTACAGAATATCTCAAGCCGCACTATTAGCACCACATGCAAATGTCCACTTTTAATGACAGCTAAACAACACAGAGAAAGAGATAAGAAGAGAGAGAGAGAGAAAGAAAGAAAGAAAGAAAGAGAGGAAGAGAGAGGAATACAGAGAGAGGAGCTTAGCTCAAACTCAAAGCAAACAGAAGAGGATCTATGCAGGACATATAGCTGTTCTTTTACTGACCAGCTCTATGGAATTCAATAGCTTATCGCGTCACTCCCACGCGGACAATGACTGACGAAGACAGATAGTGTTTCAACAATTCCTACTGAATTGCATTTTTCAACAGTATCCAGAATTCAACGAAGCAGGGAGCGAGAGAGACTATACTCGAACAGGTGATTTTACTCCCACAGAACACGGTAGAAAAACATTTCTCATAACGTGTCGGCTTCAAATAGCTTATATCAAGAGAAAGATCTTACAAATTTGAAGAACAGAAATTCGAATAAATAACTTAAAACTGTGAAGTATTGAACAAAAAATAGCAATTGATGGAACAAAAAGAAAACGGACAATGAAGTGACTCACATCATCACAGCTCAAGCTGAAGTACGACAGCGATTCACGACATCTCCGGGCAATTCTGAAAGAAAAACATTGCAGTATGGCGCATCGAGAACCAATATTTATCTTGTTTTGAAGAAGACAAACAGAAAAGGGCTGAAATATGTGCAAAGCCGCGGAGAATGCGGAAAGCACGGAGAGATTGATGCAAGCAACGATGCGTGAGATTCAAACAAACCCCCTGGTCAAGAAGCAATTCATAAGGTTCTCGGAGCGAATGTGTACATCAAAAAGGTATGAGTCACACACAAGTCCTTGAATCTAAAAGTTCTGGAAGGGAATTAAAACGTTCCCTGGATATGCATGACTAGCAAAATCGGAGAATATTCCCCCGCGTTTGCGACAATGAGAGATTTCACGGGCAGCTGAACAATCCGTACAGGGTCGCTATCCGTAATCCGACGGCAACACACAATCATTTCCGAGGCTTTCTTGACTTTTTAAAGAGTTCAGTATGACAACGGGTGAGAAAAACATCCTGATGATGAGATTGTTGAATTCAAACTACGGTAAACAAATAAAGAAACGGGTTCTTCAGCTGACAGATTTATTCAACCTTTTGCAGCCTCGTTCTGTGTGTTTTTTGGATGGGAATAACAGCTGTGTCAATGATAAATATCAGGGGCGAATGTTTTAATCGAATTCGTATAAATATACAGTGTGTTTTTCCGGGAGTAAAATCGCGCGCGATCTGATCCATTCCAATAGATCAAATTCTCAGTCGAAAGACCACGTGAAAGCGGAGGTTCCAGCAATTCGCACGTAGCCTTTGTACTGGGTCCGCAATTGCACCGATTTTACTCCCGGAAAAACACCCTGTAGCAAGATCAGTAGCTTTAAAAATAATTGCTAGGCTCCAAGTCATCTAGATCATGAGTGAAGAAACAACAAAAAGATTTGCGCATATACATATAATTGGTCTGAAAAGAAACGACAAACTCTGAAATGCGACGGTAAGCAAAAACGAACGAAAAATTGATGATTGGAATAAAAGCGTGAATAACATTTCTTGAGCAACACAGTGAACAGATGAACAATCAGTTTCAATTTGCTTCGGCAAGATTAAACATTGATAAAGCGCATGGAACAGAATATTTATCATTAAGAGTACTCATAAAGAACAGTGAAGAAGGAGACAAAAACAGAAATTCGATGGAATAAAACAAATAAGCCCTTAGTGTGAATTTTCTGCAAAGCTCTTGGTTGTCAAGAAAGGAAAAAAAGGATAGAAAAGAAGTGAAAAAGAAGGGAGGTGAATGACTTCAAGAGAGGAAGAGATGACAATAAAGAGGATCCTTAGTGAGGAGCACTTCCCCGTTCCTATTCCTTTCTTAATCCTCTTTCAAAATGTAAAAAAAAAGAGCAAAAGAAGATTCCAATATGAAAAACTGGGCCGAGAAAAGTTAACAACAAGATGGTCCAGAAATTATACGCACATCAAAATTTCACCTATTTCAATATATTTCAGCTTAGTCGTACAAACTTAGAAAGTACACAGCTTCGAGCAAAAAATCCTAATTTCTCACTTTTTTTCAATTTTTTTCTTGAATCAGAGCGAGCAATGGCTCTCGACTCATAAAAAGGTTACAAAAATCACAATGGTGCGAATACTCCTTTGAGGAATTTAGGACGACAATAACATGGGGCGCGGAAGATCATGGCAAGTTTCGAAAACATTCCTATCGTCAGGTATACGTCAAACAGCAAGCACGGCTTAAGCGACATCTCTGACGCGCAAATGACAGCTGACTGGCAGAGAAAGAACTAGTTCAGCAGCTCAAACAGAAACGACAGCATGAAAACACCTCAACCGCAACAAACTATCATTTATTACCATTTATTAGTTCCACGTAAAAAAGCAAACGAGAGGAAAACTGGTATGGGAATCCTGGAATGAGTGCGTGGGCACAGTAGTGAACACTGAGACCACACAAGGAAACGCGATCGTTCGATAACATCGCAGAAACGGACAGAGACAGTGAGAGTGCGAAGGAACGTGACGATCGATCTTTGTTGTTCTCGAACGGAGGAGTAGCCGAGTTCCTTAACAAGGATCCCACGCAAACAAGCAATTCAAGGCAGAACGTCAAAATAACAACAACTAGGACTCTGAATAATGACAGCTGTACGAAAAACGCGCCATCTCAGACATAGATACACAGCCGTAGTCTCATTGGTGCGAGTTCTCGCTTAATGAACAAACAACATCAAGCGGGGACATCCCCGCCTGCATGTTGACATCCGATTACTAGTCAGTTGCTAAGTGACAGCGATACAAAAGAGAAGCCCATCAAAGGTGCTGTATACATATTGGATGTAGAATGCTTCTGGACGTACTACCTCGAAACTGATAGAAGGCTTATTGAAATAGAAATAGAATTAGAAATAAGTTGGTGTTATACGCATGCATGCGCCTTCTTAGAAATGAGTCATACAGAAGGTCAGTAAAGGAAGCCAACGGGGCGGAAATGAAAGGAGAAAAATGATTCCTGTGGAAGGAAATGGCGAAATCGACTGGATCCTACTATATTAAAAGATTTGGTCGCTAATTCCCGAGAACGCGTCTGTTACTGCGCGTCGACTCTCAGCGCATTGTCGATACGCAGTGTTGTGATGAGTACTTTAAAAAAGGGGCCCCTGGCCTAAATTTCCATATTGTCCGCTTTTTTCTTCCTGGATCTTTATCTTCCTTGTTATAGGGTGACACCTCCCTAAGGGCCGGCGTAGGTTTTAGGCTACTTTGCACCTGGGATTATTGATTAGTTTATCGATTATATCGACTTTATTGATTTTTCGCTATTTTTGCCCCAGGCGTGGCGAGGACATGTCTACTGGGGTATGTCAGTACGCTGAACACGAATATGACAACCGTTTCGTACGGCACTATCGATTTATCGATTTTATTGAATTTTCGCTTGTTTTGCCTCAGTGACGGTGAAGACATGGCTATTGGGGTATGTCAATACGCTGAAGACGAATATGACAACCGTTTCGTACGGCACCATCGATTTATCGATTTTATTGATTTTTCGCTTGTTTTGCCCCAGTGACGGTGAAGACATGGCTATTGGGGTATGTCAATACGCTGAAGACGAATATGACAACCGTTTCGTACGGCAATATCGATTTATCGATTTTATTGATTTTCGCTTGTTTTGCCCCAGTGACGGTGAAGACATGGCTATTGGGGTATGTCAATACGCTGAAGACGAATATGACAACCGTTTCGTACGGCACTATCGATTTGTCGATTTTATTGATTTTTTGCTAATTTTGCCCCTGCGCGGCGAAGACATGTCACTGGAGTATGTCAATACGCTGAACACGAATATGAAACCGTTTTGTACAGCACTATCGATTTATCGATTTTATTGATTTTTCGCTATTTTTGCCAGGACCCGAGCAAAGCCGGGTACACAGTCTAGTAATAAAAATTCAAAAAATAATGGTGAAACTAAACAACTGGATTCAAAGAATCAAACAGATATAAGATTTTTTTAATCCAGCAAGCCATTCTCAGGGGTGAAGGGGCTCCCTGCAAATCCGATTTGGAGCCCAATAATCCTAATAATGTCGATTAACGTTACAACAAAATCCTAGCACATGGCTTTGTTTCCTGACATGGTTTTGAAACGAAGTGGTAGCGCTGTTCCCATCCGTTGGGGTTTTTCCTTGATTTTGACTGGGCCAGTGGTAAACATGCGCCGGTCTCAGGTAAAGAGGCACACGGGTCCATTGGTCGGGATTTTCCCGCCAGTGGTAAACAGGTGCTGGTCTCTGGTAAAGGGGCACATGGGTCGTTGGCAAGAATTTTCCCGTCAGTGGTAAACAGGTGCTGAACTCTGGTAAAGGGGCACACGGGTCTTTGGTGAGCACTTCCCTTGGGTTCGACTGGGCCAATGGTAAACAGGCGCCGGTCTCAGGTAAAGGGGCACACGGGTCCTTTGCTCAGGACTTTGCCTTGGGTTCCATTGGGCCAGTGGTAAACAGTTGCTGGTCTCAGGTGAAGGAGCACATGGGTCCGTTGGTCAGAATTTTCCCGCCAGTGGTAAACAGGTGCTGGTCTCTTAAAGGGTCCACGGGTCCGTTGGTCAGCACTTTGCTTGGTTCGACTGGGCCAATGGTAAACAGGGGCACATGGGTCGTTGGTCAGAATTTTCCCGCCAGTGGTAAACAGGTGCTGGACTCTGGTAAAGGGGCACACGGGTCTTTGGTCAGCACTTCCCTTGGGTTCGACTGGGCCAATGGTAAACAGGGGCACATGGGTCGTTGGTCAGAATTTTCAGTGGTAAACAGGTGCTGGTCTCTGGTAAAGGGACACATGGGTCTGTTGGTCAGAATTTTCCCGCCAGTGGTAAACAGGTGCTGGACTCTGGTAAAGGGGCACACGGGTCTTGGTCAGCACTTCCCTTGGGTTCGACTGGGCCAATGGTAAACAGGCGCCGGTCTCAGGTAAAGGGGCACACGGGTCCATTGGTCAGGACTTTCCCTTGGGTTCCACTGGGCCAGTGGTAAACAGTTGCTGGTCTCAGGTAAAGGGGCACACGGGTCCGTTGGTCAGGACTTTCCCTTGGGTTCCACTGGGCCAGTGGTAAACAGTTGCTGGTCTCAGGTAAAGGGGCACACGGGTCCGTTGGTCAGGACTTTCCCTTGGATTCCACTGGGCCAGTGATAAACAGGTGCTGGTCTCTGGTAAAGGGACACATGGGTCTGTTGGTCAGAATTTTCCCGCCAGTGGTAAACAGGTGCTGGAATCTGGTAAAGGGTCACACGGGTCCGTTGGTCAGCACTTTCCTTTGGCTTCGACTGGGCCAATGGTAAACAGGGGCACATGGGTCGTTGGTCAGAATTTTCCCGTCAGCGGTAAATAGGTGCTGGTCTCTGGTAAAGGGACACATGGGTCTGTTGGTCAGAATTTTCCCGCCAGTGGTAAACAGGTGCTGGACTCTGGTAAAGGGGCACACGGGTCTTTGGTCAGCACTTCCCTTGGGTTCGACTGAGCCAATGGTAAACAGGCGCCGGTCTCAGGTAAAGGAGCACACGGGTCCGTTGGTCAGGACTTTCCCTTGGGTTCCACTGGGCCAGTGGTAAACAGTTGCTGGTCTCAGGTAAAGGGGCACACGGGTCGTTGCTCAGCTCTTTCCCTTGGGTTCGACTGGGCCAATGGTAAACAGGTGCTGGTCTCTGGTAAAGGGACACATGGGTCTGTTGATCAGAATTTTCCCGCCAGTGGTAAACAGGTGCTGGACTCTGGTAAAGGGGCACACGGGTCTTTGGTCAGCACTTCCCTTGGGTTCCACTGGGCCAGTGGTAAACAGTTGCTGGTCTCAGGTAAAGGGGCACACGGGTCCGTTGGTCAGGACTTTCTCTTGGGTTCCACTAGGCCAGTGGTAAACAGTTGCTGGTCTCAGGTAAAGGGGCACACGGGTCCGTTGGTCAGAACTTTCCCTTGGGTTCGACTGGACCAATGATAAAAAGGCGCCGACCTCAGGCAAAGGGGCACAAGGGATTTCAGGATTTTCCCTTGGGTTCGACTGGGCCAATGGTAAGCAGGGGCACATGGGTCGTTGGTCAGAATTTTCCCGTCAGTGGTAAATAGGTGCTGGTCTCTGGTAAAGGGACACACGGGTCTTTGGTCAGCACTTCCCTTGGGTTCGACTGGGCCAATGGTAAACAGGCGCCGGTCTCTGGTGAGGGGCACACGGGTCCGCTGGTCAGGATTTTCCTTTAACTGCGACGCTGTCAGCAGCAAAGTTGCGCCCGTCTCAGGTAAAGGGACACACGTGTCGCGCCGGTGTCAGATGAAGGGGCACACTTGTCCACTGCGCGGTATTTTCCCTTGGGTTTGACTGGGCTAGTGGTAAAGTAGCGCTGGTTTTAGGTAAAGGGGCGCACTGGTCCATTGGTCGGAACTTTTCCTTGAGTCCAACTGGGCCAGTAGTGAATTGGCGAGGTCTGTTGGCCGGGATTTTCCCGTGAGTCCGGCTGGCTGGCTCAGTGGTAAAGCGGCGTTGGCTTCAGGCAAAAGGCAACACGTGTTCATTGGTCGTCAACAAAAAGAAGGTCGTGGTCTTCAAAAATTTCAATCAGTCAATTTTGGCATTTTGTGACTCCTCGACAAGCTGTTTGCCACTGTTCAGTTTGAGTTTCTCAAAATCTAAGGATTAGTTCTATTCAGACAGGTGTTGAGACTGAATGAAGTGCTTAATTAGGTTTGTTTGCAGACACTCTACTCGAACTCTAATACCAACACTGATAGAATGCGGTGAAACTTTGAGCCAAGGAACTCACGGGGTTACCATCTCGCGCAAAAGCCCAGACAATAACTTGCGCACCCACCTAATGTGTCTCATCAACCCCGTAGATTACCCCCCCTTTCCAGAAGCTTAGGCATCAACCTGGACAGTAAGTTGCGCACCCACCCATGTATCCCGCCAACCCCGTGGACCACCTCCAGAAACTCAGGCAAAAGCCTAGACAATAATTTACGCACCCACCCCATGTATCCCGCCAACCCCGTGGATTGCCTCCCTTCCAAGAAGCTCAGGCAAAAGTCTAGAAAATAACTTGCGCACCCACCTCATGTATCCCGCCGAGCCCGTGGATTACCTCCCTTTCCAGAAACTCAAACAAAAGCCTGGACAATAAATTGCGCACCCACCCAATGTTTCTCGCCAACCCCGTGGACCACCTCCACTACTAGAAACTCAGGCAAAAGTCCGTATCTCGTCAACTCTGTGGACAACCTCCCTTGCTAGAAACTCAGACAAAAGTCTAGAAAATAACTTGCGCACCCACCTCATGTATCCCCCCAACCAGTGGATTACATTCCGTTCCAGAAGCTCAGGCAAAAGCCTAAGCAATAATTTACGCACCCATCCCATGTATTCCGCCAACACCGTGGATCGCCTCCCCAAGTATCCCACCAATCTCATGAAGCATCTTCGTTTCCTGAGCTTAAGCGAAAAATAACCAATAACTTATGCTCCTACTCATTTATACCATCAACCCTGTTGATCATCTCCCTTCCCGAGGCCACGTGGATTTGAGTATTGATCACCTTCTTAATCATCACTTAGAACTTTTTTGGTTTAGTATAAATGAGCCACGTCGTGTCGGTGAATATCGGTGAGTAATGACGAAGAAGACTGGTGGAAATAGGCGATCGGGATGCTTATTCTCTTTTCACAATAATTTGTTTTCAGTTTTTGTTCAAAACTTTGGGAAAGTATAAAGTTTTTAGAATGAGTTTGGTTTGAATAGAAGGATGGGATAGTCACATACAGTGGTGATGCTGAGGGTGTGTTTGTATGATTGGCTTACTGAGTTACTGACCGAGTGGTTTGTACAATACAAAAGCAGTTGTGTTCTGTATTTCACGCTGTCCTTGGTATGCTCGCTGCTCGCGAAAGACAGAGATAGAAACAACAAAACAAATTGATTCACGGATTCTGTGAGTTCTCTTCTCTCATTCGCTACGCTATGTGCTCTTTTTCGACTGAATAATGTTATATGTAGATATATTATATGTAGATATACATATACAGTTGTGAGATAGTGTAGCTCGAGTTGAGGGTGTGAATCTCACACAACCTGTTGGCGCGCACGAAAAACCACAACGGGTCAATACTGTCACACTACGGAAAGTAGCACAATAACGTGGCTTACGGGGCCACTAGTTAGATAAATGAATAACGACACTTGGTTAAGAAACCGACAAGGTGGTCTAACACCTGGGACTAGCGGCGGACGCTTACTATTTTAGGTAGAAAGAAAGCTATCCATTCAAAAAGTGACCATCAACGAAATAAATTTCTTGGAATGAGAGATACACCAAAACGAGAACACCTTTTAATTCTTCAGAAACTCTCTAGTAACCATACTTCGGAGAGGACGTAACACAATTCCATAATCAGGCATATTTAATGACAAGATCCTCTCGAGCACTAAATTCTAAGCGATAAACAACATGATGAGCAAAAAACATACGCTCAAAAATTGTTCAAAAAAACTGCATCTACAGACCTATACCGTTATATTCAACATGACAAATAGCAATGCACCAAGATATATGCATGTGTCGCCGCCTTAACGGTTTTTTTAAAACCATTTTGAAAATTTGAAAAAAAATTATTCGACTTCTGAAGAGAATATGCCCAGATAAAAAGTTTGCAAACAATTCGCCTACCCAACATCATCGTTAGGAAAGGAAAGATGGTTCAGAATATCTCACTTAAAGAAACAAAAACTAACTGGCCAAAACAAAACAGAACAACCAGAAACAAAACCAGTTTATGTCGTTTAACCGCGGCTCTTCAATACTTCTTATGAAGATGGAGCGACACATTTGTTACCTCGGCAGGCAAAAAAGCAAAGAGAACTATTTCGACGAGCTCCTGGAATTTTCCCTGGGGCTAATTACAAATTCCAGCAGACGCCAGGGTAGACGACAGCAAGAGGAAACAGTTGTCACATCAGACATCACCAACATTGGGCCGAACTTGTTGATATCTTCCTCTAGTAAACGATCAACGAGCAAGATTTGAGGGAATCACAGCTCAATTCAACATGATAGGATAGAGAGTTGAAAAAATGCATATTACATATAGTCAGCGAATATACTTGGAATATGGGGCAACATCAAGATTATGTGTTGAACTGGAATTCTTCTAACCAAAAAGCTTCATTATCTTCCTAGCAACATTCGCGTACAAAGATTTGACAAAGAAAGAAGGATTTTGAATGGTCTTGGAATAAAATCACCTGCTGTTACTCATCATTCGTTTGCTCTTGATAACTTCTATCATTTTTGCTACTTTTCAACGTTTCATTTTTTTCCCATTTCTGCATTCTATAGAGGCATTTACGTGGACATTTTCGTGATCGATTTCGTAGTAACCCTTGGTTTTGGGAGATAAACACATATTCATTACTGAACATGTGTGCAACATATGGGAAATTTATGAACTTGAAGCATTACTTCCATCCGGTTAGTGCGAAGGCAAGGAAAACCGAGCATGTCCGTGAATTTCAGGGATTTGGGAGCAGATTCGATAGTCATGCGCTGCGCGATCAGCTAATTGGTCCAGAGCTGTACATTAGTGCGTAGTTGCGTAATGTTTTGAAATCAAAGGCTTGTGGTCATGCGTTCCAAAGCTCCTCAAACCACTGGTTGACCATTATTCACGCTTCATTTTTCACAGTAATTCACTGATAACGTTTTACATGGTTCATGACCCATCCCAAAAATGGAAATCTTCTTCAATGCTGTCGTGAACTTTTCAACTGTCAATAAAAGTGTCTTTTATCGTAAAAAAACCAGAACATATTTCTTGTGGAAGTTGCAGAACACTCTGACGCGCATGAAGCGCATGGAGTACCAACATAAAATGCTACTACAAAAATGAGAATTTTGAGGAAAAAAAAACTACGAAAGAGATGATGCGCAGGAGGCGATCGAGCGAGAAATGTAAAGGTCATGCATTCGTGCATATAAACGAGGCAAATGCCCTTTGGCTCCATTAGCGAGTTGCTCTTCCTAGGCTGCAAAACATCGACGAAATAATCGCTGTAACCACATATACGTATGAAGACCTACACATATTTCACAACAGCATTGCTGTATAACAAAAATCATACATGTGATCGAAATCCCAGATGATTTAAGCAAAAAAAATCTGATCTGATCTCAACACAGCTTTGGATTTACGCGAAGAAATTCTTCCAGAACAAGGAGCAAAGAATCCAGAACATAACTGGGGCAAGTTTAGGAGAAATATCAAAAACGAAAGTAAGCATTTCACGGAACGATCACATCGGGACTACTTCGCTTTCAGCTCATGATTTCTTCAAATAAGCAAGGATGGAGAAATTCGTAACGCTCAATTTTCACAATTACATATATGAAAACTTTTACACTTATCCAGATTCACGAGTCAGAGTAGGGAAAGCAAGCCAACCCCTGAATAATCATTCTCAAGACGACGAGCTTCCAGCTCTAAAAAAATGAGCACTGCATTCTCCAAGAGCAGAAAAATGTGCGAATAGCCATTTGCTTAATAACGAGGACTTCGGCACATCGTGAGTGGGAGAACTCTTGCTCAAATAGAGCTTCGAAGAGAAATAGATCATAAGATTCAGCGGTGCGAAAACCTGACACTTTATTTTGGCCAGATGACGCTTAACCGCATCGATCCCGGGCCAAACTACCTGCTAAGGGTATATTCGTGGTTTGATAAGCAGTACGAATTGATGGAAGTGACCATGAAGATGTAGCTATCGCGTGTTGAAAAAAACAGAATCATAAACTTAACCGCACCGATCCCAGGGTGAAACATAAAAAACACTTCTTTCGGAACAAATCGTCGTTGTTGTACTTCAGGGAATGATTGGCTTAGCCACCCAGAAAACTATAGTGCAAGTTTTGCGCAATATATTTCATCCATTCATAATGAAAGTGTTTGGGTTGAACGGTCACCAGAATTGAGATTTCGGCAAGCGCAAACGTATTACGAGGTTTGGAACCCAGAAAAAGGACAAAAGATTAGATTGACACTGTTAGCCTTGTAAAGTCAAAACCGTTGGTTGAAAAGCATATGCAGTGGCGGCCACATATTTAGCACACCCGAGATTTTCAACCACAGAATTTTCTAATCTCAGCCCTAGGATGAGCTATCAAAACCGAGTTCGAGTACGTGTCGGAGGCCTGTGGGAGTGTCCTTCCTACTGCTCATCATGGGCAAACATCCCCTTGGAACTGGATTGAAAAATAAAATTCCAATTTCGTCGGTTTTTTCGAACTAGGCATAAAAGTTTCGTATCTGCCTGTGGAGGAAAGTGAAGTAGTGATTTGAATTGGGCACTCTTCCCCTCAACATTTCGCTATGAAAGCTCTTTGCGCATTCTCCGTACCAGCTGGAACCAGAGACAAAAAACAAATCGTCAAATTTGTCAAAAATTTCATTTTATTGAATCTAAAGCACAATGCATACGTCGGAACTTTCCGGTGAGCACCTGAATGCCTGTTAGCAGCACAAATCGGAGAAAAATTCACAGCCGAAGTGCATGCTTTCTTCTTGCAATCAGCTTTAATCTCTTTTTTTTTTGCAATTTTTCAGCCATGTTTATGATCCTCGCTCTTCCCTAAGGTGGTCTATTGCGCATCAAAACTACTACTGCAAAATGAGCACTAATATCTAGAATAAAAACACATTTTCCCTTGATTTGATAAATTAATGTAAGAGTTCGACGAAAATATTTTCGAAAGTAGTGCATTTTGAGCTCGAATCGCGAAGAATGAGCGCAGTTGAATTGAAAAACATTCCCTTGAAGAGTAGAGTAGAGAATTCCCTTGAAGAGTAGAATAGAAATAAGAAAGAAAACACTATGCCCTATCTCATTCTTGAATATTCTCCTGATAGCTCTTTCCATGCTTGAAATACGAATTTTATGGTTTCATCAGTTAATCGCACAAAAAGGGCAGCGTGCTAAATATGCGGCCGCCACATGTAAATAGATGGTTGGAAGAGCAAATCAGCAGCATTCTGGTTGTCAGTTTGCACTTCCGCAAGGGAAATCCTAACCTCACAGAACAAACAATGACTGAGCGTTAGAAATCAAAACAAGAAAGTGAGTGTTACATTTTTCGTCCCGAAATGAAACCTGAGTCAACAGCAACCTCGGCGAAGATTCACGAATGCAGAACCGAGCGAAACTGGGCTAGGGAAACTAATCTTCACGTACTGGCACAACGTAATCCATCCATCATAGCCGCACAGCGCTCACCAGCGTTGGTTTGCTGGGTTATCGCGTCACCAATCTCAGCTCAGGATTACAAGCCTGGCACACAAAATATTTTTTCTGCGATCCGTACACCACACAGAACATAATACCCAATACCCAGAGCAATCCAATGGAAATCTCGACAGAGCTGTTCGTTTTGAATAATGATGAAAAAATGAGTAGAATGAATCGTGAGAAAAGGGAAAGGCTGAGAAAGAGCATTTCGTAACGAAACTTCGTAAACCCCAGAGGGACGCTCCTTAGAAGCTAGTCTTTTGAGCAGCAACTGAACCCAATCAATGGAAGCCAAATTTTCTCACAAACAACGAGCTGGTTGCTCATTACTCAGCAGACTCTATCTGCACACAGATTCTGGATCTGTCACGAATAATTTTAAATATAGCACACAATATAGCGATAGAAAAGAGTTTATGGCTCCGTTTTCAAAGGGTGAAATCAGATTTTTATGGAGGAAGGTATTCCTTATAGCGAAATAGAGGCAAATGGGCGGCCAACTACGAATAAATGCATTATAATGCTTTCTGAAGATGAGAAAAGAAAAAAAAAACGAAATAGATGGAAACGCGTCACGAATGTGCTCGCTGGGACGAATTTCATGAATAGTCTACCCTCTAATGAACTATTTCGAAACACTTCAAAACAGATGGAGAGATAGCGCAATTAAAGTTAGAAGACCATATTAACACCAATCGAACAAGGATTTCTCTGCAAATGCGTATATAATGCCACACCACAAAAAAAGTAGAACGGATTTTCCCAATTAGTGAACACAGAATTTTCCATACCGTGCAGCAAAGTTTTGCACAAAAATAGAGTTCTGTGAAAAGAATGGAATAGAATGAGCAAGTCGCGAAGCACATCATCGTGAGGTCACAGTTTCAAGCTCTCACAATTCTCAAGTGTAGGGGCAACACGGTTGGTGAAAAGATGTTCCTGTCTATATATTTTTCGAAAAAAGAACTTGCTTGACAATGAAATTTATTACAGAAATAGTGATAGTGTTGTCTTATACATGAAAGGCGGAAGAATAGAACTGGATAGACATACATACTACGGCTGCCTGGCAAAACAAAACTGAGAAAGGTGTCTGCTTATACTTAATGCATGATGACATGTTGGGTTCAATCCAACAATTTTCGAACTTCGTTTGACCAGCTAGTTGGCAAACTCGTTTGCTAGACACTCAGACCAAGCTCGCCAAATGTATCGCCTCTGAACCTCAGCAAATGGATCCTTCTCAAACTGCAGTGAGCAGCTGGAAATTAGCCCAAAAAAGCGCTGTAAAAGCAACTATAAGGTGAGGTACTATATCTTCCTGTGACTAGAGCCGCCTTGATGTGTTGGCATTGTCCACAGACCCGTTTCTTATCTACCTCTCTACACTAGGATTGTTCAAAAGCGTTAGAATTTCTACAACCACAGTTGGCAGCATTATTTTGTAGTTTTTCATGAAAAGCGAGTAATTTTCATCTTTTTTTTAATTCTTATCTCATTCCATCAATTACATACGTGTTTTTGAAACCCTATACTTTAAGGCATACGTTTTCTAGATTTGGTAAAAAAAAACCACATTGCTTTTCCAACCAAAAATTGACTTTTCTTCTCTGTGCCTCACTCATCTTCCATCGCAAGTTCAAAGCGATCTCAGCATCTGTGCCCACACGAAATCCCCATCCACCTGAATGAGACTGAAGCTTGTCAAAGGTCAGGAAACACGAACATGGAAGTACTCTTAGCAAAAAACCAATAATGACAATAGAATATTCAAAGAAGCATGCGCAGATCGGACTAAACAGTACAAGTATGTATTTGATAATAAAAAAAAATTTCTCCCGGCATAAGTACAGCAAACATATCCACATAGAAGGATGGCTTCCTTTTTTCTCTATATCGACCCAGACGTGAGATTGCTGCAGAAGACGGTGAAAGAAACGAGAAGCTAGATTAACATTCAGTAGGCTAACACGAAAATTGCATGCAAATCCTAAAAAAAAGACAACGCCCCATAAGCATAGAGCCCAATAATGAGAATAAAAATATTCAAGGAAGCATGTGCATTTCCACATGGAATGATACAACTGATTCATAACAATGAGGATAAAATTGCTCAATACTAACATTATAGATGGTTCCCAGATAAATGTATATCCGCAGTTACTTCTTTCCTTCATATCAATCCGAGAATGACATTGCAGTAGGAAAAGGTGGTGGGAAGAATGAAAAGCTCTAGCGTTCAATATGAAAAACGGAAAATTGCTAGTAAATCCTAGTGAAGAAGCAATACCCCACAGGCATACATCTTACAGATAAACAAAAGCAGAGCTGCTCATCTTGCAGCTTTCTCTGGTTGCCTCGTCTCATAATTGGCACAATTTTCGCCGCTGCAGCGACAATAGGAAAAATAATGTTAGCATAGGATATCCCACATAATTCTGTGGGGCAAAAAAAGGAGCGCAATCGAAGCTTTCAGGAAAAAGATGATGTGGTAAGTTGCGTCAAATGATTTCTGTCGCATTAATAGCTGTCGCTAGCGGAGCGGCGTGAAATAAAAAGCAGCGATAAACGACATGCAAAACAATGCTGACGAAAAAAATTCTAAGATACAAGAGTGATGATAGCAGGAAAGGAAAGAGAAAGACATGTCAAAAAAGTAAATTCATATGAAGCCGCAAATGTAGATGTAAGATAACCAATGTTCATGAGTGGTGGTCATTGAATTCACATGCAAAAATTACTGAACCCAAATTGAAAATGAGTCTCGCTAGATCTGAAAGGGGAATTGCAACAGATGATGGGACAAGATTTGCATTTCTGATCTGAAATAATGCGTGATAGGCGGTTCAGATCAGGGTAACAATCGCTGATGAGGCGGTTGGGCGGAAACCGTGGTTTCAGATTCAGGTTTAGAAAAAGGGACGAAGTTCTGACGAAAGTTAAGTTCCAATTTTACATTTTGAAAAGTGTACTTCGCATTGGAACTTCGTTTAACGTTACAAAGTGCACACGTAGAGGTATGAGTCACATGCAATTGCCAAAAGAATAGCTTGCTGGGTCGCTAGTACGAAGAAAACAAAAGGAGAAAAGAGGAGACGTCACAGAAGCAACTCCGCATGAAGTCGCAAAAATGTAGTCGAAGTGTTCCGAACTCAATGAATCCACAGGAGAAAATGACTTCGAGCTATCCTGTGAGTCACCCATCAACGCGAAGTGCAAACTGTAGAAATGCGAAGGCAAACAAAGCCTGACTGAAAATGTGACGCACAATCGTTAACACGAATGACGTTGAAGAATAGATGAGCGTACTCTATACGAGAATAGCAAAAATAAATTGAGTAATGGGGTTTTCTATCAAAAAATGTTCCGACAACGTAAAGAAATACAAGACAGCGAAAAATAGGGAAATCATATAGACGCGGAAGCAGAGAGATATTCTTTCTCTGCAGAAAAAGGAGATAGAAAACCTCCATGAAAACACAACTACTCAATTCATGCAAAAAAGAAGGTGTGTTATTGTTGATTTTATTTTTTCCACAACTTTCACGAACGGCAGTCTGGACAGAAAAATAATCTCTTTGATCAGTAGGGGGCACTGCTTGTTAAACGAGCACTTGCCTGACGCTCTGCGATCTCTTTGTTCTTCGTTCAGAAAATTGCTGAACGAAGAACAAAGAGATCTCCCTTCTTTATGTCGTCATGCTTGGCAATTTTTTTCTGCAAGCAAAATAAGAGCTTCTAAAGCTAGGAAAGGCGCCAGCCATACCGGAAATTTCCTGGAAATTACTATGACGACTGAGACAGTTTCTCAGCGGAGTTGTTGAAATTTGAGCTCTCGGAGGAGAATTTTGGATTGGACGACCACTGTCGTGCAGAGAATATGCCTTTTCTTATCACACCATTCGCGACTTTTCGGAACAAATTGCAGCAAAAGCTGCTCTTGAGGGTGATATTTCCAAAAAGCAGCTTAGAGAGAAGCAAGGACCCTGAAAAGAACAGAAGAAAGGCTTCAAAAAGTGCTCATCTACGTTTCCCTAGCAGCGACGCCACTGCAATAGAGCTTACGTCTGGAGCAGGTTGCACTGCATAGGCCAAAATGCAAATTTGATCTTGACAGCACTGCATGTAGCGTTAGAGGAGAATACTCGAACCTCAGGGAATTGAAAACGCGGTGTCTGGACGTTTTCAATTATTTCAGACTCCTTACTGCATAGCATATCTTGTATAGCAACAGAACAGAAAAGCTTGCTTTGCTCTACAGCTTCGTTACCATATCTACGCTATATGCCCAAACAAAATCACAGGTTTTTGGAAAAAAAAGTACCATCTCTTCGCACCACCCTAATAACAAAGTGGCTGCGAAGAACCAAGTGCGGAAAAAATCGCAAAATAAAGCCATTAAGAAAAAAGAACTTAGATCAACACTGCAAGCAAATGGTGTGCTCGATGAAGAACACGGGCAAGGGCATCATTCTTAAAGAGTAAAACTCCCTGCCCAAACTTCCCATAAACAACAACACTGTGAAGTGAAAACAGCACTGCCACGAGGTGCGATCTAAATAAGTGAAAGAGTTCGGGAGCGTGACGGATCCGCAAGCAGTTGAAAAATGAAGGATGAAGCCGCAAGGAAAGACGTTTGGGAATCATCAATCAAGCAACGATCGATGGTTTTTAAGCCGACGGTAGCAATTTCTGCGAAACAAAACGGCGAATAATTGTAGTGAAATATCAAACGAATATCTAAAGAGAATAAATCGATTCCGATATCCACAATGCAGTGAATAACGACGGCAATCACGCTTCTTTTCCGATAGTTAATGGAGCTTAGAAATGATAAGTAACATTCAAAATGGAGTGCTATTCTAAATTCAATAATAACAACAGGAATAAGGAATAAAGATATAAAAAACAAGCAGTATGAACTGATAGAAACTGAGAAAATGGGTAGCAAGAACTATTGCGTCACGGCATTTTCAAGATCACTGACGGATTAAACTGAACCAAATTTCTAAGGACCGAACGGCAGAAATCTGTAAGCACTTTCAATGCGCTCGAAAATTATCTTTCAAAATCTTCTGGCGCTAAAGCACAACACTTTCGACTAACATCGATAGAATGGATAAATAGCGGAACTAGAGCACACACAGCTAACGGACGTCCAGACTTCCTAGATGCTCGCCATTACGGGAAAAAAGCTCGTAAATCCTATGCTAATAGAGATCAGAGATCCAAAACCGACTCATGCCGCTTTCGACAGGACGTTGAAATGATAAAAAGACAGAATTTGAAGAAATTGTAAGATGACAACGGCAGCGATTAATAACATGCAATTTTTAGTGTAGACACTCCTAGAAAATTTTTGCATGATAGTGGAAGAAACCACCCATTAAAAATGAAAAGGAGAAGGAAATAGACTATAGGCATTAATGAGACTGTAATCTATGCGCAACTTAAGTGCATTAAAATGCTGACAGACTCACATTGATGGCTCCACGACTCTTCTATGAATACCAAATGCAGTAAACAAAATAAACAACAGCGGCACGCTCACACTGAACACTGGATGGCTTTGCAATGACTCCCATAATGAGACCTAAATCAATACAAAATAACCTTTGAGAGTTGATGTTCTACATGCACAAGTGTCCATTGCAGGTGGTGCCTTTGGACTGATGTAAACGTACGCAATAATTGAGAAAAAAGAGGTAGCTGACCGATCGCAACGTGGGATCAGCTATCCAATTGTATGAGGTTAGCACAGCAGACAAAGATATCAGCAGAAGTACTACTGAAAAGAATGATCATGACAGTACTTTACTTCCTTGAGATAAAATTAATTTTATTCCCATTCCATCTATCTTCTTGAAGATATTCACTGGAAGGCGCCACTAAGAATTAGGGAAATACAAAAGGAAAGCGATCGATGGAAATGTCATTCAAGTTAGTTCATTTTCACATCTCATGACTTGTGCTCGCGCAATAATTCGATTATTGACGCAAGAGATGGTGAAAATTTGAGAGCCAACGATAGCAAGACATTTTTGGCAAAATGAATACGAAAAATAATCGGTTTCAGGATGCTAAACGTCGAAGGCGAACATGGTAAATTTTTGGTTTCTGTCAATGAAAAATCAACATTCGACACAACAGAATTAGAATCTAATGAAAAAAAAAACAAAAAAAGCGAAAAAAAACTAGTTGGAGTTTCAATGACATGTTCGGGAAAGCCGGAAATGCCTATTTAATACAAATGCATTCTAAGACGACTATTTAAAACAGCACAACTACATAATACAGGAAGGAAAACAAGAGTGACTTACTCCTCCAGCGCGTGCATCTCGGACCCATATGAGATATAACTTCGGTTAGCCTCCTCTCAAAGAATTTCAAGTCTGGAAAAGCATTCATCAGCTATGTTAAATCTAGAAACATTCAATTCCCTGGCCAAAACCATTAGTTCTGCAGTACTTCCGCATTCAAGATCCGGGCCATACTAACAGGTATATAAACACAGAAATTATTCTGGGTGTTACGATCGAAAGAAAAAAAATGAATCAAAAAAGTATCCATAGGTTTTCAGAGATGGACGAATCAATTGTACGGATGGTGTTCAGGTCAGCGAAGAGTTCTCGACAGTCCGAGGAGAAGCAAGTGTTCTGTCCTTGCACGAATAACAGTAAGTTCCCACCTATGAGCGGATTAAATGCTTACACGAAGACTTTTTGTGCTGATGCAAGGCTAATACGGATGAATGGTTCTTGGATGAAATCCTAATCACAATATCGTACGTGTAAATTATAGTTACATGCATTTTTGGGCCTAAAATGGGAACGCTTGGGCGAACTCACAAGCCATGTTGTAGGTGTGTTTGTTCAACCCACTTCTATAGCAGCTAGTTTTCCAAGCGACCTCTTTCTGCGTCTAAGCAGGCTTAAGAAAGGTTACTAGTTGAACCGCATTTGATACGCTGTAGGACACTGTCCCATTCCTTAAAAGGATTGCTGGGACGAAGTTCCAACAGTTCCTACTTCTGGCAATTTAGGACAAACTATCCACTATTGAAAACGAGTAATGAAATAGGCTACGAAGTGTATACAATGGTCCTAAAAAGTATTACATCATATGGACCTATTTCGCTGGCTTCTACAAACATAAGAATGTAATTCAATAATAGAAATAATTTTACTGAACAACTTGGATTCCTCAGCGATCCCTAATTCCAAAGCTGGAAAAAGGTTTTTGCAAGTTGATTCCTCGTCGGTGTAGAACATGAGATTCGTTCCAAAGTTGTTTTATGAGGAAATCCTCCGAACTTGTTGTTCGTGGAGATTTCTTCCATTACTCCCTCCATTTGTAACCAAATGATTTCTATTCAAGTACGCTAGTAGATAGGATCTGCCTGCCAAGCAGAGGGAATCAGATGTGTTGGAATTAGTCCTCAAAGAGGCAGAAGGAGCTTCTCGAGAAAAAACCTGCGCGCCAAGGAAGAGGTAACCGCGAGGACCTTCTCAAGCGTGTAAAAGCACAGAAAGAAGTCAGTCTAAAAGATAGCTTCATTTGCAGTAGAAATGGCTTGGGCAAACATACCTACAATGTAGCTTCTGGACAGCCCTACGTCCCCGTTTGGACTCAAAAGTACAAGGAGCCAGTAATTTGTACGTCTTCTTCATTTCTTCCCGAGATCGCAAACCCATTGAAGATTTCACATTTGGCAAAAAATTAAAAATGGGGAGCATTGTTCAGAAGTCAAGAATTTCGGCTATTCATTTCTCAAACAATACTATTTCATATCACTTCACTAACGTTTCTATACAGATCCACGCGTTGTAGACAGTATGGATGCATCGAAAGTCATAAGAATGTTAACAGAGTAAACTTTAAGGATTGATTGAAGCAATAAACGCATAAGGTTTGAGGAGATCTTTTCTCGAAAAAACTGGGGACATAGAACCTCAAAGGTCTATAGTTGTAAGATAAACTACTGGGGACATAGAACCTCAATTTCTATAGTTGTAAGATAAACTATCTTCGAGGAAGGGACAATACGGAACAGAACCATCCGCATAATTGCGCCGGCTACCAAATTAAGGATTAATAATTAACGATCAATTAACGGAAACTAACCTTCGCAAGCGGTAGCTGCATCATCCATATCAAATCCTCTTTTCAGTATAGCGTTAGGACACACTTTTGCGCAATTCTATCGAAAAAAAATGCAGAGGATTTAGCACAACTAGTATTTCGCATCAAAATATTACGCATCAAAATATTACTCAGCGTCCAGACTGCTAAACACTTCAAACAAAACTTGTTCAACTTTTTTTTCCAACAATATATCGACAAACAATGTGAAGACATAACAAGATGAAATGATAACGGTAAGGGAAAACAAAGAGAACAAATAACGATAAATGGGATGGGTTACATCAGGTAATGAAGTAAGCTAACAGAGCGTTGGGCCACTGTTGGTGCTTCAATTTCTCTCTTTCTGAGGTTCTCCCTGCCAGAAGTTGTTTCATCTTTGGGTATTATTCTTAACTGCAAAATCGGCGACTGTAGACATCATCTGAACAAAATGCTTGTAACGATTTTGCCACCTACAAAATGAAACCATTACAACTCACTGATAGTTCTGTTGCCGTTTCCATGATAAAACTGCCAGGAGATCGCAACTTCTTGTCCTAGCCTATTCCGACGCGAATGCCACTCCCTCTTTTTCCCAAGGAAGCGATCTTTCCTTCTTTTCTTCTACCTGCAATAAAAAGTAGGTGAAAATGACACGTTAAAAAAGAGGCAAATATAGGAAACATCCCTCACTTCTTCAAAACGTGATTTTTTTTTCAAATTCTTCCACCATTATTCCGTATCAATCACTGAGGTCAAAACAAAGCGAGCTAATGTCAGTTTATTCATCATCCTGAAGGAAATTGAGCAAAAATGGAACATTAAACAAATTCAATAAAGGAGCGACCTACGACTCTTTCCAAAATGTTCCGCGTCTCGGAGACACCTCGTGGGTAAACGACTCGTGGGCAATCCATCACGTAAATCCTCCGCATAAGAATGACATACTACTGCCACTCCTATAGAAGCGACGGGCCTCCGCGAAAATCCACTGAAACATGGAATGAAAAAAGTTCAGAAAGACTACCAAAGTGCAACACGAACACCATATAAGGAAATACCTTCGTTTCTTCTGCTAGGGCAGCTTTCACGCTTCATTCCAATTAATAGTATTGACAGTGAATGACAATCCATTGCTTGGGTGGCCAATGGAGACAAGAGTGATCTGGAATCAGCTCATCTAGAGCATTTACTATATGAAAATTTTATGTATCTAAAAGCGGAGATTCTTCTACAACAAAAAGAAGCCCTCAGTTATGCAAAAAAGGATTCTTCAAAAGACTGTCACTGTCACTGTCACCAGCACCACCTAAACGAGCCACTTCACCGCTCCTCGGAAGCGTCATAGTTTACGACTCAGTGGAATTTCAGCTTTCACACTTAAACCAGTTAGTTAACAGTGGAAGAAGATGACGATAAGCTTTCTAATAACTCATTGTGATAACGGCATGTGAGGAGAAACAACGGCAATCGCGTGGAACTCCAAAAGCAAATTGACAATGGAAGCAAATAAGTATCTCCATCTCTACCTGGAAGCTCTGGGTATAAGCAACGTGAAGCATCAACGTTCTCGATGTACATTACGGATTTGGGAGGATACATACCTCTCTACCACTATTTATTCGGCTCACTTATTCTGTTTAAGCTTGAGCAGGGATTGAATAATCAATGAACAAAAGCAAAGGGGTCAACTGACAGCGAAAACTCTGCTCTATTTCTTCACTTTGAAACTAGAAGCTTGACCAAAACAAAAGACAATTGGATATGCATTGCAGCCAACTCCTTTCTCCCCACAAGATACGAGAATAATACGAGGCACCAGAGTTGAAGTGGCTGAGTGGCTTGAAATGAGATCCTTTTGTATCCAGAAATCTATTTATAAAAAGCATCAGGATACCAGAAGACAAAATAGATGATAAAATGGATTGTTATGCAAAATGTAACAAAGGATATTTATGCGACGATTCGTAAATGAAAGAAATGTTACCATTGATTCTCCAGAAAACGATGAAGTTTCTTTTTTTGAGAAACAGTATTGCAATGTATAAATTTTCTAAGAACACAGATCGAAGATCTGCCTATTGATTCAACCGCTCTGTTTACTCGGGTGCGTTCGCGATTCACATAAAAGAAAATGGGTGAGAATGGGTGGGGGGGGGGGAGAAGGGTATCAACGCTAGAAATAGCAGCAACAAGTGAGACAGCTAAAGGTATGGGGAAGTTAACAGCTAGCAGTTTGGAAGTCCTAATAGCCTACCTTCTTTATTAATTTTAGCTTAGATAACAATTCTGCAAGAAACCAGGGCAATGTCTCCAAAAAACTATCACCGTGCGGAACTGTCAAAACTCAGTCATTCTATTAATTAAATTTTCCAAATGACTAGGCGAACCTAGGACCTCTAAGTGAACCTTCCGGTGATAGAAACGCCCCAATTTAAGATCAATTTTTTCCTTCGATGACTCACAACAGATGTACAGGGAACAATAATCGTTATTGCACATCTTGCAATGTAGGCATCTGCACATCACTCGCTAACTACGCTGATATGCGTTAACCCAGACGTTGGTCCTATGAAGATTAATGCGTACCAACGTGGGTCAACGAGTGATGTGGAGCTATACCCCCTCCCCCCGATGTGTGGGGTGCAATAGTGACTGATGTTCCCTGTACACATAGACCTCCATCATGCTGCATTCTATACAAGAGAACACGTAATGTTTGCGCATTTTCCAATAGGGGTGAGGTGCCAAGAGCAAAAATTCGATGCCGCACCAATCTGTCAATACGTGCCAACATCGTTTCGAGCTGTTTCCCGCAATGATCGGTCGGCGGCAGACTGGCAGGCAGGCGCACACGACGGCCGCCAACGATCGATTGTCGGGGTACGCGCGTAATCGCGCCGCCGCCAGTTTGCAGCTTCGAATTATTCAGCGCTTCGTCGCCCCTCCACTCACTTCTTGCATTTGTGAGAAGTCTCCAGCAATTCTACCGTTGTTTCTAGGACTAACGCTTAGCATCGTAAGGGTTTCTGAAGCAGATATAGGAATAAATCGTAAAATGGCAACGAAAGAAAGGTTGTTGCGTCATTTCTTCGCTATTTGTGTTAAAGTTCTGATCTTAAACCTTCACCGCAAACTAGTGCCTTCGCCTTGTTGATGCAAAGCTGTTTGCTGGCTTGAAAATCAGTTGGAACCATTGCTCTTGTCACTTAAGCAAACTCGTTCTCTTCAGTCAGTGCTAGAAATGGAATTGTGAACGTTCTTAAAACAAGATCGCTTGTAAAATTACTTGGTTCAAAGGAAGGAAATTAATGATGACTTAAAAACCTTTCAAGACGCGCAACTCACATCTTTAAAAGCTAACCAACAGGAAAAAGTGGTTTTTAATCTCCGTTTTCAGATGTCTTTAACAGTTCGCTACCACTGGACCAGCCCATTACGAGAAGCACTCGCCAAAAGTGTGGAAAAGCGCGAAAAACTCTGGAAGAAGTTCCCGGTAGTCAGTCACGATGTCGACCTGAGGGCAAAACTTTGGGCAGAAGTGGCCGAGGAGCTCATGGAACAATTCGACGTGCTCATCGATAGTAAGCAAGAAACATTCTGTGCTTGATCATATAACTACTCTTTAAACTGCTCTTCAAATCAGAATTCTGAAACATACATTACAAAATTGAAAATATTGAAACCTGTTATGCACGCGGAACTGATCCAAATTCCGGAAGCAATGCAGCATCACCTATCGTAATAGCTCCCCATTGATTTTTGCGCAACCTTTTTTTTTTCAAAAATGCACGTTAACATTGGAGGCAAATATGTGAGTGTGGGAAAAATGAGGAACATTTAATGTGACTTCGTCTTCTTGTAGCTGAGCCCTAGAATCATGTTTTATTGGCTAGCGATTGATCCTAGAGTTAGGCTTAGACTCTAAGGCCTATGCTTAGGCTTCCAAGCAGAAGCTCAAAACTGTCTGCAACTTCAAAAATGTCGTGAATCAATGTACTGAGTGTAAATGCACATCCAGCTCTTTACTCGACGCGTAATCGTGTTCTTTACCCCGCTGGACGTAAGCCTACCTAAAGGAATGTGATGGTGGCTGCCTTTATGAGCATGGAATTTGGGTCGCCTCCACCACATAAGATTGCTGAAATTAGCAGTGAACATGGGCGCTCCACTGCCCCCTCCCCCTCCCTATTTCCAGACTTCATCTGAAACCGCATTCCACAGCTAACCAATCATGATTCACTACCACAGGATTTGATGTTATAGAAGGGACTATTATGGTCCGTCACAAATGGGGGCACTGTTCCACTTTCACGTACCCTAAAACTTTGGAGAAAATTTTCAGCCGAAACTATACATAGGGGGGTTATTTGAGGTAGTGAACACGAATATCGTGTCCATCTTGCACTGTAACACCATTTTTGTAGGTATACTGTAGATATTGCATCTCACAGAATCCTCTCAAATTTTGTTTGCTAGGGTTATGTGGGATGCTGGTCATGAACATCATAACCATTTTGTACCGTAACCTCATTTTCATAGGGATACAACAGGTAAACGGTGGGAAATTTAGAGAAAATGCCAATTTCACAAAGAAAGTGAAGGTGGCATGCATAATAACGTTGACAATCGTGATGAGCGCCTAGAACAACTCTTCTACGCAAAATTTGAGAGGATTCTGTGAGATGCCGTACCTACAGTATAATACCCAACGTAACCCTGTAAAAATGGGCTCACGCTATGAAATGGATACGATGTTCGTATTCAGCGCCCCAAATAATCTCCCTGTGCAATGTTTCGACCGAAAATTTTCTCCGAATTTTCCGGGTCCATTAAAATGGAATGTGGTTGGAGGGAGAGATATAGAGAGAGGGTGTGAGAGAGAGAGAGAGAGAGAGAGAGAGAGAGAGAGCGGGAAGCCATGTGATATTCGGAAAGGCAGCTAGCAGCATGAATAACCGATTTCAAACAGATTATACAACGCCATCAATACTGTACTATATACTGAAGAAAAAGAAAGAAGCAGAAAAGTTGTACCTTTTCAGCTGAGGACATGAAAAAGACCTGGAAGAACTTGAAGGACAACTACTGGCGAATAATCAAGGCATTTGACACTGAGCCAGAGAGAGCCATGCGCTGGAAATTCTACGAAGCTATGCGGTTTATGGAAAGAGCTAATACCGACGAACCACCCAGCCGGCGCAGTCATGGTTTTGATCCTCACAATGTGCCTTCCTCTTCCAGTGGTAAACCACAACATCCTCGGTTAGTCATGGTAACCATTACGATTTTCATTCATTCACTTAACTACTATTAATTAAGCACGGCGGAAGAACTATTGGACGAGACGGACATAAAAAATAGTTTTGTTCATTCTCCTAGCCAAGCCACGTTAAGGGAAATGCCACTGCAATTGAAAGGAATGAGTGGAAACGGGAGGAAGAGAGTAAGTTGTGAGGAAATAATGACGAATTGCGTTAATGAACAATAGGTTTCACGTTCAGATCAGGCGGCGTGGTCCAAACAAACCACCGGACTTCGTTCAAATTTCTATACCAGAGCTTGATCGCCTAATCAGCACAAAGCAGAGACCACCATTTGGAACTCAAATTCAGTCTATGCCTGTTGATCTTACCGAAGGTATGTTTGGTTCGAAAGTCAACTTTTCAAACATTGTAACTCTTCCTCATTAACGACCATCAAAATTTTGATCTGGCTCGAATTTGGCTTAGTTGAAAGTGTTGTTATTGAAGATAAAGTTACTTCAGATAATCTTACATTTGAAATGGAACCAGTATGGAAGCAATTAGAAGAGGAAGCAAAAGCTAAACTGAAGGCGGAACGTGCGTTGCGTGCCGCTCTCAACAGCCAGAAACAAGCTGCGGAGTGGGCCCGCAGAATTTCGCAGGAGGATGAAAACCCGGAAGGAAAGCTTGGCGTGGCCGCAGATGACAACAAGTTAGCTTGACTTTTTGCTCGACATCTTATTCTGAGCAAGCATGAATGGTTTTAGATTTTCTGACCTCATTAAAATTGCACAACTCAACTACAAGCTGGATGAGGAAGCACAGGCCATGATAATGAAAAAGACAACGCGACTACGGGGTATATATCATCAGGGCGCATTTGCGTTATTCGTGAAGCAGGGTATGCCTCAAGGGAAGCTGCAAAAGCTCTTGGATGCTTTCGATGACTTTGTCTACAATAAAAAGCCGAAAGATCCAATAATTTTGGAAGTAAGTATACTTCTTTTTTGGTAATTGGACATGTTTCTCAATTCAATAATCACTCACTCCACTGATATGTTTCAGGTAGTGGAAACATGTGATCCTTCCGTGCACGATGCGTTCTTAGCTCTTTTCTCAATAGTTGAAAGGTATAAAGTCTCTACTTCTCCCAAAAAAGTGGTGGTCGAAAGCGTCTCTTCTACTCATGTCAAAAGAGGACATACTCGCTGAACCACTTCTGATAGCTTATACACAAGCAAAGCTTGAATGCTGACGAAGATTTCCTAAAGGACATTTCTATATTCGCAGATATGCCGGAGAACTGAACCTACGTTATAATGTACCTGAATCCGATAATCGTTGGGCTCGGATGGACAAAGAATCCAGGATTGAAGTTAACACGAAAGAACATAAAAGACCTCAACACAAAAGAAAGGCAAAGTATGACTTAGCTGAGCCGGATACAGGTATTTACTACTGACTTTTCGATCATATAGAAAGGGATACAACAAGGTTTTCATTTGCAGCCGAACATCAACCCATAGTTAATCGCATCGCTCATGACATATTAACGAAGAAAATAAAGGAGTACACAGCTACGATGACTTCTACCCAGGATTTGTTGTCAACGGTTGATTACAACGATCACCAGACGAGAAGAAACCTGATAGAGAAGCTCAAAAGAACCCAGGACGTCATAGAGGTTGTCCATTTGCAGTAACACTTACATATGATTAGCTTTTCTCATGAGTTTTTTTTTTTCAGAAAATCACTAGGGAGCAGCGCGAGCTAGATGTTCAATACAGTGTATTCCAATGCAAACAAAGCGCAAAAATTACCAAACCACAAAAGAGGAGAATGGTATCGGATACTGCACGGGATTCCGAGGAGGTTACTACGCCCATTGCCGCAACAGACCTGTTGGAGAGCAAAGAGGCAACGCCCAATGTTACGGAACTCTTCGACAACACCGTGAAGAATGAACCCCAGTGATTGTAATCGTCCCAAACATTGTTTTTCTTTTGAGAAATTTGAAATAAAATATTGAGAAATGCTGATGCAAACTGCAGCCTTCCATAGTAACTGAGTGCAGCCATTACACCACATACTTTTTTACCATAAAAATTTCTTCATGTGGATTTTCCTACATACTTTGTATCAATGACGCATAGTTAGCACTTTTTTCCTTCTCCTTCCCTTTTCATGCACATGAGCGCAGAGAATTCTATTTCGCTTCAAAATGAATCCGAAAATTACGCAAGACTTGTCAGGACACTTAGCATCTGGGTGTAGTCTATCGTCGTGCACTTTGAAAGCCAATCCAGCTGTTCGGTCACAATATCTCTGTTTGTTCACAACATCTCTCCTTTCTTCATCTTGTGCACTGGAGTATGAAAGCAACAGTTTGCTTTTTTGGATGTTTTCTGATCCATTCTTTCTAAAAACGGGCATGTAAGCATATAAACAGTGTCTGTTAGGCAGGCTCAAGAGTAACTGATGTTTCTTCATGCTCATTTTTCACGCTCACAACATGGTAGTAACTGATTAGCAAAAAGAGGCATGACTGCACCAGGTATTTAACTAATGAATACGTTTACTGGCAACAAACCTTCGCAAGCTGTAGCAGCATCACCCACACCCAGTCCGCTTCTCAAAGTAGTGAGGACACACTTTTGCGCAACCCTGCTCGAAAATGAAGGAGATTTTGCATAATCATTGTTATTTAGATACTACAAAGAGTTGGAACTACTAAACGCTTCAAACACAACTTGTTCAACATTTTTTCCCTTGTAACAACATAGACATTTCCATGTGAAAACATAACAAGATGCAATAACAACGGGAATACAAACAAAACAGAATAAACAACAATATATGGAAGGGGTAACACCTCACAAAGGAGTGACCTAACAAGGCCGTAGGCTATTGTTGATGCTTTACTTTCTGTTTCTTCTGGAGTTTTCTTCGCCACAAGTTGTTCTTCTTTTGATTAGTATTCTTAGCTCCAAACTCGACGACTCCAGACATCTTCTAAACAGTTGCTTTCGCAACGTTTCACAGAATAAAATTCCGTAAAAACTCACCGATGTTCCCGCTGCCGCTTCGACAATCGACTTGCCTGGTAATCGCCTCTTCTTCTCGTGCTTTTTCCCGGCGCGAACGCCTCTGCCTCTTTTTCCCGTAGACGACGTTTTTTCCTCCTTTTCTTTCATCTAAAGAGTATAAAAATAGACAATAAATGAGATATTAGTATAATATGCGAATGTAGGGAACATCTCTCACTTCCTCATCAGAGTGCATAGCTTCAAAGTCTTCCTCGAGGTCACTGACTCCGGATAGATCACTCAGGCCAGAACACAGTGAGCCAACATCAGTTAGTTCATCATCCTGGATAGATATCTCATATGTATGGAACAACTCTTTCGAAAATAACGTAAGATCGACAAGAACAATAGATGGGGAATGACATCAGAAGTAAAACGTGCAGGTGTGGATGTTGTTATCTCCAACAGCACCATGAACCTAGCTTTCTCTGGAAAAATATCACATTCAACTGTTCCACATGAACCTGATGTTTAATATTTCCACAGTTTTTGCTGAAGTGAAGAGAACAACATCAACATTCTGTAATCATGAAAATGAAACTAAAATTACAGCAGGTGGATAGTATTATTGATATTAAATTAACTCTACTTTGAATTAGTCCCATGAGAGTAATAACAGTTCCCTTTTTAAACATGACAATGAAGAATTCTTACATATTAGCAGCGATTTCCAATACCGACAACTACACAGATTGTGAAAAAAAAAACCTAGCAAAGCCTACCTCATCCATTTCATCAGTGTCCTTGGTGCTGCTAGGATCAGCCGAAGTGCCCTCTTCACCTTCTTCACTACCTTCTCCATCTCCTATTTCGCTAGCAGTATCAGCAATTGGCTCATCATCATCAACGCACATTTCGTTTATGGGAGCCTGGATTAATTAAGAAGGTAACAAAAAGAAGTCCAGCAACAATACGTGATCCTCTCAAGCCGTTTTGACACAAATCCACAAGAAGAGTAGGGATAAGATGAAGAGAAAATATGTGGAAAATAACCTGGTCATATTCTTTCCTTGCACGCTCTTCACAGCCGGGAGGAACGACAAAGTACGGTAGTTTACCACGTTGAAAATCATTTAACACAGATTTCGCTACAGCAGTGATATCAGGTTCGCCTCCCTTAAGAATCATATTCAGTATAAAAAGTAATACCTCAGTAACTCTGCAGAAAAGTACCTTTAGTAGTCTGCCTTGTTTAACTGCGATTTTCGTCATGAAGTCCTCCGCATCCGTCCATTCATCTATTCCGTAGTGCTTCATCAAATGTTCGGGTTTCACACGCTCAAGAACGCCTTGTACGTGGTTTTCTGGATCTTTCACGTTTTCAACACGCACCTCAAAGGAGTTAGCTAGTTAAACTGATTAGAGAAACTAAGAAGTAAAAAGAAACTTACGACTCCTTTGAGAATGATCTGCGTTTCAGAATCGCCTTGTGGGTACACAACTCCTGGGCAATCTATCATGTAAATTCTCCGCATAAGCATGACATACTGCCACACCTATAATAACGCCAGTGCTTTGTATCCAGTGAAGTAGGAATGAGACGAATTTAAAAGAAGACTTTCATATAAAAATAACCGCGAACCCCATGAAAATGAATCACCTTTGTTTCTCCTGCAATAGGAGCAGTTTTGCACACTTTCTTCTTACGCAGTGTGTTAACAATGGATGATTTTCCAACATTTGGGTAACCAATGAAGCCAACACTGATCTGAAATCAACTTCTTTGGAGCATCTGGTATGTACAGACAGACCTTAAAAGCAGAGAATCTTTCACGGCAAGAAGTATTCCACATTGTTGTTCAGAATGAAGGATTGTTTAGGAGCCTGTCTCCCTAATGTGTCACCTAAGCTAACTCGTTTGTGGCAAAAGACATAGCTCACGCCTCAATAGAATTCCAGCATCCATACCCCCATTACATATGTATATACCAGAGGAAAGAATTTTCTACTAAAAGAAAACCATTCACTTTGATATTTGGAGATGAAAAGATAAAGCTACAATTATGAAAAACTTAACAAAAAGAAAGTGAAAGTCGAAGGATAGCTGCTTATAACATCGGCATGTCATATATGCCAAGCATCCACGTCAAATGGAGATGCCGAATTCGAATTAATGACACTAGCAAAAAAGGGCTTAATAGACACCCTCGTTGCAGTTCTACACTTGAAACAGAACCACAGTTAACAGCAAACGACAACTGAATATCAACTGCTGCCGATTCCCTATTCATTCGTGTTTGAATCCATATGCGAATCCCAGATCTCACAACCTAAAAAAAGGTGCTACAGGAGATTTTCCCAGGACTGCTCATTTGTGCAGAGACCAAAAATCTGTCTACCCATTCAACTACGGATGCTTGCTGTTTGCACAATTGTGTTTATGATCCACATTAAAGAGATCTTTTCTTTTTCTCAACCAATGATGCATAGGATCTCCACGTTGTTCTCCATCACTTTGCACCTTTGGCAACATGCTGTATGTAAAGTCCTGTAGATCAGGAGGGAAGGATCTCCGCGACGCTTAGAATCATCCACGTCGTTCCATGTTGTCATCTACAACAAGCAGATCATGGGTCGACATATTACAGATGACTGAAGACAACGTTCGACCGTGATACGCAGTTATGTCTAACATATTAATCAATGATCTTCTTGTTAGAGATAATGACCTGGGGAGCACGAGCATTGCGAAGATCCTTCTGTCTCAATCTAGAGCACTATACATAGCAGACATGCTACATGTTTCTCAAAGGTATGAGATGCCAAGATACACAAATTCGATGCTGCACCGACCTGTTGATACATAGGGATCTCGCTTCCATCTCTTTCTTGCAATGATTGGCTGTGACACATACAGTCTTTTTCAAAAATTCTTGCCTCACACTGAACCGCCGGTCAGCTTAACCACGTCGCACCACGTATGATAATGCATAGGTGATGCGGGGCGGCTTTGCAGATGGGCGGTGAAGCGTGAGGCTAGTATTTTTGAGAAGGACTGTACAGTCTCTCTCAGAAATCCTTGCCTCACGCTGTGCCTTCCATCTGCTGAGCCGCGCCGCCTCACTTGTGCATTACCATACGTGGTGCGACGTGACTAAGCTGACGGGCTTTTCAGAGTGAGGCAAGGATTTCTGAGAAGGACTTTATACACAGGCGTTCTCGATTTGTGCCAACAATTGATTGTCGGTGTGCGCGCGTGATTGCGCCGGCGCTCATTTGCTATTTCAAACCATTCAACGTTTCATTTGCTATTTCAAACCATTCAACGTTTTGCCGCTCTTGCTTTCGCTGGTAGCATGTGATTGAAATCCCCTGTAATTCTACCGATTTTTTTCTGGAACATACGCCTGGCCCCAGCACGGTTTGCCGGCGCGTAAGCTGGGCTTCGTAAAAATAGTGGAAAGCAAGGTCTTCATATAGGTAGAGCGGAGCTGCGGAAAAGTGGTTTTTTTTTTTGTTCCTAAGAAAGGCAATACGTTGATAGAAGCGATGAATGACAAAGAAAAGCTTGCGAGAGAACTGGTCAAGTCGAGACATCACGGATCGACGCAAAATTATGGCTGAAGAAGCATCACTGCACAACAAGTGTTTGCATCATAATGCAGAACTTATGTCAAACTAGCGCCCCTTCGGGACGCTAGAAAGTGGGGTGGGGCAGCCACTTGAGGCATGTGCAAAAGCTCCACACGTGCAAAATGCTTAGAAAATTAGCAAATAAGCAAAATTAATCATTAACTGAGCTCAAATTCAAAAACCTTCTTATAAGTTACATATAAGAGAAGCAGAACAAATCTTCCAATGGGCCCAAACATGAAGTCCTTCTTATGAGTTGAGTATGCGAATGAGAAGTTCGTTCCCCATCGTATGGCGTATTCGTGCGTATTCCTCACTATCGGGCCAACGCAGACGCGTTCTCCATCGGCGGAACTGTATCCTGCCGTACCCCACATTATTGGACAAAGCGAAATTGTATCCGAGTGTTTTCCACACTACTGGGCCGCAGCGGACTTTCCTCCATCGGTGGACCCGTATTCTGGCGCCATCTTCACACATTAGGCCTGAACCGTATCCTGGTATTCTCCACTTTACTGAGTCACAGCGGACCAATCCTATGTTGGCGGACCCGTATCCTGGTGTTATCCATACTACTGGGCCACGGCGGGCCCTTCCTCCATCAGAGGACCCCATCCTGGTGTCCCCCGCACCATTGGGCCCTCGCGGGCCTTCTCTCATAGCTGGACCCACGTCATGGCGTTCCCCACGGGGCCACGGCGGGCCCTGGGCCACGGTGGGCCACGGTTTTCTTCATCGGTGGACCCGTGTCATGGCGTTCCCCACAGCACTGGGCCACGGCGGGCCTTTTCTCCACTGGACGGCGTTCCCTGGGCCACGGCGGGCCATTCTCCATCGGTGGACCCGTACAGCACTGGGCCACGGCGGGCCCTTTCTCCATCGGTGGACCCGTATCGGTATTTAGTTGATTGGATATACAATGTCATGCCTTCCTATTTAGAGGCGATGCGGCAATAGCACCCACCAGATGAGGCGACCGCGTAGGTCCACCCTCCCGAGCTTCCGAGACGCGGCAGCCCTCATAGCACCCGTCCATCTCTTCCTGCAAGTGCACTCAGCGTCGCATCAGTGGAAGGCTGGTTTTCCTGCTGCGTATATTGTGCAGCCTGAAAGCTCGTAAACACTCCCTCACTCCTATGCGGCGAGACCGCCAGCGAAGGTGATGAAATCACCATCCCGTGCATGCGGGAGAGCCAGCAGTGACGTAATTTCGGGTCCCGAAGCGAACGTGTCTGCGTCCATGGAAATCGGCCATTTCGCCACACAGTCTGCGCCTCAAGATTGCGGTGTCTATGAGTGCCGCCCCGTATCTCTAACCGCTCTAGCCCCCTTACGGCGCTTTGTTTAATAGATGCCGCCCCGTATCTCTAACCGCTCTAGCCCCCTTACGGCGCTTTGTTTAATAGATTAAGAATTGTATGCTTGGTACAGGGGCGAGCCTACCGAAGATAGGCCGCAAACCAGATTGAGCCTGTCGTGAGCATAATTCTCCAATTGAACCACATAAGTTTTCAGCCTCCTTTCATACACCTATACTACCTATAATACTCTGCGAGCACTATCATACGCCCACACTTTATCACTTATCTCCTGCTATTATTTCAGTATTTACCCTTTTCCGCTCACTCCACGCTGCTATCGCGCTCCAATGCCAAACTGCCTACCCGCCCCACTGGCGCTTCCATTTCCGCTTCACGTCCAGTGAGACTCATTCCGTTACACTACCTCACTTTACCTTCATTTTGTAGCCTTGAAACACAAGCTTTCTTGTATGTAATCATTCTCTTTGGAGTGAACAGATTTCTAATGTTTCGCGACTCAACAATTCTCGTACGCTCTAGCAAACAGTGGTGAAAATGGAGTTGGGGGGGGGGGAGTCTGAGCCTAAGCCTAAGGCTTAAACCCCCCCCCCCCTCAATTTTATTTTGCATGCCACCTTCGTCTTCTCCCCGGGATCGGCATTTTGTCTAAATTTCCTACCGTTTATCTACCGTAACCCTACAAAAACGAAGTTTTGGTACAAAACGGATATGTTTTTCGTGCTCAGCACCTCAAATAACCCCCAGGGGCGGAGCTTGGGCGAATATACTTGAAATAGTGGAGCAGAACTAGCCGAATAGTGCCTTTTTTCCGCAAAATTGTGCAGTCGTTCCACTGGAACTCTCTGGTCAGTTAGCTAGCCGCTATACTCCTCGAGGAGTATAGCACCTCGCGTCGACGTAGCAGGCGACAAATTAAATAAAGGTTGAGTGCAAGAAAATTTCCTCAGGACAAATAAACTTTACATAAAGTGGACGTCAATGGCAGTGGCCCATCCGCGGCCTCGAAAAGGACGCCGCGCGCACCAAGATTGGTGTCGTCTGCCGCCGGAATACTATGTATTCCTAGACGCTTTTCTTCCCGATTTGGTCGAAAATCCTTGAAACGGGTAGAAAAGCTGCTAGAAATAGCATAACAGCAGCAGAAGGCAGATTACAGTGCACGCGGCGCGGTTGCGCGACGTCCTTCTCAAGGCCGCGGATGGGTCACCGCCATTGACGTCCACTGTATATGACCGGCTTGACCGCAACTAGAATTCATATCTCATTCTCAACGAGACAAATAATGATTGTCGGTTTCCTTTCCTTTATAGATGTCAATTTCCTTTTATCAATTTCCTTTATAGATGTCTCTGACAGCTCATTATCAGAGGACGAGTTCACTACGAGAAGCACTCATCAAAAGCGTAGAAAAACGCGAAAGACTGGAAAAAATTTCCCGAACTTGGTCGCGGTACCGAAATGAAAGCGAAACTATGGGCCGAAGTGGTCGAAGAACTCATGGAAGAATTTGATGTGCTTATTGATGGTAAGCATTGCCTTCCTATATTTCATTAAACTAAGTATTGCTCTTAGATTTGAAAACAGGTTATGGATCTGGACATTTTTATGATGTTAATGTTACTGGAGTTGAAAAGTTCCCAAAGTGTTGCAGGCTGCAGTTCGTGACTGATTTTTGCGCAACTTTTTTCCTATTTTCCTTTTTTGGTCGATGTGCACTAGCACACTCTTCACCATGCAATTTAACGACATCCATTCATGGTTGAATCCATAGATCAAAGTTCAAACAGAGATGGAAATAGAAAGAAGTAGAGACATTGAAAAGGAGCGAGAAAACATGCAGTATCAAAAGATACAAATGAGAGAATAAGCAAAAATACTTAACTATAATCGCTCTGAAAAAAAAACCTATTTATAAACACCATTTATCGACAAACATACAGAAGGCGGTAACAATACGCGTTCTGCCTTTGAAATATTATCTTCTGAATCCAAGTCAAACTGGCCATTTGCGACCGTTTCGGACGGAAAGAGTGCCGTCACACGGCAAATTTTTACACATATTGGTTCAATCGAACTTCTAGATATAGTGTTGACCTTTTCAATGTGAGGCAACAAAGTGGAATCTTGCGGCAATGTTCCAGAACAAATTTAACTCTTCCCCTACCCCCCCCCCCCCCGTTACCGTCATTTTGGACCATCCCAGAGACAACAGAAAAACTAGAAAAGAAGGCAGAAGAAAAAATAGAAATTTTGCAGCTGAAGATATGAAAAGGATATGGACACAACTGAAAGGCAACTACTGGCGAATAGTGAAGACATTTGACACTGAATCAGAGAGAGCCACCCGATGGAAATTGTATGAAGCAATGCGGTTCATGGAAAGATCAACTAGCAACGAAGCAACCAGCCCCCGCGGTTGCGATTTTGATCCACACAGTGTGCCTTCTCCCTCCGGTGGTGCACCACAGCGTTGTCGGTTAGTCATTGTATGCACTACGAACTTCGATCGCGAATTCAACTGCTAATTAAAGGCAGCACGAGTCGAAATCCTCGACTCGGACCTGAGCTGCGAACCCTGAACTAGGCGCACATCACGAATCCGCAAGGAACACACAGTAGCAATTTACGTGCAGAAAACGGCGAACTGCCGTCGCGTACACGCCCGGTCGGCCAGTGCTGCGGAGGGCCCGACGCGCCAGCTTACGCATTTTAACGCATGCGGGCTGCTACCGATTCCCTTTCTCAGTGCTGGGACCCATTTGCGCACGCAGGGCGCCGCCGGAACACTCGTCCGCGCACGGAAGGCAGCATCGCGTTTCTCCGGCTTTCTCGGGTGTTTTACGCAATTTCACCACCGGATATGAGCAATACACCCCCCAAAAACCCCAAAATCCGGCGAAATCACAAACACGATGGTTTCGACGGGTGCTGCCTTTAAGCACAGCGGAAGAACTGCTGGATGAGAGGACATAAAAAATAATTGTCTTTCATCCCCTAGACAAGCCACAATGGGCGATGTACCACTGCAGCCGGAAGGAATGGGTGGAAGAGGCAGGAAGCGAGTAAGTCGTGAGGAAAGAGCGATGAATCCCGTTCATAAAAAACATTTTTACATCCAGATCAGGCGCGATTTCGTTCAAATTTCTATACCTGAGCTCGACCGCTTAATCAACACGAAGCAGAGACCAGCACTTGGAACTCAAATTCAATGTATGCCTGTTGATCCTACACAAGGTTTGTTCGGCAGTGAACTTTTGAACATTTCAGGTCCTTCTTAAATAAAGCCACCAAATACTTATTGTGGCTGGAATTTAATTTTATGGTGTTGTTGCTGAAGCTGAATGGGTTTCAGATAATCTTACCTCGGAAATGGAACTTGTATGGAAGCAACTGGGTGAGGAAGCAATAGCTGAATTGAAGGCCGAACGTCCGATGCGTGCACCTCTCAACAACGAAGAACAAGCTACAGAATGGATCTGCAGTGTTTTGCCAGCGATTGAAAAATCAGAAAGAAAGCGTCGCATTACAAAGGATTTTGGCAACAAGTAAGCCTAAAGTAATTTGTTTTTATTCTACACCTAATTCTGAAGACTATGCAGATGAATGGTTCTAGATTTCTTGACCTCATTAAAATTGCGCAATCCGACTGTGAGCTGAACGACAAAACGCGGTCCATGGTTACTGACAGGGCCGCATGTCTACGAGGCATATATCACCAGGGCGCGTTTGCCCTTTTCGTGAAGCAGGGTATGCCTCAAGGGCAGTTACAGAAACTACTAGATGCATTCGACGACATTGTCTACGACCAGAAGCCGAGAGATCCAGTAACCTTAGAAGTGAGCACACTTCATTCTTCACAACTAAACACCTTTTTTAATTGTTCACTCTTTGGTTACTCACAGTAGTGACAATGCTTTGCTCTCCTTGCACCAAAATCGATATAGATGAGACATTGGACTCAAGTTGTACGGGTCAATTATATAAGTGACGTTTCAGGTGATAAAGGAATGTGATCCTTCTGTACACGGTGCGTTCGTAGCTCTTTTCTCAATAATTGAAAGGTATGACCCCAATACTTTAGTGGGCGAGTAGTAAGCAGCTTTTTTATTAGGTTGGTGCAAAAATAATGCGCGTTTTTCTTGCCTCATTTTCGGTGCACAAAATTTCCGGTCTTTTTATCACTTGTGTGAGAAGTTACCACTGGCCGACGCAGGAGGGTGCCCCCCCCCCCGGGAATGGGTTGGCAAATTTTTGAAATTACTCTAAACACATATAAAAATCTTGTATTAGTTTATTTTGGGAGGAGGAACTTGGGTACCCGCAGCCGCTGGCGACTGTCAATTACTGCCAGCTCTAGCGCTCGATGCCAAAGCGACTGTAAATTACCGCCATCTCAAGCTGTAGTTTCTTAGGCCCGCCCACTGCCGCCACCCCACTAACTGCCGCGCGCGGCATTCACGTCGCGGCGACGACGTGAAGACGGCATCTAAGAAATCCACGAAGCGGGGAAAGCTGTGATTAATAGAAGTGGGTATTCCTAGTACTGTGCTAGGTCAGTTATGATCAGTATATAAGAGAATAGAGATATTATTGATAAAAAACACATTTTCTGTATCATTCTTTCACTTCTTTTTTATTCGTCCGTTTCCACCTTCTCCACTTTTCTCATTTCCAACCCTGATCCGTCCAGTTCTGAACACACGTCCATCCTCGTCCATTGTAACGGCACAAATTCCGTATCTATTATGTACCACCATGTCTTTCTTTAGCAACTAGAGCAAGCAACTAGTGTAGACTGCAATTTCTTCCCTAAAATTAGTTGGAACAGAATTTGAATTTATAAAGGATTAAATAAATGAGCTGAAAAACAACACTATTTTCAGCTATCATGAGGAAATTTCTAGAAAATATCTGCCTTTGTGAATGGTTGTGAAGTGATTACTGTTCTACTTTTCATCACTATTAAAATTGTGAAGATTCTGATGCAGGTCAAAGTCAAATTTCTTGCAGCACTTTAGAATTAGCCAACGGCTTCTAATTTTTTTTTCAAAACTACTAATGAAGACGTTATTTTCACTAATAACGCATTCGTTCGATCTTAAAATTAGAATCGAGATAAATCATTGAATTAAAATTCAATTCGAAAAGCGCTTACACTTAGATTTCTGAGCAAAACAAAAAAAACGGTCTTTTCCTTGTTTCGTCATTGGGAAATGAATGTTCAAAAAACAGTTCATTTTACATGTGTTTCGTCCTGAATTTCAGTCCATTCGACTACTGCATTCTCATTATCAGTTTCAGGAAATCAATACCACCAAAACTGTTGTTGAGCGGCGATCTAACGACATTGTATCCATGAGGTACGCCTGCAGACAGAGCACGTATCTGCGAGGCATTTCTTACACCTCATTTGGCGAAGGAGTAATAATCGATTAGATTGAAAAGGAAACACTAAGGATTCATTGAAATAGGACTCAAAAGTGTTGAGCCAATAACGTTCCACATGCCTTAGCGTAGCTTTTAAGAATGCTGAATGCTCAATTTCTAGAGGAAAATGTAATGGGAAGGTTAAAAAAATTCAAATTTTTCGAATCACACAGAGATTTCATTTCCACTACCTTACCTTTTCGGTAAACTGACAATATATGCGATCTGGTATTAAAATAAGTGAAATAATTTGACAAATGCGCACCTACAAAAATTGTATCATTAAAGGACAAAAGCAACCTGTACGCGAAATAGTACTAATGATTACTACATAATTATCACAAATCCAGAAACGGCTCGGACTGTTGTACAAATTTCAAATTCTGCAGGATCGCTGTCCTTCCTAAAGTAAACAGCAACAGCGCGCTGGGACTTCTGGGAGAGTCGCGCTTAGAAAAGCTTAAAAGCTCCTGCCCACAAAGACAGTTAATTCTCGTGATCACCATTTAAAATCCGCATCCCATACAAAAACCGATTTTGTCTACCATACTCAACAGAATTACTTTACGATACCCTCTCCAACTCAATTCCCTGTTTCGCGAGCCCCTTCCATGTATGTTCACAAACACGCGCGGCTGAATGGGCGGGACCGCGACAATTTGGGCGGTGCTAATGCCGTGCGCAGCGCGAGTCAGCCGTGGCGCTGGCAACTATTTTGGAGCGCGCGACCTGGCAATAATTAACAGCCGCCGCCGGCTGTGGGTACCCAAGTTCACTCACCCGGAAAAAATTCTGTTTTGGCATCCTTCATTCCGAAACTAAAAATTCAACAAAGATGTGAATTTCGTTCAAAATGTATACGGCGACTGAAAAGATTATGAAATTTGCTACATAATTATATGTAACTTCCAGTGGCGGACGCAGAAAGTGGGCGGGAGGGGGGGGGCGTGGGAAAAAAGTGGGGTCTCTCCGTTTTGGGGACCCAGACGGAAAATAAAATTAATAAAAATATTAATTATGATAATGAATAATAAATAAAAATATATTAAAAATAAACAAGTAAAAATAAACGGGTGAGTGATTTTCCGTCTGGGTCCCCAAAACGGAGAGACCCCACTTTTTTCCCACGCCCCCCCCCTCCCGCCCACTTTCTGCGTCCGCCACTGGAAGTTACATATAATTATGTAGCAAATTTCATAATCTTTTCAGTCGCCGTATACATTTTGAACGAAATTCACATCTTTGTTGAATTTTTAGTTTCGGAATGAAGGATGCCAAAACAGAATTTTTTCCAAATTCACTTCTTTGGGCTAACATCATAGCAGGAGCTGCTGGGAATACCATCTTAGGGTGAGGAAGTGTGAGCGAATGCATACCGCGAAGATGCTTCCGAATTTTTCGACGTACTGTGTCTTGTTTCGAAAGTGAGGAGGGTCGCGTAAGTCTTCCTGTGGTTGGCGACCCTCAAATGACGGTTGTAATCGATGAGGACCCATTCAGAACAAAATGTTGTGCAGAGCTTCGCTGGTAATCGTTGTCAAACCATCCGTTCCTTAGGCAAGAATGGGAGGATGGAAGAACTCGACAAATAGGTGACGGATAAACTGAACGAATACCAGGTCGATCCTCGTTAAGAGTTCTACTTGCGCCCTTGTATTAAAGAAATTGTTGCCCATTTCTCAATCGCTTGGTGATCTACGGTAAAGGACAGATCCTGTACAAGAAAATAAAGTGCTTAACAGATAGACAAGGGGGCACTGGAACACTTCCAGGAAGCGAAATTACACCAAGTGAAGGTCACGGTGACTCTGTGGGTGTCTGCTGCGGAACTGTTTCATTACAACTCATGGATCTTCTTGTACTCGAGAACTACTTCTGAGATACTTATGAAAAGAAACGGGAACCCCAGTGTGTGAGCCCGGCATTACGATAAGATGGACTCCATCCTTCCACACAGTACCGTACGAGCCACATGTTGCACACTAGACACTCCACAGGCTGGAGCACACTAGTCTAAGGAGCTCTGCTTCATGTATCATAATCAGCGAGCCTCTCGTCTATCGAGTACCATTGCAATGAGCATCTAGACGACTTCATCCGTAAGAATTTCTTCGAATACTATAAGGCTACTAAAATTGCCTTCCGGGAGTTCGTCGATTCTAAAAATCCCATTTCGAAATGATTGGTCGTCCGTGAATATGTATATAATTGCCAAAGATTTGTTTTTGAAATACTTGATTCTGAAACGAGTTGTGGGGTTCGGGAGTGAATATTATTATTATTTTATTTTTTAGTATTATTTTTGCACCAACCTAATACAAGTAATAAGTAGTATAAATAGTACAAGTATTATATAATATGTAGTTTCATCGGAAGAAGGGTATTATCAGCAATTGTGCCACTTCTGATAACTCTCACACACAGAAAACTGTACATCAATGAATATTTTTTAATGATCATCTATATCCGCGCAGGTATGCGTTTAAACTGAGCCGACGACACTGTTGGGCGCAGGTGGACAAAGAATTCAAGAGCGAAGTTGACAGACCTCGACACAAAACAAAAAGAATGTATGACGTAGTGGACCCGGATGATGGTAGTCATAGCTCATAATGGATTTTCATTCACATGCATGGCGCACAACAATCTTTCATTTACAGTGGAACTTCAGCGCATGACTGACACTCGCGCTATGTTGGCAAAGAAGATAAAGCAGTACACAGCTGCTGTGTATTCTACGAAGGATTTGTTGTCATTGGTTGATCATAACGACATCGACACGAGAAAAGAGCTAATAGACACACTCAAAAGAAACCAAGATATCCTCGAGGTGAGTTGATTGTAATGCGATTCACGTGTCAATAACCTTATTCATTTCCAGAAAAGTACTCAGGAACAGCGAGAGCTAATAGTTCAGCTCAGAAAATTCCGAACGGAAGTCACAAAAGCAAGGAAGAAAAAGATGGCATTAGACACTGCGCTAGAACCTGGAGAGGTTATTGCGCTCTCTCCAGCAACAGATATTTTAGAGAACAAAGATACAAAACCTAGACCGAACTCTTCGACAACACTGTAAATAAAGAACCTCAGTGATCGCGACTATTTCATGCATTGTTATTTTTTGAGAAATCATTGTAGAAAATAAAGTATTGAGGTAATGAAGGCAGCGAGACAGCTGTAAATGAGGCAAACAGCAGCGCAGCTCATTTCTTGAACACTACATTACTAACACAGCACAGCCTCAGAAAGCTGACGAGATCCGCAGATTTTTTTCTGCACCTTTACACCTTTACTCAAAAGCAGTGAGTGTTTTTCGACCATTGTTATTGTTTTACCATCGTCATTCATGTTATCACGTAAAAAAAATCGACAATGTCGCCATGTTGACTCGTGGAACGAATGAAAATCATGGCGAGTCTGTTAGAGTATGAAACGTCTACCTGCTGTCTGTCCTTGTGTAACTTTGCAAACTGACGCAATAAGTTGATCACAGCTCCTTTTCCGAATGAGTGCTGAATTGAAGCATGGAAAGCAATAGTCGGCATCTCTTTCGAGAGTTCGCTGATCCATTTTCTCTAAAACCCCTGCGTCATAAGAGAAAACTGTTCAAATCCTGAAAGAAACACGTGCACTCACAGTAACCCATGTAGGCACCAAATCAACTTTGTTTATGACGGTGACCAAATGTTTGTGTGGTTTTTCTTTTCGTAGAAATTCCTCCACGTGTCTACATCTTGTGCCCATTGGGTCGCGAGCATCGATCACTTGAACAACGACATCGGAAGAGTCCAGAACCTACAAACACTGATCAACGTGAACATGTGTTACCTATAGCTACATTTATAGCGCATCGGAGTCCGATCTGGTCGGATAACAAAAGATACATGTTGGTCCTCGTTATCGGAAGATCGTTACGCATTATTCGTTATCTGACCGAATCAGACTCCGATGCACTATAACTGCAGCTTATACATACAAGTAAGCATTTGTTCCCCACGTGCCAGTAAACTTATGAAGTATGATTAGTCTCAATGAAACAAAAAGAAATACAGTACTGTATGCTTTCTACTACAGTCTGTCCGAAACGACGAGTCAGCTCACGCACGCGGGGATCGAGAGGCGGCGCGGCTGAGACGTATGATGTTAGCTGCCACGTCGTCCACGTCACAGCCAAATCATTGTGAAGATAACGATGAAACGTGATACGCAGATTAGAGATGAGGACGTGGATTGCTGGCCAGCGTGGTCATCTCTCGACCGCCCCGAGCGTGGGCGGACTCGTCGTTTCGGACAGACTGTACATCCAACTATTCTAGCCCAGGGAACGTCAATCGCGATAGCAGCTCTCCGTGGCCTGAAGCTTCGCACCACCTACGCGGCGCGGCTGGGCGCTGCGGATGACGGGTGTTGCCTTGCGATTGACGCTCACTGTGTATTTCCCCGGCATTTCCCTCATGAAAAAAAACTGGTGATATTCTTATTAATATTAGTAATTCAAAACGGAACCTTGTAGAGCTCGCCCCAGACACGATTACTCTGTCCAGCACGGAACAGCGGATTGGGATTCTCTTCACGAACCAAGTTCCGATCGTCCACTTGTAGATCACGATCTTTTACAATGTCATATGTTTCTGCGCGCTCTTGCACAGATTTCGTCATATCCTACAAAACAAAAAATGAAACCTTCCACTCTGAATAATAATTATATCACATAGACTGAACAAAGAAACTACCTCAAGACTGGAGCACGTGAGTTTCGGCCGTTTCCTCAGGGATTTCTTACCGAACGTGTATTCGAAAGACTCAGTGTCAGTTACGTGTACTCTCTGTTGCTGCAAATCATACGATTAGCGAGAATGTTTTAAAAATTCAAGTACTCCACGAGATAGATTACCTTTGCCTTCTCCTGGAGCAAGCTTATAGGAAGCTTAGTCTGCTTCATAACAACCTGAAGCGTGCATTCGTTAGAAAAAAAATCTAATTGAATTTGCCAAAACAAAAACTGCGGATCATCAAATGCACACCTGAAACGGATCTCGCATGACTTTTCCTAAGTTTTCCTGGAACTTCTGAAGTTGCTCCTGACCCACAATCCGAGTGTTACCTATAAACCAGAACACTTCAGCGAGTCACGCAAAAGAAAACTGAATATCCTACAAATAAGAGGAACATCTTGGACGCACCAAACCATTTTCTGTTAGGTTCAACGCGGGCCACAGTGCCGGACTTCAGCCAGCTTTGAAATGGGGCCGCCTTGAGGATCGTTCCATCCTTGTCGCTGAAAAGCGTAAATAGGGAAATTTATACCAGATGCGGACTTTTGACACGCGTGCGTCTTCATGATGAAGGATAGGGTCAGTCGCACCACCGATGCACCTCAGACGCACGCGTTTGCGGCCTCGCGGCGGCGGCATCTTCTTTTCATTGCAGATTTACACGCCGCGTTGACCGGTCTTGATGGAAAACCTTCCACAGATGGATGTGTGCGTCTGATGGTGATTAACGCACACACGTAGTATAAATTTCCCTAATAATGAATGCAAGAGTTAAGAGACTGGATAGTAATAACAACATACAGTCTGGTAGATAGCGCAGAGGTGGCATCTGGGTCGAGTTTGTCCGCAATTACGACCTCGTCCCGAAGTCGGCCAAATAATCAAATTTTTACACTTTTTTGATATGTATGTGGTGTGATTCCTTCCACTCTGATGTTTCCCTACTGCCATTTAGTAAGATCTCCTCCAAGACGCATTCTGCGGGCAAAGTCGTAATTGCAGACAAAGTCACCTCAGGTGCCCCCTTTTTGGGCTAACAGACCATAGAAATGTCTCGAAAATTACTTATACTTTCAATGGAGGATGAACTCTCACCGTATTGGCTTAAAACTCTTGTACATACGCAAGCGATTGATTGTCGCCTTAGATCGGAGGTGTGAACTCTTTGCATCTCTGGGTCTATCTGAATAGTAGCGTCTTAGAAGAAAGCTTGAGCAGCTTCAAAAAAAAAAAAGCTCGCTGTGGCATAAACGCCTACCTGGATTCATGCTATGGTTAGACCCTCTAAATGTGTGGCGGTTCTTAACAGGCCCATAGTTGGGTTTCTGCTTCAACTTTGCATTTGTTTTTCCTTCGTTGCGTTTCTTAACCATCTTGGTAGATCCTAAACAGAAAGGTAGAAAGGTAGAAATAGACTGTTACACAAGCACATATTTATGTATAGTGGAGTCGTTTTGACAGTGCATTTTCCGCGACAGCGGCCCTCCTGGCATTGGAGCACGCAGCGCGGTCAGTCCAACAGTTGACCTACTATCCGGCTTCTTTGACGAGTTTTATCATCTGTCCCCTTCTTCAATTGTTCTGGGAGCTAAGAAAGAACAATAGAAGAGAAACCAGCGATGAAACTCTTCAAAGATGCCAGATCAATCATGGGTCAACTGTACAATGTCGGAGAAGCCATTATCCGTAAGAGGGTCATCAAATTAACCGTCGCATACAGTACGCTTTATAACCAGCCGGCGGCACCGTTTACTGCTGGTGTCGACCTAGCGCGCTTGGCAATCGCTAATATGAACCTATCCTTCCTGTTTCGGGATCGTTTTCGTCGGATTCGCATTTATTCGTGGTAACGGTCTATGACTGCTGCCGAAAAGACCTGAGAAGGAGTCAGTTCACTTCATTTATTCACACTAAATATTATATTATCAATTATACTCCGATATTTTACAACTTCTTCATTTATTGCTCCTGTTAATTTGCCCAACTGCTTTTCCTTGAGAGTGGAAAGTTATATTCAAATGTAGGCACTGCCTATGGCTGAGCATATCCCCCTTCACATTCTGCTTCTAACAACATTGCTTACAATGCTATTACCACTAAAGAAAGGAATCTTGACAACGACTGCCGAAATCTCACATAAGACAAAACAGAAGCATCCTTCTCTTGCTATTCCTATGAACAAAGATTAGCGCATTGAAAGTTATTGCTTCCGCTTATTTCCTCTATCTAGAAGCTCAGGATTATCATATAAGAAAACGTAAAAATGTGGCGAGGTTACGTGAAAGATGAAATTTGATAGTATGATTTGTCTAGCACTTCAATTTCGAACCTAGTAGTACATAGAGTACATAGTTACGTACGTAGTACAAATTTCATAAGAAAAGTCTTGTGATTCACTTGAATTTGTTGTGTCATGGCCTTCATTACACTGAACCATGCCTATAACCCTGAGTTATGCTTCTCAGACATGATCTTTCCTTCAGAGGCAAACGATCCCGAATCAAGAAGGATAGGTTCATATTAGCGATTGCCAAGCGCGCTAGGTCGACACCAGCGGTAAACGGTGCCGCCGGCTGGTTATGAAGCGTACTGTATGCGACGGTTAATTTGATGACCCTCTTACTATAATGGATAATGGCTTCTCAATGTCGGACCGCGCTGCGTGCTCCAATGCAAGTAAGGCCACTGTTGCGGAAAACGCAATGTCAAAGCGACTCCACTATAAGCAGAATAACACATAGTCTGCTCAGAAACAAGAGAAACATGAATAAGTGACGAAACAATGAAGTTCGTTTTAACGTTTTGTTACTGTGAAATCATTGCCATAAGAAATGATGCGAATGAGAGGAACGTTACTTTTCTTCCTAGACTTCTGCTCACAAGCAAAATCACAATACTACCTCGAGAAAGCAAATGAATAAAATACCGCCGAATTCCACAACTTTATAATCACAGCTTTAAAAAACTTCAACAAAGTCCAAGACTCAATGTTTTGAAACTGCAATGATAAATGAAGACAATTGACCTCGTGAACGAGGTAAACAGTAAAATACACTAGTTACTGGCGAAAAAGGAGAATCGCAGATTTCATCAAGTGCACGGATTTCGTGCTCCACCGCTAGGTGTGAGCGACGCGGTCGCCGCGCGATGGGCGGCGCGATCATGGTGGTCGGCCATTATCCCCCGTTGGGTGATCTTCCTCATTTCCTTTTTGTCAAACTTTTTATGCCTGGTTTCTGTGTTTCGTACCTTCGATCTTATTCCGAGTTTGTTCTGTTCAAGAAGAAATATCTCTCATCGCGCATCCACCACTTTTGCACTGTAATAGGTGTTTGATGTAGTGGAATACGTTTTAGATACTAATTTACGCTTACAGAATGGCGCCTCCGATGTTGATGCGCGGAATGATTCATAGGTACGGCCGTCGGGCCATTGCTGTAGCATTTTCCTCAGCATTTGGCGCATTCGTTGCCTTCAATATGTTCTACGTGATGCCTCGTCATGAGAAATACGAAGAGTTCTTCAAGTACGTAACGTTTTGTTATTTATTCTTTATTCTTTTTTGTTGTTTTCCACACTGGAGCACGTGCGAATAACTTTGCTTTATGGCGATATTGGTTTGCTGTTGAGAGCCTCAGAGTTGAGGATGATTGTTTCTCAGTTCAATCGTAGTGTCGCGCAAGGGGATAGGTGGTATTTATTGTTGATGCACGTCAAATTTGACGCGGCGATATACAATGCGGGTGTGTATCATCGTGAGGGAAAACGAGGCGGAGACTCCCCGCCCTTCACGATCAACTCGTCCTCGTTCGCATTCGAATTCTGCATGTTTATGTATAGTGGAATCGCGCGCGAAGGGAACGAGTCAACCGTTGAGGGCGGGAGGAGGTTTTGAACGTACCAGTCGCAGAGCCATGCCACGCCCCGTTTCCCCTCACGATGATACACACCCTATAATGCAGATCGGAGACGAGAAGAGAATTTTTGGCAGAGAGCGAATGTTCCTGGTTCTGCCGTCGCGACGGCCGCGCGAACAAACTGCGTTTCGATCTTCGCCGCATCGGACAACACGAAAAATTAGTGAAATTTCAGGCCGACGCGTCAAACTTGACGCGCATCAATGCTGAGTACTGCATAGTGTTTGACGCATTTTTTTTGTTTTTTTACATGTTTTTTTTTGACATTTATTGCGTACATGATAAAAATAGGAAATCATTTAGCTTGCGCTGACAGTCTTAGTCTGCAGTCTCATACTAATTATGACATTGGTAAATATTTCTTTTATTTAGTTTTCAACTCTTGTGTCTATAACCTAGGGAGTTTGAGTCGTTTTTATATGTATATCACCTTAGTATTGATCTTGCTATGCATTGCGGAAAGAAAGTATTTTGTGCCACGTTATTGGGTGAGACAAGTATCACGTCTAACGTCTGGTTTGCACAATGAAATCAATTACGCCTGGACAGTTAGTCACGTTCATACTGATTCCTCTGGTAGATGTACGCTAGGAATGTAGCCCAAACAACGTAATAAGTATAATAGAAACTGTAGTGGCATCTTCTTCCAGTTGCTGCCACTCTTCTTCAGTTGCTGCTATAAGGAAGAAAGCTTGAGCAGCAGTTGAGGAGAGGATGACAGCAACTGGGAGGAGATGCTGCTAGGATTTCTACTCGACCTATTACGCTCTGCAGCGCAGTTCTAGCGCAGTTTCTACTCTTTCACTATTGCCGCGTCTAAACCGAATTGTAGGACTGTTACGACATGGTTTTGAAACGCTAATTCCAAAGATGTACGTCAAAGCTCATAAAAATGACGAAAACTCCGTTTTCGGAGGGTCCGAAAGTGCAGTTCACGGACCACCTGGGCGGAGCGGTCCGTGAATGTGCTTGCTGCACGCCACGCTTGCAGTGTTGGCCAACACGTTTAGACTTGTCCGATAGATGAGATCAACGGCTTTACGCATACACTTGGCTCGACAAACTGTTACAAATCCCGTCTCGAAAAACGTTTAAAAGTAGGGGTTAGAGGCCTTTTTGTAACATTTGAGGTATACCGTTGGATTCAGCGTGTCGAGATGATTCAGAATCTGGTGAATGCTCAGGCGCGAAAACGAGGTGACACACTGCCTTTAAGTACCGGTTTAATTTTTGATTTCCTAGGTCACCACCAACATCTACTTTCCAGTGGCGAACGTTGAAGGTGGGCGGGGGGGGGGGGGGAAGGGCGGGCGCGTAGGAAAAAAGTGGGGTCTCCGCCGTTTTGGGGAGGCAGATGGAAAATGAAATTGATAAAATATTAATTATAATCATAAATAATGGATAAAAATTGTATCAAAATATTAAAAAGTAATAATAAAAATAAACAATAAAAATAAACTAATACAACTTTTTTTATTTGTATTGTAAAGTAATTTCGGAAATTTGGCGACCCGTTCTTGTGGGGGGGGGGACGTCTTTCCTTCCTATTCTTAGGATATTCTTCACCGCTAACTTACCTTTCATTAAAGTGTCGGATGCTGTTAAAACGTCAGGTATATAACTGCGTGGGGAAATGAAGGAACTGCACGTCAAAAATCTGATGCGTGCTAGAAGTTTTGGTTGTGTTTCGATTCATTGTGATTATCATTTTCATCACAGATGTTCTCTTTAGGAACTACGATCCCTACAGCCGCATGAAGGAGATCTGCGCGGCGGGCACTGGTTACATGCACACTTGTCCCAAGGATTTGGCGAAGAGCTATGAGGAGAAGGGCAAGGAGATTGCTCCTTTGTAGACATATTTTTTCTTGTGCTCAGCTGTAATTAGAATGAATGTTATAGTTCTTTTCATTTTCGAACGACTTCTAAATCTGTAGTTGCTAGAAGGGAGCTGTGAATTTGGTTGAGGTACTCGATTTGAGTACTTATCTATACCTCCTAAAACATTGCCATTTGACCTAGTAAATGTGAAGCTAAATGTTTTGTAATGGTTCTAAAATGATGCAGAAGAGCGAATGTTTAGTGGTTCCACGGCACTTCATTCCTGAAAAAAAAAACCATGTTTAGCTTTCCACATTTATTTCGAAACATCTAGACGACAAAGTGGTATTCCAACACTAATCACGGTGTTGCAGACAAAGTTATTTAGTGATCGTATGTGTACACTGGGAAGTTAACATCAATTCTAGAATCAATAGTCTGGAAGAGGCTCTATCTCACTCGGCAAGACCGACTGTCCAGGATCTCTTGGAAGACCTGAGCTCTGGTGAGGTTGATCTAGATCACTGGGATACCTCGAATGCCGATGGTTTCGCGGGTAGGCGGAAGTCCTGTCTGTTCTTTCTCGCTCGTTATCACGGGTTAGCCCTGTGCCATATCCACGTGATCGACTCTCGGAGGGGTACGCGGAAGATCGTGGATACAGGCTACTTTCCCATGGGTCGTTTGATGGGTTCTCGTTTTGCCTATCGAGGTTTGAATCATACCCATTGTACTTCTGAGAGGTGGTGTTTGAAGGGAAATTGGATGTCTTGGGATACCTCTGCAGTAGCTCATTGTCAGTGTCACTAGAGTTACGAGAATGTGATCCAGGATTTTCAAAATCTTTTGCCGTTCCTCCTAAAGGAATTGCTACCTGATCATATAAGGTATTTCTTCCAGGAGAAAGGCCTCGCTGTGAAGGCATGTCCCTCTCACCTGGGAGCATTGAGCCGAGTGCAAGATTCTGTTGGTAGAATTGCATTGGAACCGCAGAAGATGCAGTGGGTTGTGGATATGTAGGATTTGTTGTGGAACTAGGGAACTGCTGATTGGGGAACTGCTGGTTAGGGAACTGCTGATTGGCAAACTGCTGCTGACTGCGGAACTTCGGCGAAAGATCCCTAGGTCCACCGAGAGCAAGTGGGTCTCTTAGCGGTGCATAGATGGAATAGGGATGAACGGGGAACTGATTCGTTTGTGCATAGGCAGGAGACATCATTGATTTGCTGTAATTCGGATGATCCACTGGACCAAGATATGGTGCAGCAATTGGGACTTGTGATTGAGCTCCACCGCTCGTAAATATTCTTGGGTCCATAGCAGCAGCAGCTAGTGAGCTGAAATTTAAAGAGAAACTTCTGAGGATGAACTCATTGCTGTAGAAGTTGGAGAAGTACCAAAAGTACCTGGTTGGTGATTCTTTCAGGAAAATTAAGTAGTTCCGGAGTGCTGGCCATACGAATGCACTATTTATAATGGTGAATACTAATGCAATTCCACCGAGTATGCCTGCTTTTCTCCTTATACCTAAATATCATCTAAAAGTAAAAAATCCCTAGAAGTATGCGTAGATTCAGAGGCACTGTTCTCCCTTAGCGGCCCCGAAAAATTAAAGAAAAGGACTGCTAAAGTGTTGTCCAGAGGAAAGATACTTATACTTGGGAGTGGCAGGGGGGGGGGAGAGTATGTGAAGTGCTGAACCGGGAATTGTATCCATTCTGCACTACGGACTCATTTTTATAGGGTTATGGCGGATTCACTGTGGGTACGGTATCACATAGAATCCCATTAATAAACATGGAAAATAAGGAAAAAGTAGAAAGGAAAACGAAACTGTGATTCGTTTCGCCTCTACCTTCAAACGAATCACAATTTGATTTCTAGTCTCCCCGAGGCTCTTCATTGAAGAGAGGGACTAGAAAGAAAAGGAAAATAAGGAAAAATGAAGAAGAAGGAAGTAAGAACACAAGAAGAGAGAAAGTGATGAGTGAGAAAAAGGGGCAAAAATGAGAAATTATGACTGATTAAGTTTGCATGGAAGAGTTGTTAGGATGCTGACCACGACCATCAACATCATTTCATATGTCACTACAGTTTTTCCACCAAAAGCGGCGCTTCCGTTCGATTCCCAACGGTAATCCTACAGAAACAGAGTTACGGTGCAAAACGGATATGATAATCGTGATGAGTGTGCGAAGTACACTACCTATGCAAAGTTTCTATGAGATGCCGTATACGTACCGTAACACTACACTGATTCTTGCACAGTATGAGGTGTGGTGTATCTGAAGAGGGCTCACTGATTGGTCAACTTGTGCAGCCAATGGAAGAGCTCGGCCTCGTGCTCGACTCTTCAGTTATAATACCCCACGATGTACGTGTTTAGACTCTCAAGCCACCAACTTTGGTAGAATTTGAGCGAAACATTTTTCTGAAATTCTTGGGGCCGCTAAAACGAAGCAGTGCCGTTTCAATCAGAAACGAAGTGACTATCTGTTTGCCAACTTTTCCAACAGAGCAAAATATTGTAATGAAATTTTGGAAGTCAACAATGGGGTCTGAAGTAGGTCACTGAAATGGTTTTCCGCGCAAGTTAATGAAAATAAGGAATAAAAATCGGAGCAAAACCGGAAGAATGACAGTGGCTCACTTCCATAAAGTAGAAATGAATAGGTTATGTTGAAGAACGATTAGGATGGATCATGCGGCAAAGACAAACAATCCACACCAGGGATGAGTTAAAGTAACTTCTACACTTGGGAGCGAACAGAAACTGAATGATTTTCTTACTTCAATTAACAATTTAGGAAGCAATTAGAAAACACAGATATTCAGAATGAGAAAGCCCAAAAGCTCCTCTCTCTTACAGTACCCCATATATACATTGGTCTCCAATGTTGGAACATTCAAATTTTCCATTTGTTGAAGTCGAACATTTTTGCTTTGAAATATCAAATATTTCGAGTAATTGGAAAATTCGAATGTTCCAACATCCGAGACCAATGTAGTGTATAAGAAAGGAGAGGAACTTTTGTGCTTTTTCTTTCTTCATTATCTGGATATTAAAATCGTTTCTTAAATTGTTGAAGTAACGAAAGTATTCGGTTTTTATCCGATCCCAAGTATAGTAACTTCGGAAGTCAGAAATCGAGAATAGCATGAAATATGGGCAAGTTGGAGGGTGAAAAGATTATGAATGAATTGGCACAACTCACTACCAGCAATCGCCAATTTCTCAAGAAACCAGTTAGATGTCTGAATGACGCCAGAATTCAGGAACTGTTAAGATTCTGAAACCCAAGTTACGCTCATCCCCGGTCTAAATTGAAAATCAGGGTGGCTTCGCAGCTTCAAACTATATATGATTTGTGGATTACCTGATGGTTAAGATGAAGAGAGAGGGAGAGAGAGAGAGAGAGAGAGAGAGAGAGAGAGAGAGAGAGAGAAGAGAGAGACAATTCATCTCGTCCAATCCTCCGAAGCTTCTGAGTGCCTCAGCTAATTTGCGCGCCTTCTCTAACATCTCATCGTCTTCTCAGTGAATGGGTAAACACGATAATCCATCAATTCAGTAGTTCCAAAAAGAGTCATTGTTGAATGGGGATAAAATAGAATGTTCTGTTCTGATACAGATGAGTTCGTTCAGAGAGTCTACAAGCAATAAATTTTGCCTTGTTGGGAAAGATGTTTATACGAGGTCACTTCATGCATATTAATCCCCCCCCGCATAGAAAATCATGAGCTCTGTAATTTACATGCATTAGTGATTGAAGGTTCGCTAGATATGCAGTGATTTTCAAAGAAACTTGTTCCTGGCGCCATTTCCATCACCACCAACGTCCACACATCGACGATGATCAGTGCCAACATAGCACAAGCCTGGAAAAAAAACATGAAACAGGACGAAATGTTAAGGAAAATTTCCCAGGGAAATGAAAAAAAAAGGAACCTCATAAACAATAAATACGATCAAGAGCTTGTATGATAGTTTACGTATGCCGATGATGAGGACGACGTGAGCAGCGACGATGATCGCCAGTGCAACTAGGATAAGCCAATATCCGTAGAAGAGAAAGAATAGCGAGACAATGGAATGGGTGATTATGGTTGTCGAGAAGACGGCATAGATGAGTTTCTGTAAGAAAATCTGTTTGAATACAAAAATGGGATTATAGTGGTTGCGTCTAATCTACCAATTGAGTATTAAATATGTTTAACCAGAAGAAGTATGTGGCAGGAAAAGATCCAGAAACATACTATGTATACTCCAAAAATGTGCTTATTACCAGATTCTTCACTGAGAATGAGAACTCAAGCATAATATTTACAGGGTGCGGCATGAGTACTGTGTCAAATTTTATCTTCAGCTCCACATTTACTATGAGAAAGCTTTCCATTCGAAAATTTGTCTCTGGTATGGCCACCACTTCCTCTGTATTAATTTCCCTTTTCGAAATTTCACGCCAACGTTTCATTCTACAACATGTCCGTATCCGAAAACAACTGCAACGCTCTCACAAAGTCCTATCGTTCAATCTTGTTTCTTGATCACATGTTTAGCAGACAGAACACTGCAGCGTCCATTTTGCACTACGGTGTAGTACGCTGAAGGACAGTCCTCACTCATGGGTCCCACCGATGTCACACTTCCAAAGCCCGTGGAAGTCCATCAGAAACGAATCCACTGCAAGCCTGGGAAGGAAAGGGGATAGGCGCCCACAGAGCTGCGAGCCTTGTAGATGAGGATCGAGAAACTGGTTGGTAAGCAGGTCCACAGAGAACGGTACGAATACAAGGAATAGCGTCTTCATAGGTGAGCGCATTAGCTTAGCAGGAGAGAAGGCAGAATTTAGTAAAGTTACCTGAGAGGGCCGCAGAAAGTGGACACCCTAGAACGATGATGTGCCGTTTGATGGGGAGCTTTATTAGCTGAAATTGCTAAGTGCATGTGCAGTTCTCTAAAGAATCAGATGCGTGGGAGGTTCACCTTCATCTAATCGCACTTGACCTTTGCTATGGTTAAGGCTGATTTTTCTCATCATGACAACTTATGTGTAGTTTACCCTGAATAAGGGGATGGAGAAACAGCCCTGTTGGAGACCAAGGTAAGTATTGGAAAGCACGCTCAATTACTAACATATTCATAGAAATTATAGCTTCAACTTCAACGAATTCATGCCTGGTGAGGAATGGTGCGCAAACGTTCCCGACATTAGCACGTCCGCGACAGAGCCAATTTTGTGTGTAGTGCCTCATTGGTCCCGTGCAAAACCGGTCGAGCACGTGGTCCCACGGGTGGCCACTTTCCCTCCCATGAAATGCTACTTTTTCATGATAATTGTAGTTTCGGTCCTAATTCCTGATAGTTTCTTCCATGCTTGTAGTATGTTGATCGAACGCTGCTTTAAACACTTGTACTATGTTGATCGAACGCTTTTTTAAACACTATGTTGTTGTTTAGTTGTCACAATTCGAAACATCCCATGAAAAAGTTGGTGAGACCCTCCGCTTTGCCCACTGCTTGAATAGAGCAATTACACATTTATCAGTACATTCTGAAAAGGAATTAGCTAATGCAAATGTTTCACAAAGATATGACATCGAAATGAGCGCTCTCGACCGGTCGTGCACGCGGTCGCGAACATGTTAAGGATATGGAGGTGTCAATGAGGAATTGTGCAGATGAAGAGGTCAACTAAGTAACACACTTTGAAGAGGTCAACTAAGTAACACACTTTTGCCATGAACTTGGGATCGCACTTCCGAAGCAAGAGGGAGGAAAGTCCCCAAGATTGCCAACGGGTTCTAGCGACATTGTATTCCGTAACTCCAACCTACGCCAAGGAGACGAAAGGTGATTCTATTAGTAATTACCCAGATCATGATATTCGTGAGAGTTTAGGCACATAATATTGGAGAGAAGTTGGAGTGTTAGCTCATGAAACGATAGTTATTAGCGACAACTTTGAAAACGTATTTATGCCGCACCCCGTATACTATAGAACATTTAATAAGTTGGCGAGGAAGTCTTGTGCAAAATTTTTGAAGAATTCGTTTTGTTTGGAAATAACAGGTGTGATCTATATGTACTATGTAAAAGTACATGTCTTGAGCTATTTTCGAAGCAGTATACAACGTTAGGCTGGTCAGTTATGTTCCGACAACTAAGAACCACCAAAACAACTTGTTGACACGCATTTGGCGAGCAAGTTTCTGAGCGCATCTAAAACTTGCTCGCTCATAATTATGTCGACAGCTTGTTCTCACTATTCCTTGCCAAAAAGTTGTCGGCTGTGCAAACTTGTCCATAACTTAATCTTACCCTTTCTTCATTGACAATCTGTCTGCTCTAAAAAATTGCCGAAAGCAAGGCATATAGACCTGTCGGAATTGTCGGGTGTCCCCAATGGTTGCATCATATGCTATCCAGGTACGAGAAATTGACTCTCTCTCTGGTCAACAGCTTGTTAAAGGCAGCGTCCCACTTCAAAGTCGTTTTTGAGATTTCAACGTGAAAAGAATCTCCAGGAGCTGGTGATCACAAAGGTATACGTGATTCCATTCAAGACTGCTGAAAAAATCCCATTTCCATGCCTCAATTTTTAAGGAGCCATTGGGCGGACCCGGGGGCGGAGCTAATAAACTTTTCGAATAATTCGCTCCAGGAAGCGCACCTCCTGAGGGAATTCGTATTCGTCGTAAGAGTTCCCAATCAATTCCCTAACAGAATAGAAACTGTCTTTCACTTTTGACTAACAAAGGAGTTCACGGTCCGGAAACCCTACAATTCCGCTTGGCTCTGGAGCCAAGACGGGATTGCAGGGCTTCTGCGCAACGTACGCCTTTGCTCGCCGCAAATGGAGCGCAGTTTCTATTCCGTTAGGGAGTTGATGAGGAACTCTCACGAGGAATATGAATTTCCTCTGGAGGTGCGCTTCCTGGAGCGAAGTATTCGGAAAGTTACTTAGTTCCGCCCCGGCTCCTTAAAAATTGGGGGTCGGAAATGGGGTTTTTCAGCATTCTCGCATGGAATCACGTATACCGTTATGATCACCAGCTCCTGAAGATTCTTTTCACTTTAAAATCTCAAAAACGATTTTGAGGTGGGACGCTGCCTTTAAGCTAAAAGGTTGCCGACAACTTTTTCGGCTAAAAACCAGCTGACCGGTTGGTTTTGGGAAAGCTGGTCGACAACTTGCTTTTTCTCTTTCTTACCGACTTGTTTTTCCTCTTCCTTGCTACTAGAAATGCTTGTCGACAAGTTGGTTTTAGGTGGCATGATGACGTCAAACTTGTCGGCAAAGATTTCCTAGTTAAATGCTTGTTTGCAAGTTGTTTTTGGGCGAAGCTGGGCAGACGACTTCTTTTTGGGGTTCTGAGAATGCATCAAACCGTCAGAGGCACTTTTTGCCACATTTCTCATTTCGAGCTGCCGTGAGACAGATTGGTGAATCCTGGGCTAGGGTTCCTAGGCGTGTAACCAGGCCAAAACAGTCTAGCAAACCAACTTTCATTTCCTGCGTCTTTACGCATTATGTACTAGTCTATATGATAACCATATGCTGCTACAGATTTGCTTGATGGTCGTTTTGTGAAACCCAGCCCTTCAATCAGCAAAATTGAAACTCCACCTATATAACCGAAGTATGTACTGAGGTTGCATCATGAACCAGACACGTGTTTCATGGCAGGATCCTCTCTAGTGTCACTGATACACTAGCTATTTCATCAATGTATATTTGTATCGGTGACGGTGACACAGAGTACTGTACTACGCCTTTACTAAGAGCCAGCCTCAAATGTTGAACTTTGCAAAAAGAATTTCCACTTTTGTGGTGAGCTGTGTTAAGTTCGACTAGCTTCAAGAATGTCACGCCCGTGGGAAAAGCAATGAGTTCTTGTTATTCCCCCGTGGACGAAAATTCTAGGGTCTTTTTAAAGATGAACCACCCCAGAATTGAGAATCTCTATGGTTACCCCTTGATGTCACAGTAACTTTTCGCTCTCGGTCATGCAATACTTTCTTCTTTATCACCTCACGTGAAAGTGACGTTATCATAATGATTGGAGAATACATTTTTCAACGAAATTGATGGTAAACATTGAGATGTGACTTGGAATATGCAACGGATACTGACAGATTTTTTTCAATACCGATTATCTCTGAGAACCATAGGTTTGTTTGATGAATGATGTCATGTGCACTCGTTTTTTTCCAACTTTGTCAATAAATATCGCAGGATATCTAGCTGACGAGTCACAAAAATGGAAACAGTAAATGACTAGTGGTTCTAAACAACGACGTACAGTGCTGGTCAATCATTTCTGCACCACACAACGCTGATCTACTCTTCCGCGCCTCATCACCTATGCGGGGCGGCAGAACAGATCAGCGGTTTTGGTAGTCGATGTTGATGTTTTGCTTGTTTTCACCGTTTTTCTGTGCCTCGTATATCTATTTCTATGATGCAAGAGCTATAGACTATGTCTAACATACATATATACTGGCACATGGCATATACATTGCATTTCTGACAATAAATGTTTGGAGCAAGTGATGTTTTGGAACAAATAATAAAATTGTCACCAACCGTGATGGGCATGCAGTTACAGCAGGAGGATGATTCTTGATTGATGTTCATGGCCACTACCCTAAAATAAGTACACATATAGTTTTTATTTCCAGTGTTCCAGGATGGTGTAGATTTCGGTAAGGTGGACATCCTCTCCTTTCTGAACTTCTTGACTTTACTTATCTTTACATTCATTAATGAAGTACGGTTCGCTCCGCAGCCAGTAGCAAATGGGTGCCCCCGGGCGATCCGGGGTCACCCCTCTGCGTCCCTCTGTTAAACACTGAATTAACGAGGCCGAAAGTGAGTAAATGGATAAAATCACTACCGGATTTCTATGAACCGGCCGTGTGGAAAGTTTGCACAGGAAAGCTAGTGCTCTACGATGCTTTTGAAAAATTGACGATTGGGCACATTTTCATTTTTTCCAATTTTCACGGTCCAACTTCAGACGAATTTCATGTTTGCTGAGACCACTACCATGCAGTTACTTAGAGCTAGTCTTGCTCTAATGAAACCCTTAAAAATTAGGGAATCCGAACATTATAACTTTACGTTCCTAGGTTGTGAATTACGCATCGAGCGTACAAAGCGCTAGACGAAAAGTTCAAAAGTCAAAAGTCAATTCCTTCTCTTCCTCCAATGTTCTGAGAAACGAAATTGATCATTTCGTTACATCCGCAAGGGAATGTATTGAAATACGGGTCTCCCATAAAATCTCCAAGAATTTCAAAATTCGAAAAAAGAAAATCGAAAATCCGGTCGCTTCGCTCCGAGAATCCGAAGTTAGTGACAGCTGCTTGTCCCCCACAGCGAGCTAGGAGTCTCAGCAGTACTCCTCAGCAGTACTCGAAAGCTTGCTCAAACGAGCCGAATGTTGTACGTTTTCAAACCAGCAGACATCAGCGAATTAAGACTTCGAGAAAATGAAGGATGCATCCCAAATCGAAGTTGTTGATTGAAGACTGCAATGGAATTAAAAATGAGAAAGATGATCAGAATGTTGCGGCCTGCATATAGCTATAACGTTCTTTTGACTATTTGAAAGAGCAATTACGCTACGACAACCGATATGACCTCTCTAATCCTGTAGGTAACATGGAAAACCAGAACAATGCCTGAAGGGTTGGCGTGACTTTCACAGATCCTTTCGTAATCGCTGTGCTGACCTCGTGACTACTCGATAATACGCCTTAAGCAGTGTAACGTTGGTTATACAGCATGGTAACGCAAGCCAGTCCAACACCAATATCTGCTGTCATGCTTTTAACACTTCGCAGATGCAAATTCATTCCAATTTCTGAATTTGGCCTAATTTGATAGCTATTTCAATCAAATGATGCTATCCTCTATGGCGAATTTATCATCTTCATTTATGCTTCACCTT
>JBAJFG010000104.1:600000-940814 GCA_037903475.1 Ancylostoma caninum
CGTGCAGCTCAGAAGTGAGGGTGGAAGGGGATTTGCTTTGTTGACGAGGATCTAGTGACTGTAACAAGATTTGGGTGGAGGAAAATTTTGAGAAAAGATCCTGGAAATGCGACGCTTGTCCTAGTTCGGTAACTTCTCTTTGAATAATTGTACCTAGCGGCTTTACCTTTACCCTGAGTGCAGCTGCAATCCAGATTACTCCTTCAAACGATCCTTGCTTGCCTACGGCCATTTTCCTGGATATGCGCGCATGATTTACGAGGACATCAGCGCTGCTACGTGATTTTTGTCAAAGCATACGAATACTTAGGACCAGTCCCTGGGGATTTTGTGCCTTTTTAGCGTCCCGCTCCCTCAGTGGGGGTTTAAAAAACATAAGGCCCCGTTTCATGGAATATATTGGTTACATGGTAGCAATAGCTTGTTATGGGAGGGGGGAGGTTAAGGCGAGAGGGGCAGCATTTTTTGGAATCCGGGATTTTTCTTCCGGCTTTGCAGTTTTTCATGTGAACTTGAGTACTATCAGCTGGGGTTCTATGAAATGGGCAAGTCAAGAGAAACCCCACTCTTAGATTTTTAATTTATTCAAACTGAGTTGCCTACTGCGACAACTTACTGGACCTACGTGTATCACTGAGATTACCCAGGGTAAACGTGTTGAAGCACAAAAAAATAAAAAGAAACAATACTTATCAACAAAGCCACTACCCCTAAAACTTTATTGGGGATAGCACGCAAAATTGCATAAGCGAATAAGAAATGTCATTCAGGCAAACTTGTGTGGTGTCAGCGCGTTTACCCAGGGTAACCTAAATGGTACATGGACACCGTTCTTTTAAATTTACTAGCTTTCGCTGCTGCAACTGAATAGAAAGCTTGGACAGATATCGTGCTCTAGTGATAATCGTATCTCGATCTGGTCAACGTTCACATCCGCAATTTGTGATGGACATTTAGTTGCTGTCTTTGTCGTGTTGTTCCAACGAATCCACCATTCCACCATCTCCTGCCCCCCTCCCCTCCTACCTCCCTCAATCCTCCTACCCGCCCCTCAAAGGGCAGCTATGCCAGGAAACTGCTGTGCAGCTCTGCCATTGGTTAATGGATGAATTAGCCAATCGTGGGGAGCGGGGGGGGGGGTCAAGCGCAACACTCCTTTTCTACTAAAATGCTGCCTTCTCCTGCTTTCTTTCATCCTGGAAAAGAAGTGCTAAAGCAATGGGAAAGCCATATTTTAGAAAGCGATGCCTTTTTTTCTGGATTATACCGAGAACCTAATGGTCATACATTGGAATTTTTTAGCGTAACGTATGACCATCAGGTTCTCGATAAAATCCAAAGGATCATGCTACGTCTTAAAGCTATAAAGATCAATTTACGCTGGCTGCTTGCGTGCGTGCGTCCGACTGCGCATGGATTTCTGCATGAAATAGTATTGTGTGAGATTTTTTTATGAATAGTTGCAATGTAATGAATACAAGACGTCAATGAACATTTTTAGCATCCAACGTATGTCCCTCAGCTAATGATAGGCACGCGTGCGTGTCCCAAAACCCTTGGTTGCGTGACGCACGTCAAAAGTATAAACTATCACCAAAATGGTAGTTACTTTCTTATTTCGGTGGATACAAATCTGGCTCCTTCGCACCTTATTCAAAGGTCTGAATCATGCCTTATCCAGGATTTTTTCTAATATAAAAATGACGTGCACGAGTTTTTCTCCTTTAAACCTCATCGTCTACTTGCTAACGGCTTCTCCACAAATTTACACAACTTTTCCTCAGCGAATGGTTACAGTCGGCTCGAAAGTTATCGGAAAAATCGATGAGAAACGTTGAAATTAATAGAAAACCATAAATAAGGCTTTAATTGCGGAAATAATTCATGTCAACGGGAAATTGAATGACGCATTCCCGCGGCATTTCTCGCATTTCTACTGTAAAGAGGTTGGTCCTGCACAGAACGGGACGCGATAGCCGTGGCAAGGGGTCAGAATAGTTTGGATACCTTATGCAGAGACCAGGCAGAAGTTCACAAGCGTCCACGTAGGTGGTTGTTAAAAAGTTATTCAAAAAATCTCCATAACCAGCGCGGAACTGTGTGAATCATTCAGCCCGTGTCTTACAGTAATCCATTTAGGCGTGATTTCCCCGCTGTCAGACGTGACTGCACCAAAAACGCTACATTCAACGAATAATCATCAAAAAATGGAAATTTATGATTCATTAGCTCTTTTGAAGCGACTCATACCTTGTGAGGCTCACCTCCATCCAGGCCTATTTTTCATGTTAGTGTTGTGCTTGCCTAGAGACGGACAGAGCTACTACTATCCCTAATTCATTTATGGCGGCTAAGAGCTAGTCGTGGCAACATCCGGGAATTCCTGTGGACTTTTTTCATCTCACTCGGGATTTCATTGACTGCTTGTGGGCGTGGAGAACTCTTTCTACATAGCTCTGCTTTCAAAGCGCGAAGAAGAGTAATCACTAGGAACCACTGCTGCTTCTCTTGCTTTTCCCTAGTGAATAGTAATTTACTTGATAGTAGCAACTTTTTTCCACTGAATATTCATTTCTCAAATTATATATCATAAATCTGCATCCATTTTTTGTGTATTCTCGTTAAAAGACTCGGAGATCCGGTTTTTTTCTGGCTAGAATAGTTTTTTTTTCCTCTAAGGGAAATCCTCAAACAGAGGTCTCATTCCCCTTGCCGCTCAATGTAAATACTCCAGAAGAGGGAGGCGAGGGGAAAGAAAAGGGGATCGAAAATCCCCAAAAAAACAAGCGAGATATAAATGTTTCAGTATGTAGTGCGGCTGGGGAGCAATGTTGCTGGAATATCCTGTTTTCAGACTCTCAAAGGGTCGCTCGATATTCCCTAGCTGTCGAGTCATCTATCGTAGTATCCAGGATAACTCGTCCAGGATGACTGCTTTTGGTGTCGTACGCTGCCGTGATCCAGACCCACTCTCACGCGCCACACAGAAACTATAGAAAATGGGAAAGGTCATGGTAATGGAGTGTGTGGATGCGCAGACAATCAGAGTGCCACGTGATGTGACGCGTGCTGGCGTGCCTTTTGTATTCTCTGCAAATTGACCGAAAATCGCCGCAATGTGCTGGCAGGAAAAGCTTTTTTCCTGAATTTTTGCGTGAAAATGGACCACCTGGATCGACATCGAAGGCCGGAGGTTCCTCTGGAAGTGGTGTCGCAGTCCAAGACAACTCGTCCGAAACGCTCCATAGACAAGCTACCTCACGTATCTTTCTGAAGAGTAAGCTGAAACTTGCCGCTTGATATGCACATAGTGATAAATTCTTGGCTTTCTCCACTTTCATCCCAACTTCTCTCTCTCTGGATTTTGCCGAAAACTTTTGCGAATCCTGCCGTGCGTTCTCCCGTCCTGCAAAATTCCCATTTTGGACACCTTCAAACGCAATAAGCCGTTAACTTTTTTCAACTAAGGCCGTGGCGCACGAGAATTGCTTCATTTTCTGCTTCTGGAGTGAGAGCCTCGCCTCGGATCCCATTCCAAGATGCTTTGCTTCGCTTCCATAAGCGAGAAACTCGCTGCAACTGCTCCTCCACAAAATTTCAATCATTTTCCATGGAATAAGATCTTTAGGTGTTTTCAAGGTTCCAAATATTTTCCCGGATATTTTCTGCCCAAATTCTCTGGATACCTTGGATGTGCCCTGGGTTGTTGTACACCTCTTCAAACAAGCATCTGCTCTCTGGTGTCAGCGGCAATTGTGCTGGTTTATTGCTCTCATTTTCTCTGCGACCGGTGGTGTCGTTTTAATTATTCCGCCTTCTGCCATCTATCCACTGCTGCCTTCGGGCACAGCGTTAGAGGATATTCTGCAAAAGTAGGGCATCTAAATTTCCTGCATAAGTGGTTCTCTATGGGAGCAGTTTTCCTGAAAGTTTCTCGATTTTCTTCGTGTCCTATTTTTAGTATAATTTTTCTTCGCATCATCTACTATATACCTATACTTTGAGAAATTTTGCTGCCGCTTCTCATTGCTGGTTAAGAAAATTCCTGAGGTTTTTTTTTGAATCGGTTCTAGAAATTTTCCAGACACCTAATAGAAGAACTGTGCTCTAGTACATCCTCGTTTTTTTTAACAGCCGCACTTACCTTGGCAATTTTTTTCTTCGAAATTCCCCTTTTTTAGCAGAAATCTCTGATTTCCCGTACCTGTCTTCGTTTTTTTTTAATTCGGCAGTTTCTTTTTTCATCGTACTGACATCTCGAAAGCACCGCATCACATACGTCTTGACACTCTGATTGTCTGCGCATCTACACATTCCAGTACTATCACTATTTCCATTTCTGATAGATTTCTGTGAGCCTACATTGCGGACTACTAGAACATGTATAGAGTTCTGTTTGTAGTATAGTGAGAAGCTATCGAAGGACCAGTATAAATACTACATTTTCGAGAAAGCAGCCTTTTAATGAAGATTTGAGTTTTGATACTGAAAAACCCTCAAAATCCGGACTGCTTGAGAAAAAATCACCTCAGGACATTTTTTCTGCCCACGTTTTTTCGTTTCCGACAAAGTACTAGTTCAAAATTCGATTAGCAAGCAATTTCCGTAGGAATTCCTGAGCGAAACGTGAACATCCATGAGTTTTTCGCAGTTTTTTCTGGATTCTTCGGAGAGTGTGGAGTACACTTCGTTTATTATATGTATTTTTCAAGTTCTAGAGGTTTTTGGAGGGATTCGAGTGTCCTTGCCCGCCTCTTACAAAAATTATGCTGTGAAAATATTCTCAAATTCCCTTATGGGATCCTTTTATCCATTCTGGTGACTTCTGGAGCGGTCCATCGTGGATTATTCCAGGAATGCTAATATTTTCCTATAATTCACAATCACAGCAAATATTTGGCCCAGCACTAAGTTGAAGGGTTAACTTGTCTCATGTCTGTACTTACTCATCTCCGCTCATGGACTTTTATTTATTTAGCGATCCCCCAGGGGCATAGGCTATGTTTTCAGGAGGCAAGGATCTAACTCGGTATCGCTGACATGACAAGCAGGCCTTTGCCACTGCGCCATGACGGCATTTGGCCTCATCCCTCGACATTTTTAATTTATTATGCTAATTATGCGTGCTATGGAGGGAGGAGACGTCTCTAGTGATGAAGCAACCCATCACCGCTACAGCCATCACTGCAGTGCCTTTTCCTGGATTTTCTCCAGCTGAGCTCTAAGTATTATTTCAGGAAATGAATTTTTTCATATTCTGTGAACAATAAAACTGGAGAATTATTGTGGGAAATAATGTCTATGCTTTGGTTTGTTTTTGTTCTTTTGTTTGTTTTTTCTTTCTTCTCTTTTCTCATCATCATCTTTTTTCACCTATCCTCTATGATAGATCTTGCCTTAGTGCGTTTTAAACCTTGGAATCGATAAATTGGATCAAATGGCATTTCGAATGAATCGATATTCGAGTCATTCGAAACTTCGGCAATATCTCAAAAATCGAACAGTGCGAAATGGCGAAATGTCAACTACTCGGAAACCCGGATAGATGAGTTACGCATTCGGGAAATCTGAACCGAAGGTTTAGGCCGGGAATTTTTTGAAAAAGTTTGTCTGATGCGGGAAATTTTTCATGGATTCTAGCCTAGAAATGACTTTTAAAATAATTTGCTCCCGTTTAAGAGAGTTTGTTTATTTAGTAAAATATATCCTAACTACACCAGAAAGGTAGACTAGAGAAGAAAAAAGGTAGAGTGATGAAAAATCTTCGCATTCCATCGAAACAACATGATTTACTCAAAATTACCCCTATAAATCGCATCGAATTAATTTACACTATACGTCTTCCTTACACTCGCTTCCATCCACGTCAGATGCACTTTAGAATTTAATTTAGAATTTCAAATTACCGCCAAGAATCAGCACGGCGTCCTCGTACAGCGTCGGGGTTTTTGTTTTCAACGCATATGCGAGTGATACCTAATTAGTTGTGCATTTTTGCGCCTCTGCAAGAGTTCCTGCTGCTGGCTGCTATGAGCCAAATGCTGACGTGGATTTATAGATAACTCATTCTGACTAGGCACTTGAGTTGTGGAACAGCAATCACGAATGACAGAATCTGATCCTAAGGAGACTATAGTCTCTCTAGATGTGATATCTTGTCTCTTTCCTTGTTACCTTGTTGTTTCTTTTCCACTGTTTTTTTTTTTGTTTTTTTTTCCTTTCTGCAAAGAAAAGTGGGGAAGATCCATAGAATGATGTTGTTGAAAATTTCTCCGGTAAAGACAATTCTAGGATTGCGACAAAGAAAAAGAGTGCGGAAAAGTGCACAGGAATTTGAGAGACTTAAGGGAAAAATCGGTAGGGTGCATGTATACTCGACTATCTTTGCATTCGAAGACTCTATCATTTAGTAGTTCTAACTTTATTTTTCATCATCCTGCTAAATAATGCACAACTGCAGGGTTTCTAACCCATTTCTTCACGATTCATAGCTGTTCCTGTGATTTTTACTTTTAACGGCTTACGAACGCGAATACTAAGGAGGTCTTTTTTTTCAGCGGGTTTAGGATAAGTGCCTTAACCTCATTTCTTCTCATCTCTCATTTGCGCTTTAAATGAGTTTCAGGGCAAGTCGTTTACGAAAAAGAAAACCTCTCGAAAATTCTGTTTTCGTAACTATCCATTTAGGGCTACTTTCGCAAAGATGGCCTACCTAAAGGTCAAAATTCTTGGCTAAAATAGTCTCTGAGAATCCTCAGGTCCAGTTCCTCATTCCAGTAGATAGGAATTTCTGGTTATATCTTGGGAAAGTAGCAACAAACAACAGAACAAAAACTTACATTCTTTACCACACTCTTCACTCAATGAGATAGTGAGTTGAACCAAAAAAATGTTTCGATTTTGACGAATAGAATATTCGGCAGTTTCTGAAAATTGACAGTGCATTCTTTAGATCCTATATGACCACAGGCAAAAGAAAATTTTTAGATAGACAGCGGCAGGGCCTATTGTTGAAATTTTATCGGTTTAAAATAGTTTTCTCTTACTCCCTGGAAATCCCTTTGAAATCCAGGAGTCTCGCCGAATTGGCTACTCATCGACTGAATATGCTAATCGTTCTGTCAGCAGCCTTCCTTATAGAGGTTGTGATTGTTCACAGCAAAGATCCACTGTTAAAAAAACCTTAATTGGGAGCAAAAAGCAGCAAATTTGGACTAAGAAGCGGCGACTCGCAGAACGTTTTTCTTTCTCCTAGATAAAAAGAGCGAATTTTAGCGGCTTGAGAGGTGGCTTCAATGGGTAAAATGGGCGGCGAATCATGATATCCGGAGTAATAGAAAACTGATGAAATTCGATAGAATGTTGGAAATTTGCAAAAAAAAATTAGAGCAATAGCGGAGAAATAAAGCGCAGAGAGTTGCTAGATGGGAGCTACTACATGTTTAGCACCTTCCTTAGAAAGGAATAGCGCAGAACGATGTCTCCCTTTTGTCATGTCAGAGGATTGTGTACGTGTTTAGCTTCCAATAAAAGAAGACTTGTTTGTCATAATGTATTTTATTATCACTAATATGCATGTATAGAACAATGTATTGTGAAAAAAAGCGCGTGCCTTTGTAAGGAGCAAATGGCGGAGAAAGGCTCCGTAGGGGTAGGGGCAAAAGGGAGGTCGCAATTACGCGGCCAGTTCTCTTTTATAGTGTGTTTCACCGGGGAACATAGTTGTGAAGATATTAGAGAACGAGAGAGCGCGAGAAATAGTGCCGTATTCGCGGAGGCAGCCGAGAAGTGCAGATCATGGGCACAAATACTCAACTATCGTCGCTTTTGAAACGGATTATACCTTGCCTTTTCCAATGGATTAACCCATACCTTCTTATGTACATATGTTTCCCAGCCTCAGCTCTGGAAGTAATAGCACCTCCAGAGCTTTCTGTGACAAAATATTCCTGTAGTGAAACAGCAAAATTCCATTAAAATCTGAAATAAAAGAAATTTTTAGTGAAAAAAAACTGAGACATTGACGAGTAAGGAAAAACCTTACATTTTTGCATGAAAAAGTTGAAGCGCATTCCCGTCGCTGGTCATTTTGAGGAAGTGCAAGGCGAACGCTTTTCAAACGAGCTTCGGTGACTTGCAGCTTTTTCAGGACCATGGTTCTGTTTTTGTGGACTTGCACAATCGATGACGTCATTTGGGCGTTGAGAAATAGGAGAGGCTTTAAATGGGAATATAAATGTCTTTGAATATTAATTTGGGTCCGATAATGTTTCATGGACTATTTCAAACGTCACTGTAGTTAAATAATCGCTTAGATGTCCGATTTTTTCCGCTACCCTCTCCAGTTGCTACATACTTACCCGCGTTCTTTTTCTCTTTGGCATCTCTCCAACTATCATTTCTGTTAAACTTATTGTAAATGTGTTCATATTGAAATATTTGATGTCGAATATGTAGAACAAAAATTTGAGCTTCCGGGGAAAAGAAGGGGAGGGAGCTGTAGGGCACTGTAAAGAAAGATAAGAACGTTGTCGGGTTCTCTAATCTGCAGATATGTGAATTTTTTTTTGAGGAAGCTCTTCATTTATTGAATGAGTTTTTGATTTGTTCGGTTCTCATGCGATTCAAACTATGTTTTCAATGGGTGTTAATAAAAATTGCAGAAACTCCAGGCATTGGAGACAAAAATGTGGTTTTCCACGTTGCCCGATTTTTTTCTTCTGATTTGAGTTAATTCTTAGGTTTTGGGTTCTAATCGAGATTGTTCAGTACAATTCCGTGGAAATTTTCCTAATTGCTAGCTATGATATGATGCACTTACGCCCCTCAGGGGTTTCACCAACAATATCCGTTATCCGGCGCTTTTTTTCTGTCATTAGCGGCTTCAGCATCTCGCGTGCGTTAAAGTCCGCATGAGCTTCAAGAATTAAATCAGCCGCGCGCATTTTTTTTTCGCCACACATCGCTCTTCTCACTAAGGAATCCTCCACACTTGCCGCCGAGAACAGGAGGCATTTCTCCAGCAGAACAGAGCTGCGCTGCGAAGGAAACCTAAATCCGATTTATGGTTTCGCCTCGCCGTCGTCCATTTATGCGCCGCGGTGTCGTGCGCTCCAGCTTCGCATTGGTCCATCGTCGACCCTCGCGACGAAATTGAGGGCATCTCGAATTTATTTAGGAACTTTTGATCTTTTGAGAACCACTTTCACGCCTAAAAACATCCCGAGGGAGATCTAGTGATGTAAAATTGCGTAATTTCCTGTATCGGGCTTCACGATCACTCCGGGAGTGTTCTGAACTTCCCGATCATCGTGAATGGACGAGTTTTTCAAGCAACATGTGATTTGCCTTGCTACCTTTACAACTACTCATCAACGATGAATATGTTAGGTCGCTCAGTCAAAGCACATCCATTTTCGCTCACAATCAGAAAACTCGTCTATCAATAGAGCGGTAAAGGGTAAATCGCAGCATCGCTAAGGCGTCTATCGCGGATTTTGGCACCGATTCATTGGGGAAAAACTTCCGGAGGCCCTACATTTCTTTCTTTTTGCTATATGATTCAAAGTTCTAATATTCACTTGTATTTCAATGAACCCCGAAAAAAAAGAGCAAAAATTTCCTATGTGTATGTGCCGACTACAGTACTTTTATGTTCTTTGAACATTTATTTCTACGTATACACTTGAAGTTGGAATTCATTCTTCGTTTCTCTACGTCTGTTTTCTTGAAGTTTCGGCCAACCAAGTTGATGAAATTTCTATGTTTCTTTATTTTCAAACCACTATTTTCTTTATTTTTTCTGAAAATAATTATCATCAACTAACTCACATTAGGAACTGAATTCCCATTTTTTTGAAATTGCAGCCACCGAAATCCCCTTTTTCGGTACACATCTCAGCTTTTGTCCTCCCATCCCTCCCTCATTGCGAGCCCTATTGGTTCAAGCCCGACCAAACCCAGCATAAGCCATTTTCTGAGTAGTACTCTGACATGTACCACTTTTTCTCCAGACTTCCTAGAATGACTGAATTTTCATACCTTCCGGAGCATTTGAGCATTTTGACAGCTCAATTTTTTCAAAATTTCAAACGCTCTGAACGATTGATGAGAGAATTCAGTAATTTCGGTAAACGGTTAATAAATGGGAAGATTAAGCAACTAGAGATCATGCCTAGAATAGTTTTTATGTAATAGAAATAATGAGTAAATGTAACAAAGTGGAGTAGGAGGGAACAATGTAATAAATGCAATATCGGAAAACAATCAATAAAAAGAATGATAAAAAAGGAGCCGCGCAGGCGGATGAGCTCTCATGCCAAAATTGAGCCGCTCGGTGGCCGAAACTATCGATAGACGATAGGGTTGATGTGATCAAATTCAGATCACAGCCGCCTAAGGCACGATCATGAGTACGGTGCTCGCGCCTACCTGTGGACCGAAGCGATCGCTTTGCGACACATCGATTACTTGTGTCTTGCGCAGCAGATAGTCTGGCGATTTTGTTCCCAAATCAATACTTATTACAGCAACTACTCCGTTCATCCCTGTAGAATCCTCTAGCAAGAAGCCGTCTTTCTTATTTGGCTTTTTATAGCATCGGAATGAATTCTCTGAATGAATACGCAGATTTGCTTTGGCGATTTTCCTGCTGATTGTCTTCACTTGCTCTAATCTAAAGCATAATTTTCCTAGCCATTGGACCGGAAGAAATGCGAGCGTGTGTGTGTGTGTGTGGGTGCTGGCGTGGATTTCCCTCTTGGCAAGCGCCTGTCCGCGACACTTTTCGCCCTAAATTTATCCCTTAGGGTTTTTGTTTGAGTTTTTTTTTTCATGATTTTTGGAGTACATACATAGCATCTCACTTATCGTAAAGAAAAAAGAAATAAAGTCAAAGCTCTGGGACAAATTTGACCTCCAAGACTTACCTTTTAGGTAATTTTGACGAAAGAAAACTGGGATAAATCGAACATCCAGTCAATAATAACTTGATCCAAAGCTATGCACTAAGATTGGGTTCTCTTGCTCTTGATTACCTGGGATGATTGCCCATGTTCCATCCCCCTCCTACCTTCAGCCGGGGATAAACTGGATATTCTGAGCAATATATTACTACTATGAACCCTAATCCTACCTTTACCCCTTCAGTTTTCTCGGAGCCCAGATACATCATTAGAATTACATGCGGTCAACGTGTTAACGTGCCCAAATTCACCCTTTACCTGACATCCAATCACATGTTTACCCGTAGATGTTGTCCGTACCCAAGTGCTACCCACGGGTACCCATACTTTTTGCGTGTGAGATTAGCCAAAGTTCTAATGATGCATTATGGAACAGGATATCTGACCAGCTTTTTCTGCTAACTGGTAGGGGACCGATAACAGAGTTAAGGGTACAGAGAAGCTCTGGAATGGACTTTTTTTCTTCACCAACATTCTATTGCAAGCACCAGGTGTGCACTATGCGTACGAGTTGTATTTAACGAAGTACGATTTAACGGGCAACGAATGGAATTTTCCAGAGAAACTCGCTCATTTCCTTTCAGACGCCAGAAATTTTGGGAAAAAAATTTTCTTCGAAAGTTCGTTATCCTTAGAACTTAAAATTCACGACATCATTTGTGTTCTCTCAGTATCTCCTGAATTGAAGTGCTAGATCAGCTTGGAACTTCAAAAGAATCTACCCCACCTTCCCAGAACTGTCTGGATTATGTGCATGCGTAGAGTGATTCTCTCCTCCCGAAATTGCATACAATTTCGAGTGCATGACCATTTCAATTTTTAAAAAACTCTGCTCGAAGCACTTAAGCGCATAAAGCATCTATACGAGCCTACTACGCCCACGTCAGTGTCATTGAAAAACGGAAAGATGCTAAAAAATGCGAATTGATGGCTGAATATCCGGTTCATACCGTACTCCTGGCTCAATTTTTAGCCTTAATATTAATTTTATCTTGCCTTCATTCTGCTTACAGCCCTAACTTTTGTTAGATTCTCGCTTTTCTTTGAAATAAAAACACAGAGTTGCAATGTGTATTGGATAAACAACTACGTAAATAGGTTAAACGAGCTCGTAAATGATTAACCAAATTCCTCTAAAAGCACAAAACTTTTTCCACCACTTCTATAGAAAAACAGAAAGGCTCCGCTCCCGTGGGAATCCTAGAAAAACTGAAAAAAAACCGGAAAGTAAGGTGAAGTAGGTAGAAAAAGTCGGTTGCAATTAAAGGCTGACAATTCACGGTTAGTCATTTTATTTTTGACGCAAGTTTCTTGCATTTCTACTTGGTATATTTGCTTGTTAAATGTATCAAATAAATAAATAAACAAACAAATTGCTTTGAACAGTTTGCTAAAAAATCAGAACAGGTTACGGGATAAAGGCAAAACTCCTTTCTTTGTTCCTTTGTTTGTTTCTTTATAGTTACTCTAGAGTGTACTGAACAAATATTTATTCATTTATTTATTTATGTAATCATCACAAATATCTAAGTATCTAAGTAAATAGTAAAACAAACAAAATAATGAATATGTAGGTGTATGATTGCAGTGTTGCATTTTCTGGTTAGTTAAAAAGAATCAGATAGATATCAAAAATTAAAAATCAATTTCATAGTTGCCCAGGATTTACTTGTCTACATCTCCATTGTGTTTTCCCCTGCAGCGCTAGAAATATAACAAATAGAACACCCCCCTTTCCAACCAGAGACCAAAATCCATTGGTATCCAGGATATCCTGGATGTGCTATATTTATGCCGTTCTCCATCTGTCTCCTACGCTACCATTTTATTTCTATGCATGTGCTTCTCCTAGAAAATGTTAGCTTTACGCGTGCGGGTGTGCGATTGATGGCTTATACTGAAACTAATCATTAGGCTGCTGGAGGCTAAGGGTTCGACGGAATAAAAGCAAGTATGTAATATGGAGGCCTTTCCAGCATTTATATCCAGTTATTTTCGGGAGAAGTGGTACAGCTGCTATATACTCATGTTTCTTAGGTTATTATGAGGTCATATGCTCTTTCAATCCGCTATTTACGTAGCTTAGCTTTTAAAATTTTTTGGTTTTTGGACAAGGAGCAAGCCTTCCAAAACCAAGTATTTTTTAAAAATACTATGCTTAGCTACTTCAATATATTATATTTCATTAACTCGGATACCACATATGCTCCCCCATTATTTTGCCTCCTTACCTTTTTTTCCTTTATGCACGAATGCACCGTTGATGTGACGTTTACCGTGCATGCTATGACACTGGCCCATTGAAAATTTACTTTATTTTTTTAACAATTTTTCCACAAGGACAAGTTCTTCTCACTTTTTCCTGCATGAGAACATTTTCACCAACATTCCTACGTAGGTGTAATTCTAGACAGACCATCCTGCTGGACTCTACCTACGTAACTTGCTTGCGTTACGATAATTTTGCTATGATTGGATGATAGTGATGCTGTGATTAGCCACTGCTTAATCGTATTAAGAAATCACCATAATATGCGGAATCTGTGATGAAACTCCGCCTATCTCAACTCAGGTAGTGTGTCTCATAGACAGTGCTATAACAATACTATGGATGCGGAGACCGCGTGTGATTGGCTGATTAGTAGATACCGTAACCAATGGAACATATGGGAGATTTAGACACTGTTGTGTGTTATGGGTTTTAAGGGTTATCGCTGCGAGACCCTTACTTTGCCTAGCTTTCCTATGTAATAACCCATACTGTCGATAAACTCTCCGGCTAAATACATTTTTCTAGCCAATGGCCTCGATCTATCAGTGAACGTCAGGTTGACTATTGAGAAAAGTGGATGTGTGCACAACAGTGGCAAGCAGTTTTAGGTAGAAAACTTATTTCGAAAAGAAAAAATCCACATATTATCTGATCATTATAAGATTACGTCGAAGTGAGGATTTATCTGAGTTACAGGCAATCTTCATTCCTTATCCAAGCTATTCTCGATTCTTCTTGTTCTTTGATTCTCCCAAATACACCAAAGAACTCATGCCAATAAGGTACCAAAAGGGTGACTCAACCAAAGTTAGAAACCAGAAGCAAATCGCAAAGCCGCTTCTAGTTTTTGTGGGAGAAGTCAGGCTTCTGCAAGCAAGCATATTCGGCAGCCATTGTATGGCGACAGCTTTAACGCAAACTTGCAGAATCTCTTCTCTTTAACTCTACAAGTTTGTAAAAGTGATGCATGCACGCATAAAGCATTAGAACTACGTAACGAATACACGATCAGAAACTATAACCAATAAGTTCTGAACGAAAATCTCCTGCATTCATCTGAAAATAAGCAACGTATCGCGGAGTACGTAGGGCTATAGTATGCAGAGTGGCGTAGGCTCAGCAGCGGACAACTGATCCTATCCAACTAATGACAACTACCAGACTGAAGCATCTTCTCATTTAGTCAGTTGTGGGTTTAGAATGGAATCTTGGCCCACTTTGACAATTCCGCAGCGTTAAGTTTGCAAAATTAGCATTTGACCTCGCTTGGAATGACAATGAGATAAAAACGATATGAAAACAAAAGTATAATGTAGCCTATTGCAGGTTATTTTTGATAAACCTTCGGCCACAAACAGATAACCCTTGCCAACCTGGAGAAGGCTTCTTTTTTACTAGTTGAGATTATTTTTTTCTAAATATGCTGACATAAGCGATCACAGCGTTATCCATAGTCATAGCTTTATCTATTCGATTCCTCAGGTTTTCATAGGTGGATGTCGCTTCATCTACCCAAATTCTTGGGTGTTTTTGCTTAAAGCAACTTCTTCGCGGTGGTTTTTGTTAGGTCATATCTCTTTTGGATTTTTTTCCACTATTTCATTCTAATCCCCGCTCCTCTTTCCTCATCTATTCGCTCTACATTTCTTACTTCCCATTTATTGCGGAAAACCTTCGTGTTCTACACACTGCTCTTCCATACTACTTACATCTGCAGAGGATGACACTTTTCATTCCTAGTAATATTTACTCTAGTGGACAACCTAATTTTGAAATTCAATTATTTTCTGGACTTTTCAATCCGGTGTCATTCTCGTCACCGCGTCGAATTTTCCACGATTCCCCGATCATTTCTCATCGCCTCCTATCCTAGATGCGTCGAGCGTAACACAATGGCGACGATGACGACACCCGATTCGGATAATGCTGAATCGTTCAGCAGCGCTCCGCTGTCATTTCGCGCTCCAGTGTCAAACTGTGCTAAATCGATTATCGATCGGAAGCTGCGTAAATTCGCGTCGGAAACGTCGTTTGCCACGGAGACCGCAAGCGAAAGCAGTGTGGAGCGTGAATTCACCGGACGTACCCGGGTGTTCACAGTGAAAGCGGTGCCGCGTCGCATGCATCACAACGCGCATCAGCGTGCGCGTCACGACTCCGATGGCAGCGGCGGCAGTGAGGCGACGGTCGCGAGCGGCTCGGCGACGCCGCGACGCGCGTTCCGTCGCCCGAAGAGTCAGGGCGAGCTGCACACGAGTTGTACGAGTGCTACCATACACTCACTGGAGAGTGCTGCGAATGTGATGGTGAACGACGATCGGAGACCGAGCCATGCGTACATGATTGACGACGATAGTATACACGAATTTGAGGATGATGACGGTGAGAAATTTTTCTGCTGTGGTGGTTGTCCTGAGGAAATTTATGCAAAGACAAGTCTATCCTGGGAAAAATCTGCTAAAACAAGTCAATCTCGGGAAATATCATGCAAAAACAAGTCCATCCTGGAAGTAAACCTGCAAAAACAAGTCCATCCCGAGAATAAATCTGTAAAAACAAGTTCACTCAGTAGAATAACGCTTCATAAACAGATATATCCTGAAAAAACCTGTAAAAACAAATCTGTCCTGGCGAAAATCCTGTAATAACAAGTCTTTTTCTATTTTTATCTGCGTTGAGGTGCCATCCACCACAGAGGCGCCGCAAATTTCTTACGGTAGCATCAGGGCTTCTATGATTGGAGGAAAAAACCTAAAGTAGCCGATAATTTCCGTCCCTGGACCCGGCCTAGAAATTAGTGGTAAAATCCCTAGGATATCTCCAGACAGACTTGAGCTGGAAAAGGATTAGCTCGAGATTCTCTGAAGTGAGTTACTGACGCAAAAGAAGTCTCGTCTATTGTTCGTCTAACATTAAGGCATTCTATGGAAATGCTGCATTGTTTGTATTACTTAGGTACAAGTATTGTTAATAGGAGGTCTCAAAGAACGATCCAGGAAATTTTTCATTGTTCTTCATCCTTTGTTTATTTACTTAGTTTTTTGTGGTGGGCTACCTATTCGGCACGTTTCTATCCCTTGGAAGCCCCTCTGGATTAATAAAGATCCCAACAACCAGGAAAACTCGAGTCTAAGGCCTTAAAGTCCTCACCAATTCAACTCTTCTGCAGTATTTATACATGTATAATGCATCCGTGGTCAGACAAATTGAACCGCCAGCACGTGACGCAGACCCCATGCGTCGCGGTAGCATCTCTGCTGCATCGTTGCTCTGTAGCTGCGCTGTATCTCTCTTAGGCGCAATAGAAAATCGATCGATATCGTGCTCTGTCGCTCTAGCCAGTGCAGCCGCGTCGCGTGAGGGTGCGTCGCGTGTGTATGGCCCAAAACATCCGGCCCGGCCTATAAATATGTCCATGTACTAAATAATGTAGAAATTCTTAACGAACATGTAGATCTCGCTGCATCTATGCTCTATTGATCCAGCTGCCAGCCGAAATCGATCAATATCGTCTGCTTTTCTTTTGACCAACGCAGCCGCGACGCATAGGGACGCGTCGCGTGATGGCGCCTCAAAATGTGTGCCGAGGCCTATAAGTGTGCTTGTAGGTACAGTCATTAGAAGCGGAATTGCCCTTGAAGGTCTTCGAGTGCATATGTGGGCTTCAGGCAATAATACGTTTTTGAAATCCAAGGTTACCAGAAACCAATTTATTGCCCAATAAGAAATTATTGCGGTTTTTACTTGGAATTGAGTGGTTATTGAGACTTTGTGCGGTCATGCTTCCTTAAATGGCAGATGACTTCAAACACAGTAGTGTTAAGAGCTTAAAGCAATAACGACAACGATTCTTTAGAGGCTGTAGTAAGGCTCAAGTGATTTTTTTGGGATTTTCAGAAAAAATTCCAAAGCTGTATTTCTGGGAAATTTCCGACTCTTCCGGAATAGCCGATAGCGTTCCTTTTTTGTGGCTTCTGTGGGAATTCAATATTTTTTCTCCGCTTTTTGGCTGTTTTGCAGTTTTGAGTTTTGAGTTTTGGTAATAAAAGTATGTGCTTATTAGTCGGCAGATACTTTTATTACTTACTTACTTACTATTACTTACTCCTGAATTACTCTATTGGGCATTACTGCTCCACTTGAAAGGGTATTTCTCACAACTCTCTTAGCGTTTCCGCCATGCTGAAGTGTGCTATCGTGTGCTTGTAGCTCTTAGGGCTATTTTTATCCCTTAGGGCATTCCTGCAACTCTTTATAACTTACCGATAACTAGTTAAACTCGCTATTTCCTTACGCAGTAACACCTGCTGCCTATTGGCATCTATAGAGGCTATACTTAGAATAGTAGCACGAAGTTCAAATATGCAGAAAAAAGTAGAGATCTCAGAGGCCTTCTAATCTCTTTTGCAGCAATATGCTTACTCTCCTTTTCCAAACATTCGAGTTCTCGAGTTATTCGAGTCTGAATATTCGAACCCGGTGCCAACTTCGCAATATGGCCGAATGCTGAAACCGGAAACTTTGAACAATTTTCCATTTTCAGGGGCATTTTTGTCAGAGGAATGGCCTGCAGCGATTCATTCCCTGCGCTGGTTTCCCCCGTTGCTCGCCACCCGAGCAAGGCATTTTCAGCTTTCAGCAGGGTGGTTGCTGCTCTGTGTGGCTTTTCATCGGCCTCCCCGCATACTCGCATACCATAAATTAATCAACTCATATGTCATATTGGAGACGACGAGCCGAGGCGAGCCGGAGCAGCGCATCGCTTGATTACAGACACAAGCATGGATTTTGGTCAATGTTCGTTGATCTTTGACACCTTGACATCCAGAAATTTGGCTGAATTAGACGCATATTTTCAAGATCTTCTTTCGGGAGTTTTTCACCTTAGCAACGAGATTTCTATAGGCTGAGAATACCGGGATGTCCATTTTTTGTTGTTAAGAATCAATTCGAATTTTTTAGAATTTGATCAAAAGATCAATGCTTTGGCTTTGTTTTTTTTTACTAGAAGACGTAAGCTAAACTCCCACAAAGGAGGCTGAAAGGCCCTGGTCGAACCTTGTTGAGGTTGTGATTTGTTAGCTACGTAGGAAAAAATACTTTGAAACTGTTTCTACAACAGACTAAAACGCATACATCCATACTTGAAGGAGAATGTATCCAGCGACATTTTACCCTGTTGATTTTACCTAAAAATCAAACCAACGGGACTACTTGTTCTCACCCATACCCTCATATATACATATTTTGATTCAGAGGCGGTGCTGAGCAATATATTATTCTATGTATTAGATGGGAAATTCCTGGAAAAAACCACCCATTTCTCGGCCCATAACCTTATTACTGCATAGTTTGTTTCGGTAAATTAGCAAAATAGCATATCTCGCCAATAAGATGGGAGAAATCTTGAAAAATTCCCAGCAGTCCATGGGTTGATTGTGAGTAGAATCGTGCCCAGATGCTGTTTCTACCAGGATTAAAAATTTCAAAATTCGAATATATAATAATCCGTTTTTTCCATGAGTTTATTGAAAGAACGCCTAGACTCAATTCGAGAGCACTAGATGATACAGCAAAGACGTGACCGCAACGCTTATGGCTGCGTCGCGTGCTGGCGGTACAAAATTTCTGACCTCGGATGCATTTCATGTATAAATACTGCAGAAGAGTTGCACCTAACTGAGAGCACACAGCATTCTTCCTCAATGCTGTGAAGAAATAGCCAGATTAAATGTGGAGAACGTTTCAGCTCAGAATATTAATACATGTGGGATAGGAATCCCATCCACCATTATTCGAGTTTCTTTTCTTTTCGAGCCAAAGTTCCCTTCAGAAACTTAGAATTCTCACAATTGACACGTTGGATTGTTCTTCTAAAGCTAAAGTCCCAGTGCTGCTCCTTTGTCATCTGGGCTTTGCCATCCAGAAAGACGACCCTTTTCAGAACTTACCGTTTTTTCGGTGGAATTTCTTGTGGTCTTGAAAACTTCGCTGGTCCATTTTTGAATGAACTCCTGGAATATTTGCTCATAAGCGCTGCGCCTATGGTTTTCTGGAGGATTTCCATACTTCCTGGATGGTTTTTCCCCAGCTATGGTTGGATGTGCGAATTATGGGAGCTGAAAACACTATTTTAATTAAAGGCTTAGGATTCTCCCTTAGATAAATAGTCTAAGCAAGCAGTACTGAAGATTAACGTCATTGAATGAAATGAAAAATTTCCTGTGAGCACTTCAAAGCATCTCTAATGATGTGCTGTATTTAAATGAACACAGAATTTCACATCCAGGACTTTTTTCAGAACATTTTTATCCAGAACAGCAAATAAACCTTCACAATTCGTTTCTAATTACCTGTGATCTCTTCGTGGTTTCAACATCGAAAGCTATGGACAAATGGACAACCTTGAAAAGGAATTTGTTGGATTTTTCCACGTTTTTTGCGCCCTGCGACGGATGATGCAGCTTTTCTGGAACAATCCAATACTTGGCAACTGTGGCTCTATTTACGTAAACCTTCTTGCAAGTGGTCTGTTTGTGTCAGATGTCCGGAAACATGTACTAAGCACATGGCTGAGTCGAGCCACTCGAAATAATTACATGTACATACGTATGTGGGAAGTTCTGCTCAACCGCTGCCGACGTGCACAACAATAGGAGTTATCTTCCTCGAATTTAAGGATTAGGGTCAGGGATTTAGGATTCAGAGACCTCATGGACTCAACAGTTATTTTTCTTAAATACGAGGAATGAAATGGTTTCAAGCACTTGAGGATTACACTGATGGAAATCTGGTACATGCAGAAGTGGCCGTTACGGCCATGCAGCCACTCTCTTTGAATGTGAGGGTGAGATCAATGAATTGAGGGACCTTCCCAGAATTTAGGACTCATGCTTGAGGACTTCGAGATTTCATGGATCCCAAAACTGTTATTGAAGGCCAATCTTTAGTGGATTTAAGGAGTGTATTTGCGCATTTATTGCTTTCAGGCGGAATTTAAGGCTTATGTTTGAGGATTCAAGGATTTCCTGGACTCAATAGCAACATGAGTAGCTGTTTCTTGAGGGTTAGATATTACATAGTCCCAAGAATTTTTTTACGCATCTGAGCACTCTGGTTGAAGGATCGGAGGATTTCATGGATCCAAAAGCGGTTAGGGAAGGTTATCCTTTTGTGGATGCGGGGAGTAGATTTACAGAGTTAGGGGTTTCATGGAGAATGTTGGGCATAGGTTTCTGGATTCGGAGATTTCATGAATTCAGGAGCAGAATACGTGGTTATTTTGCTATGTGTTGCGTAGTTTCAGGAATTTAGGTTTTTATGGATTTAAGCATGATTTCATTTATTCTTGCCGCATGTTCTCACCTTCTCGCATTCACCAATCGATGACGAAGTTTTTCCTGAGGCGAAGAGCTCGTTTGTTGTCTAGGAGCTGCCGGCCTGTGTTCTGAGCCTATGTAATTACACAGCATTTATGGGCGCGATTTTTTGCCACCACGGCGCACACCCCCCGCTATAAGACGGGTGCTGCTGGAAAGTGTGCTCATTTTCTGGAGAAAATGCCATGAAACACGTAATAATGGCGTGTAGCTCGCATGTGCTCGCATGACCAGGTAGCGATGGAATCGGACAACTGGCACAAACTTCCGCAATTCTATCGTGAGGGCTCGTAGCGATCAGGTAGTGGAGTTGAGTAGTGAGCTTCTTCTGGATATGCGGCCCGCCCGCCGCCGGCGCAGCCGTCACCGCGGACGTCCAGCGCCAGCCGCCCGCACGACACTCCGTACACGGGGGCGGGGCTAGGCTCAGAAAGCGCAACGAATTGGAAAAGCTGAGAGTGCCGCACATGCTCGAACCGACGCATGTGACGCTCATCGTCAACGGCGAGAACTCGTCTGCGCAGGTGATGACCGCGGCCGCATGTGCAGGCGAGTTCTGCCCTCCCCCGATCGTCTCCGCCACCGCCTGCACCTCACGCTCGTCCGTCGATGAAGCGGCGTCCGCCGGCAGCGGCTGCGCCTCCGCGGAGCCCATCCAGCGGACCTACACCCGAAAAGTCGACCCGAAGCTGCGGCCGATGACTCGGAGGACGTCGCACACGCTGCTATTCGTTCCAGAACAACGCCGCGTCAGCAATGTGTCCGGCAATTCGGTGGCCAGTTGTCCCTGCCCCGGAGAGCTGGGCGAAGAAGTCGACCTGGCCCCGTTGCCCCCGCGATTCAGCCTGAATCTCAGCCCCGCGTCGTCGAGGAGGAAAAGCGTCCAGACCGGCGCCCCAGCCATCGGGTTCCGGCCCCTGAAGACGTTCGAGCGACGGGCCAGCCAGCCGACGCTCCAGCTGGAGATCCATGCGAAGATCATCGAGCCGCCCGAGGATGTCACCGACAAGAGCAAGATGCTGACGAAGCGGGTCAGCTGGTTGTCGATGAAAAGTCTGCAGGAGAACGAGAAATCGGCGCGGCGGACGAGTTCTCCGTCGAAAGGTGGTGATTCTCGGACGGCCAGTCAATACGGTAGTCAGGCTCAGTTGTACGGGGAACGGGATTTTGACAGTGACACTCCTCCTTTGGATACGTTGAGTTGGAGTAATGCTGGCAGTAAGTTTCTGGCTAAAAACCTTTTTTTATAAATTTTTTTTGTATGGAAAACTGATTTTTTTGTGGATTTTTCACCTTTTCCTGGATTTTTTGCCTTTCAGATGAATACGACAACGTGACGTTGATGTATGCGAAGCATGAGAAGATACCTATGAAGGACTTTGGCTCCGAAATTCGAGCAACTATGGATATTGACCATTTGCTGAACAAAGCTGTGCTTCTGCTCGATTTGCAGGAAACAAGCCTTGAGGAAATTTTTGCCAAGTGAGTTTTCGCACCATGTTGCCGCTATTTGCTGCTGTTTGATTAATCTCAGAAATTTCTCATTTTCCTCGCAATTCCCTGCGGTTCAACCGCTGTTTTCCTCTTCTTCTTTCCATTATCCGCCGATTTCACGTTGCATTTTCTGCCTACTTGAGTGGCGAATCTTGTTTACCGCTACGCAACGACCACATCCCATTCAAGTAGTTGTTTTTCGTTCGTTTGTATTCTAAATTAAGTTTCGGTGTATGCTGCTTGTGTGTGTGTGTGCGATGAGACACGCTCAGCTCAGCTCAGCTCGTTTTCGTATGCAGACACGGTAACCAGGGCCTAGACGCAGAGCTTAAAGCATCAATTTTCCCCGAGAAGACGGAAAACTGCTTTGGACGGGCTTTTCATGGACAGGATGAATAGTGATCAGCTGATTTTTCCGGACAAGTTCTTCCTGAAGTGAAATTTTTGAATTTGTGGAGGGTATCGAGGGACTTAGGGTAATCAGAGACGATCTCGCGCTGTGCAGCTGCATGGAAATTATTTCTGGATTCATATCCAGATCCGGAAAGAGAAGGGATTGTATTTAGGCTTTTTATAGATAATTGCTTTGCTTGGAGCAATTTTCTGATAAAAATAAGCATTCAGATCGAAAGGAATTGAACCAGAAGGTTAATCATATTTCTTTCCCTTTTTTCTCTTCTTTTTCCTCCTCTTCCTGGCCTTATTGCTAAGCAACCGGAGCTACATTGTTGTTATAGACGTGCTTTATAATGCGCACTGGTTTTTTACACTTTTGCCACCAATTTAAGGATTTTGTGGGCTTTTGTGGATTTACGCTGTCGATCCTGGACCGGTAGGAATTATCACCATCCTATCCAAGTTAAAATCCCCCATCCACTCCCACTTTCCACTATTTTTTCTTCACTCTCCTCACAATCCACTCTTGCACAGCTTTATTCCAAAAAATAATCCTCGCCCTCGTTATTCCTGGATAGAAACCTCCCTGGAGAAGGGGGGCTAAGCCGGGCGGCGACTCGATGAAGCATGCCCCTACACATAATAGCATCATTAGTGAACAATGAGGGAAAATCAATGCGACAACATCTGCCCGGAAAAAAAGTTTTCTCCCGATCCTAGAAAGTTCTAGAACGAATTTCCGGATAAATCCGTGCACTTTTCCTAATCTGCTGTTGGATTTTACCGTAATAGCATTACTACTCGTAGTGAATATCATAGCAATAAAACGTTATTCCCTTGCCGAAGTCAATTATCCTTGAATTGCGTTGTTCAATTCATTACTTTCGAGTAATGCAGTCATTAAGGTCATATAAATGGATGTTTATAGATTAGATGATTCATACATTTCTCTGTAAAATCCAAATAGGGCTCTAATGTCCCTGAAAGCCTATTTTCCTCGCGGGACCCTTGAAAAGCTGCAGAACGCTGCTTAACTATTCCGGAAAGAAGAAAGAATTCCACTGGTGCTGGAGCGGATTAGGCTTTTAGCCGGAGAGATGACGGTTTTGATCCTGACAGGGCTCAGGAATTTGTCATGGGAGTCACCTGGTATTCCGCATTTCTTCGTGTCGTAATCCATTAACGTTTAACGTCACGACATTTGGATGCTTTATCGATAAACGCACAAAGTTTGTTTTTGAAATTAACTCCCTTTTTTATTGAATTATATATATTTTTTTGCTCATATCAGGGCGGAAACTATAAATTCTCCTCTCCGGAAGGAGGAAAGGAGGATTTTACAACGACTCCTGGATCATCCCAGAGTGGGCGAGTTCCCCAGGCAAAATCCATGGCTCTCATCATATTTGCCACCTCTTTTTACCAGTATCTCAAGAGTAACTAGCGCAAAACACATCTTTTTTTTTGCCGGGAATACTCGTCTACTATGGATGCGTTAAGAAATTAGAAAGGTCTCGCGTATACCCGTGAATTCCGCTTCACTAAGCCTCGCTTATTAGTTGAAATGTGCCATAAAAACCCTTTTATGGAAGTTTTTGTGACAATCCCATCCTTTCTTTGCTTTGGGACATGTACTTAAGGACATTCTTCCTCGCGGACTTTACTCAGGAGCAGGGGAATTACGGGGGGGGGGAGGGAGAGAGAGTTTGAAGCGACGAGCTGGAGAATTGTCCATGTTCTGATCCTGGGTGAGCTAAAATTCCAGTTCTTTCGTTAGGTCGCCCTTATAGTTAGGTTCCATTTTCATTAGGCCCTCGTGCAGCTCTTCGGCTACGCCTCATCACAGGTCTTAGGTTAGGCCCGCTCATAGGCCCTTCAATAGGTTTTCCACTGCGCCTCTAGGTCTTCTCACAACTCTTGCTCTGACAGGTCCCATTCTAAATTTGCACATAATCCATATGAAAGGTTCCCACTCAGCTCTTTCCATGGGGCCGTTTATGTTCTCTTCTTAGGTCCGCGTACAGTTCTACCGCTAGGTCCGCATGAGTCTCTGTCTCGAGGTCTATTAGCAGCTCTTTCTCAAGGTCCGCAAGCAGCTGATTCTGTTGCCCCCTCGCGGCCTGTTTCTCTATGCCAGTTCATAAGTCTTTCGGTAGATCCGCTGATGGTCCTGTTTTAAGGTCCGCTCATAGTTTCTTCACTGGGCCCTTTCGCTGCTCTTGGGTTCTACTCATTTTCCTTTCGCTAGGCCCGCTCATAGCAGTTCGACCCAGTTTACCAACAGCTCTTTTGTTAGGTTCGTTCACAGTTATTTTTGGGCCCTCTGACAAATCTTCCACTAGCTTCCCTCGGCTCTTCCACTAGGTCCGCTTGCAGACCTTTTGCTAGGTCCGCTCACAGTTCCTCCAATGTGCTATCAACGCTCTTTCGCTAGACTCGTTTACGCTCTTCCACTAGGTCTGCTTGTAAGCCTTTCATTAGGCCCGCTTATGGCCCTTTCGCTACTCTGCGAACAGCTCCATCGTTAAATGCATAGCAGCTCTTCCTTTAGGTCCGCGCAGGTTTTACTCGTAAGGCCTGCAACAACTCTTTGTTAGGTCCGCTCGGGCCAGTTCTTACTGTAATTCCGTTCACTGACCTTCCGCCATGTCTAGGCTAACCTCATTCACGCCCTCTTAATTATCCGTCCCTATAACCGCTCACAGCTTTTCCGCCAGGTCCGCTCCTAGAAAACATCAACGGTCGGCCGCGGGGCTTTGTCGGTCGGTGCGTGGGATGGGCCGAGAGTCAGTCGAGTCGTCGCTTATAATTGTTGATGGCCGTAGGGCATCGATCCCCGGACTCGGTGTCGGCGCTGCACAGCTACTTACTTCGCGGGTCCGCCGTCGTCAACGAGTCCACGCCGTTAAGGCCCGCGCGTGAAAGAAACGCTCTGCGCTTCGAAAAGCAGAACAGCGTGGCGGCGAGGACGAGAGCGAGCGTAATTTCATTTGCTAATTTTCGTTTTCTTGTTGAGCACAGCGACGAGAGAGCCGCGAGCCGCAGCCGAAAGCCCGCGCTCGCCGCAATTCATTCAACCCATCCAGGCGCTTGCGATCTCGGCGAGGATATGCTGCTGCTGGCTGCGGTTGTGTGAGAAGAGGAGATGGAAAAATAGGCAATCGCAAAGCAAATGCACGGCAGCCAAGCATTCTCAGCCCGCATCAGAAGAGGTAGGGACGCTCGCGTGATGGACCAGTAAGGCCTGCATGCAGCGGAAGCACCTCTATTAATAGAAGACTCATTTCTGATGTTTTCCTATTTCCTATTAATTTCTGAAGTAGGAAAATTGGCTGTCTAAACGGGAAACAAATGTGTGGAAGAAGACAGCATTTTCCGGAAAATTTACATTGTGCGCAATCAAAAGTGCGTCGGCACATTGGCGCGTTCAGGAAAATTCCAGGAATTCCCCAAAAAAGGGAAAATATCGTGCAAAAATAGCCAGATAAGTATTTTGCCATTTTCATAGCTTATTTCTGGAAAAGAAGGAAATAATGGAGGGGAAGGCTCAACCTGGATATAAAATGTATGGAGATTTATTGAACAGCAGACGATTTCTTGGCAAATTTCACTGGCTTTAGAGACAAGCATCATTTTGGAATACTCGACATCCCTGAAAAAACCGGTAATGGAAAAGACAAGTACCCTGAAATCTTAGCAAATTTCCAATTTCTTACTTGTGATTTTACAAAACATGATAATATCAGTTATAAATAGATTTGCGGACGAAAAAACCGAATAATTTATCTATTCATTCAGTGGTTCAGGAAGCAATTCGAGCATTCAAATGTCCGAGCCCTCTTCTTTTCGAATATACGAATTCGAGACCGAATTCCAGCTTATTCGCTGCCGAATATTCGATCCTGAATATGCCCGGAATGTTATTTGAATTTGACCTATCTAGAATTCTTCGTTCCACTTTTGTTTGCTTATTTTCCAATTAATATAATAACTTCCTGGAAGCGGATAGTTTTTTTCTAACTAAGTAAATAAAAGCGAGCAAAATGACGTGATTTTCCCGGCTCTTTCTGCAAAATTGCGTGGAAAGAAACGTAATATTATTTGTCTCCGGACATCTAACTCAACGACAATGTGCAGCTTCAAATAAACAATTAGTGTCATGATTGATTGTCGTAATTATACTATTATTTCCTGGAGAAGGTCTCCACACCTATTTTTCTATTAATACTGCAAATAGGATGAGCTTTTCATATACTGTCCATAGCCCATACGTATCTTAGGAAGAGTGGATGATCCCACACCCGTGATCCAGATGGGAACTGGGTAAAAACGCCAATCATGGATTGGCATGTTGATGGGTGCTACGTAGAGGCAAGAACTGGGTACATTAGCACGTTTACCTTAGGTAATCTCAATTATGGATCCGGATCAGGCATGTGCGGAAGTAAAGTTTTAAATCCCGTAAAACGGAGAACGGAAGGCCAAAAATGGGCGGAAAACGGAAACCTTAAACAGGAAAACGAAAATTTCTGCACACTCCTGATCCAGACCCATATTTAAAGGAATCATATGGCTTTGAGAGGCTGAAAATTATTCTTCGGGATATTGAACTATTCTGAGATTTTCTTGGATCACTTGAAAAAATAAAGTTGAATGTCAATTTACATAGCCTATCTTCCTCCCACTCTTCTTACTAACAATGGAGATGCCATACTCCACATAATATTGTAAATTCCATGGTTCAAAGAGTCCAGAATGCTATCCGATAATTACTCATCCACTTTTATTGATTTAGTTTTTTTTATTTCCTTGACCGATTTGTCTATCCACACGCAGAGACGATTGTACTTCTCCTATGCTCCCCATATCGCTGACAATCTCAACTCTTCAGTCCGGCACACTTTTTCAAGCTGTAAAAAAGTGGTCAACTATCACTAGAACAAGTAACGGGCGCCTCCACTCAGGTTCTGAGGATGTTATCTCTTTGGGTTAATCCTAAAAAAGTCGTCTCTGTTGGCGCCGCCATCCATCATGCGCCGGATTATGGTACCATAAAAACATGACAACCCGTCCTCTAATTTATGTCGTCAGTTGCACTTTTTCTTTGGAAATTCGCATCTGTCAAAAGGAAAAACAAGCTAATTGCCATGTATGGCAATATGGTTCCTCCCAGCAATCCAGAATCCTGCGACAAGATGTTCCAGGATCAATTAATTGTTGGTACTAGCTTGGTTCTGAATTTTCGGGGAGAATATGTTGTCAAACATGGCGAATAGCCTCGGCCTTCGGAAATATCCTTAGGCACATCCCCGCACCATCCCACCCCGGGTCAGCACTGTGAGGGTGGGTGATCTCATTCCTATGGCATGATTACTCATTAGTAACGCCTGGGTATCAACAACACCATGTAAGAGTGAAAATGTCGGTGGGTGCCATAAAAATAGCAAATTTGGGTATATTCCTTCCCCTTTTTACTCTAGGTAATCTCAGCTATGGAGTCAGGCAGGTTAGGTACTAAGTAGGCAAGCCTTAGCCTGGTAATACAATTAAATCCTCCTATTTTTAGAGAGAAAGGTGTCAATGAAACACTGTCGATATGACTTTGGATTTCTTGCCAAAATCAAAGTTCCTGGATAAAGTCAAAATTTCTTAGGATTTTTGCTTTTCGGCAGGATTTTGAAGCATTTTGGTGGAAATCTCCAAGCTCCAAGGTCGCTATTCCGAATTCTTCGATAACATCGGAACCTTTTTTCTGGAAAAAAAATCCGTAAGGTGCACCTCACAACAAGTTGAGCAAGGTTTAATATAAGTAAAGCAACCAAATGCTTTTCTTTGAGCGAAAGATTAGCTGGCTTATAAAAAAATCCTGAATTACGCCGAAATTTTTGGAACATTTCGACCAATTTTGGCTCTTCTGCGAGATTTCTAACCCTCTATTAGGTCCCTGTATACATCTGTCTTAGGTTAGATAAGATTTACCCAAGAACACCCAAAAACCGTCGAATTCTTCCATCTAAAGAGACAATGATGTGTTAAAGTTTTTGAAGCAGTCAGAATAAATTCCTTTTCTTAACGAAATCAAAATTTCTGGATGAAATCGAAATATAAAAACGCTAGTGGAAATGCACATAACTAAGATCGTACTCATTTAAAATTACTGCTCGCCATTTTTTCATTGTCGAGCCAAGCATCAGCTAACAATGGCTTGTTTTCCTCGCTAGTTTTTAATTCATCATGGGCAAGTTAGATCCTCGGTATATATTTGTTTTGCTTCCTAGAGCCAGAAATCATCAACAAACGCCGTTGCGAAGATGTGGAGCGAAAATTCGCCCATTGATGAGGAGGCGGTGGCCATTTGGGCATACGGAAAATCCGGAATATAAAATGATGGATAGGAAAATTCATTCGAAAACAAAAGAACGTAATCGTGTTATGGCTCCTATTCAGGGAAACAAATCAGTTGGTATGGGTTGTATTGAGGTTCTCCTGAATTAAAATATCTATGTGAATTATGAAAAAGGGAAAGAGAAACAAAGAGAAAACAAGAGGAATGCTCTGGGAGTCTTCTTTCAGTTTCCTTTGCCAAATTTGCTATATTTCCCCATAACGTTCTCTGTTATCTCTTTTCTTTGCTCCTCCCATTCTTTTTTTCTTACAGTTTCCTGTGAGCTATCAACTGGTACAGATCTATCAAATTCTAGAAGTTTCCGTCTGTAAAGTGTTCCATGGACGACTTGTCGCGCAGTAGATCAAAATCCCAACTCGTGCCGCATTGATTTCTTTTAAATACGGCATAATGGGGAGTAGAATCCTTGATCAAAAATATTTTATTGGACAGAAAAATCAACTATAACCTACAGAGAAAGGAAAGCAGTCAATTTATCGATTGTTTGTAAATTTGACGATTGATATACGTATATAACATGCATGCATCGCCTTTCTTTCTCTCAATAAGTTTTCTTTGGCTCTGATCCATAATTTCTGAAAAGAATTTCTTCCTATTTATAGAAAATCGTTAACAGCACTATGGAGAATTTCGACGCGATAGCTAATGGAATTGGCTGCGATACAGTTTTTTTTTACCCATTCTAGGGAATTCTCCAAGAGCTGAGAGGGGTTAAAGTGCGGGATTTTCCAGAAAGCTCTGAATTACTGGCAGCAGCTATTTTACCACCTTAGAAATTGTCAGAGGAGTCCGTAAATGTTATAAATCTCAGGATCTCACGGTTTTTTTTTTGTTTTGAAACTTCTGGATATACTCTGGAGTTTCGGTCCCCCTTATTTGAATATGCTAATTCTCTCTGGAAAACTTGAAAGCTTTCTTGGGCGATCCTTTAAACCAGGGACCGGATGCACCGTTGGGATCTCCCAGGGTAAACGTGTTAGAGTACCAAAATTTACCCTAATTCTGGCACCTAGCAGCATGTTTATCCAGACATGACGTTGTCTGGACGCAGCGGATACCAATAGGTAATCGTAATCATACCCGCGGGTATGAGATTACCCATCCTTCGAATAATGCACACAAGTACAAGTTCTGCTCAAATCAACTCGTTATCATTGCTTAACTTTTTTTTTAACGTGCTAATTTTTTTTTATTTTTTGCCTTTATAGTGGGAGCTAATGATGTGCTAGTCATGCTCAGGTTGGAATGTTCGTCGTTGAACAAGTTTGAAATCCGAGTGCTCGAACAGACGAGAGCAACTCAGGTCCGTAGGAAAGGGCCGTAGAAAGTGCTGTGCAGCTTTCACTTTACTGAATATTCGAATGATCGAATCTGCTCCTAAATCATTAGTGAAGATGACTGGTGCTCAATCGGTCTAAAGCATACTCTTTCTATTTCCATTGCTTCGTCTCTATATCAATAAATCCTGCAGAATCCTGAAAACGTCTAGGTCTTGTCGGAGAACTCAGGCTTCTTCTCTTTGCTGACAATTTTCTACAGTTTTCCCAAAGTTTTTCCTTCTTTTCCCACGCATTGTCATGTTTTCACACTTAACATTACACCTCTATTATGGAAGCATTCCAGGAAACGTTTTCACTATCTATGAATTTTTTATCCGCTAGTATCATATGTCCATTTGGAATTGACACGCTTCTTAGTTAGCTTGTTAGCACGCCAATGAAGCTGTGTGTGGCAGTTGTCCATTAATCTGTCATTCACCCCTGTCAAAGTGAATCTTTTAGTAGTAGCTAACCAAGCGCGTTAAATGCACTTTTATGCGGGCTTCGAACTGCGGGCTTTTGGACTTCGCGGCCACGGTTTTTCCCTGTTCTAGGTTGAGCTTTCGCGGGCCCAACTAGCTATACACGACATAAACCATTCGTGGGGTTATCATCCGTGAAATACGAGAGGTAGTGGAGTGTCAAGAATGACTGGGTACTAAGTACCTGGGCCGCGTCCGTCGTCGTTCACGTCGATACGGACGGACGGAAGTCACCGAGCGGTTCTAACGACATTCCCATGCAGTCAATCATCCCTCGCCTGGATGATTATGAGGCTGAGAGGGCTGCGACGGCGCGGCGATGAACGGCGGCCTCCCATTCACAAACACGAAAATGAGCTCAGGGACTTAATAGCTGATCCACATATTCCTATGTCTCAGAAACGCATGAAATCCTGATATTTTCGCCAGAAAAAATAGGGTCCCTTTTTTGGAAAAAGCAGTGAATATTTCCCAATTTTTCAGGATCATCCATGAAATGGACATACAGGAGCCGGAGTTCACCAGCGAACAAGTTCGAAGCGTGTTGTTCACCCAGGATGCTGGCAATCAATGTAAGGCATTTATTGATTATTGATTGTTGGCTATTGATCGAGCACTTTATCGATTTTGGTTCTTCGTGGAGCATGGCAAACGATTGGTAAGGATCTACTTGAGGCGAGATTCCGGGGGAAAAAACTCAATATTTTCATCGTTTCATACGGCTCGAAAACTACTGAAAATTTCTGGAAATTTTCATTGAGGTCATCGTCACTTTTGGAAATTTCTATGTAAAAGTTATATCCTCCCACTTCGACATAAGCTGTTATATCCACAGTGCAACCCTCACACGCCAGGAGTCGCAGGTGCGAGCGGGTGCGTCGCGGTCGCAGCACTGTCATAAGATCTTGCAGCCGCGACGCAACCGCTCGCGTCTAAGGACCATACAGTGAGAGACTGGCACTTCACCATTTTTCCGTATTTTGCTGTGTCTACTGCGCAATTTTTGGATTTTTACTGTGCAGTCCACACATCCATGCCTTTTCGTTTCTACGACGCCTTTAGAGATGGAAAATAGTCGCTGTCAGTAGGAAAAAAATCCACATGTGTTGATTGACGTCGATGTTCGCAGGCCGGCCAACTATCACATGACAGATAGTCACATCTGTTAGTGTATGTTGTAATGGAAAAGAAAAACTGATCACATGCGTAGGTAACATTCTTCTCACGCCATTCGTGCGCTTTGTCGGTCCCACAAAAAAGAACGCGGCGCGGAAAGTTACCAAAAGCCATTTGTGTTTCATGATTCCATGCGTCCAAGCTGTACGCGGGGGCGGTACACTCAAACATTATGTGGCTTGGGGAGAAAAATTCAAATTTTGACTAGAACAATGGAATCTGTACTCTCGAGTTGGTCGCATGCGGCTGCGGTGCGTTCCCCTTGGCTTCGCTCCAAAGCTAAAATTTGGTAACGGTATTTGGTCCATCTCACCAGATAAACCTAATAACTTTGAACTGCGATCATCAGTGGTCCACTATCGATTCATTCACCTGGCTAGGTGCCAGTTGGAGCCGCAACGCGTCTGCACGTGGTGGTTTCATGCAGAGGCTCGATAATTTTGAATGCAACAATGTCTTATCCAAAGTACTCGTTTTGACCGACATTCCCTTCTCCGAAGCATCCATAACGGGGAAATACCGTCACTTAGTAACTCCAAATGCTTTTCTGTACCGTAGATGAGTAGATATGCTAGGTTTTCTTTTAGATTTACATGTAATAAAGCGCGTTCTGGAAGCGTAATCTGCAATTTTCATAGTTCCAGCTGAAAGTGCAGTGTCACATGCAGATGCAGACGTGCATCTTCCGAGAATATTCGTTTTGAGATGAAATTGGAAGTGGAAATCTGGCAAATTCTATGACAGGAAAGCTGTGTTTTCATTTGGAAAGACTGTGGCGAAGTCGAAACGGGAATACAGATTCTGGATTCTGACTTGAGTAAAATGACCAAATTTTTCTCAAAAAATTCATTTTGCAGAGCAACTACCCTCCAAGCCTAGTCATACCATTTCTCATTAACTCCGTAACTAACCTCAGTTGAAATTACGAAAATTATTGAAAGGACATGCCCATCCTCGCTTGTCTAATTGACCTCAAGAGGCAAATTTTGTCCTATTGCACACGCTGAAATCCAACCATGAGTTAGTGCAACGAAATGCTTCTGGATAGATTCAGCATTCAATGTGGGATGAACCTTGCAGCTTATAAGTCCTTCTGTCGTGATGCCTATCGGCTTATTTTTTGACTGAAACCTACATAGTTTCGAGAGCAAGCAGAAAAGTTTAAGTCAGAATGTTTATTCCCCCGCTAAGCTATGAAATTGAGGCGTTTTGATCGTTTGTATCACACTCTTTGCGTCCTCATAGATTTTTATTTATTTTATTTATTTATTTAAATATCGGTACAGAGGATAAATGCAAAGAGAAACAGGCTACAATGAAAAAGGCCGATACTCATCATGTAAATAGAAAAAAAAGATGTTAACGAGGTAGTGCGGGGGGGGGGGGGGGGGCTGAGGCGATAAGGTGAGAAAGTTGGTGGTGAAGAGCAGTGGCCGCCCAACACTGCAAGTCGCATGAGGTATGAGACGGCTCCGGGTGCCAACTTGGTAGGTCCGTCAACACCACCAACACTCACGTTCCGGATGCTCCGTCGAAGTAGGGTATTTTGGGGGAAATAATTAGCTATTCAGTAATTCTAGCTGCTAAATAGCAGGAGATGACTCAAAACAATCATTAAAAATCATAAAACAACTGATGAGAAGGTTAGCAACATGACGGAGAACTGGAAGGCACTACAAATAGCGGATAACCTGACAGAAGCTAATGAGAGAGGTTTTGCCAACCAAATTTGAACGGAGTCTTCATTTGTTTTTTTTTTCGTCTCTAACATTTCGGCTTGAACCCCTCCCCCCCCCCTCCTCCATATTGCATAATTTTTAGATCCTTTTACTCAATGGTGTATCAAAGTGGGGACGTTGCTTCATTCTTCATTGCTTACTTCCTGCCCTCTACTCTTTATTTTTCACCAGCTATCCCTATTTTTCAGTTTTCTTCCTCAGAAGAAATGCTGTTAGCCTTTAGGTCTTCATGCATTACATTGCTTTAATTACAATATCTGAAAATCCGTAAAGTAGAAGGACACGTGAGATAATTTATCTAATAAATACCACACTATATTACTCAAAATTTCCATCCCATTAAGCTCTCATTTGGCAAAATATGCAGCCTTCTTCTCCTAGCAGGTAAAATTACTCGGCGAAATGTGTCTAATCAATTTCTAGTTTTCTCTCTACTAGGCCATTTCTAATGCATTTGTTACAAGTCATTTGTTCTTTTATCCAAGAATTCATCGAAAATTGCAGAAAACCAATAGCCGGCTAAAGCCCTATCAATAATTCATGGTATCGGACCAATTGTGGCTTGTCAATGAATATGAAACTAAACACAAACGTAAAACCTTTTCAAAAGTAAAGTTCCAAGCTTCTGCTTCTGGTAAAATGTGATATATGATGAAAGTCCTGGAATCAATTCTTTCAACCTTTGGCAAGGCTCAAACGCTATGGAGATCCTTGTGAACGAAGGTCTCAGCAGAAAACATTCCAGGATTCTACGACAAGGAAGTGATTAGAGCGTTTAGTTGCATCCCTTCAAAGTCAATTGCTTCTCTGAATCTGATATCCTTCGTGCGTCGGAATTGTTGCCGCTGAAGAGCGAAAGTCACCTTTGAATCACGGGCTCTAGAAAATTCGTTTCGGCTTGCAGGGTGGCCCAAAATCACTGTGACATTGAAAAATGCACAAGTCAAATCTAGTGCTCTGAATAACGAAAGATAATCTTGTAGCGTTCTCTCTCTCTGTCTTAAATAGAGATGAAGGGACGAATAGTCCGGATGTTTTTTTTGGTGCTTCAAGCATGGAGCTCGTCGTAAAAAATTGTCTTGCAAAGAAAGATGTAGGAAGAACAACTCTGACAAGTCTGGGATGATTCACTTCAAGTGTCATTATTGAAATACAGAAGTTGCAGAACAATCATTTAACAAGAAATCCATCATTCTCTTTACACATTGATGGTCATGCTGAACACTGCTTGCTGAAGGCTGTTCTTTACTCGTACTATTATCTTCAATGTTTTTTCTGCCATACAGGTTGTTATAGGAACACCTTTATTGGCCGACGTTTCGACAAAAAGTCGTTTTCAACGTCTGAAAGTGGATCAGTTTCCTTGAATCTGCGCTCTGACCCATCAAACACCTCCTCTGATGTGCACATTCAACTCATTCTGGTCAGATAACCATGAGTACCGACCAGGGATGTGCGTAATTACGATTTACGACTTACGAATTACGATTTACGGCCATTTTTGACGATTTTTTTACGATTTACGATTTACGAAAAAAGCTCCAAATTTCGTAACAAATTCGTAAATAACTACGAGAAACGAATCTCGTTGTTGCGTTTCTGCTTGGGAGTAAATGTACATGATTTCTCTGTGTTTGCATTTTGCAGCGAAGCTAAGAGTGAAATGTTTGTTTTGCTTGTAGTTTCTATTATACAAAGAAGGCGGCATATAGCAACTTCATTATCGCGTCCGTAGAGAAGATCTGTTGTAACAGCGGAGCTCAAAGGTCTGAATAAAGTGCGGCAAGAACACCGCATTTTGAGCTCTGTTTTCCTTTTTCCGTAGGTGGGACAAGCTGTCCGCCCATCTTATTTCCTTCAGCAATACGTTTTGCCTTGTTCTTCTGACTTCAACTGCAGTGTGATGTCGTATGCGAAAAGGTTTTCTTCCTGGTCGTTCTCTCATGAACCAATTAGTAGTGACCATAAACTATTTGATAAAGTACAAGAAATACTTCTTCTCAGAGATACAGCACGCATTCTACTTTATTGATAATCGCAGAGGTATTGAATGTGCATGCGCCCTAAGCAGTGGCTTGCTGAGAGTACTGAATACCGAGTCACCGCTTTATCCTTTCAAACTCCTTTGGTACCAATTCACCTACCCCACGGGGTGAATGGTTTGGTTCGCACTGAAACACATAGAACCATCGACCACGTTTACGTTTACTTCAGAAACACCGACCAGGATGAACAGAGTTTTCGCAGCGATAAATAATACTCTAGAACTGGACAGCTCGCTTAAAATATCGAGAAAAAAGTTGTCCATTCATCACAACGTTATCACTCTAGTGATAAGATGGCGAAGTTCAGTGGTCAGTTCTGCAGTAGATATATACCTCAGATTATTTCGAGAATGACTTTGTTGTGAAACGAGTTGAAATTATCTGACTCTTGTAATGGTACCTGGATCTTCAGTTACGATTTACGAATTACGATTTACGGCGGTTTTGGAAAATTTACGATTTACGATTTACGAAAATTCAAATTTTTGTTACGCACATCCCTGGTACCGACTGTAAAGAGGTTCTTTACTTCCAAGCGAACCATCAATAACTACTGAGCTCAATTTAACTACTCCCAACCTCATCGAATGATTTAGAATGATGATAGGGAATCATTTCTACAGGAGAGAACTTAGGTGGAGTTGTCACTGTCACAGTTTGCTCTCGAACTAGCATTATCAGCCCTTAAGGCAGGATTAATATCAAATTCATGTTGCTTACAATGTTATCAAATTAATAGTTGCTGTAGACTTTGTTAGTAAAAATTTACCAGCTATTTCCTGGTTTCTATTCGACTCCACAGTGTTCCTCTGATTGTAGCCAACACCGCTTTTCTCGAGAAATCCTCCATGAACGAGCTCCTCTTTTCGTAGTGATCGATGCATGCACGCAAGAGAAAAATTTTATTGAAAGAATGATTGTTTTTGGTCTCTTCGTCTCTATGCTGGACTGCCTTTATTGCTTTACCGTTGCTAAGTGTTAAATACGTTTACACTTACAGCAGCAGCAATGCAAGAAGAATGCTCGCTTTATGGGTTGAAAGAAGGGATTGAGAATATTGCGGACTAAAAATCTAGCAAACAATCTTACAGATATTGGGATTGAATAAAAATGTGAATAATGATAAGCAGAATGCAAAACATTCCACAACAATACTTTTTTTATTAGATGTATGTTGCCTAGGCAGGCAGCAGCTACATATAAAGCATAGAAGCGCTCATGACACTTTTTTCAAAAATCTGGACGACCGACGCGCGTGGGCGCCAAATTCAAGCGAAAGGTATGTATCTCTCAGCAAGGTAGTGAAGAAGGGAGCACGGATCATGGGACACCATCCGAATAGGGCGGAGGGTACAGAACACTATCCTCCGGACAGTACCGACCCGGATATCGATTCGTCGATCGATTTTATCGATTTTCCTCAGTTTAGCTCCAATCGGGATCGAAATGGGCATACTGGGGTTTTTCACCACGCTGACCACGAATCTGACGACCACTTTGCGTGGCGTGGTTATTGATTTATCGATTTTGTCGGTTTTTCGTGCGTTTTGTTCTTGCTTGGTGAAAAGATGTCCATAAGGACTTTCTAACATGCTGAACATGAGTAAGGAAAGGCACGAGCACAGTAAGCTCTTGGAAATACATTGACAAAATCAGTGAATCAATATCTGCGCGCGGAATGTTCTTTAGTTACGCCACTTACATGAGCCTTGAAGGCAGTTCGTTCATGAAAAATATCGTGGCGTGAATCTGAATAATTTTCATATCTAATATTTTCAAGCCTACATTCCAACCAGGTTGACGAGTCCGTTTTAACATCAAGCAACTAGTTAAGAAAAAAAAGAAAAAGAATGGTCCCGCCCGCGCGGGGCGAAAACAATATCGCCGATAGCACGCGAGGGAATTTGAGATCAAAAATTGATTGGAGATCACAGCTGCTTTTCGTGCGCGTTTACGGGTACGGTGTCCCGACTTTCCATGAGACACATTTTTTTAGGAATTTGTCTTTTCTTTCATTTCCATCACCAATACTCATCCGCCTCTTTTCAGTTCACATCCTCAGCCGAACTGTTCAGTCGATATGTACGACAGGTTCGATAGGCGGTTCGTTCGACTACGATCAAACATGGATATGTGCACTGTGAGTCGGATGCGGCTTTGTGGATTTTCTCTGTTCACCTTCTCATTTTCTATAGCTTTTAGTGCAAAGTCACTTGCAGCGCTGCCACGTAGCAGTGCTTTTTCCTCTCTTTCTCTCTTTCGGCCTTTTCACGACTTCGTATTAACGCACGTCAGCTGCATTCCATCTAGAGAGGGGCATTGAAGAGGCATTGAATCGGGGCCGTAATGCTTGGAGAAGCTTCGAGGAATACGGGTATATTTAGGTATATAAGGTTGAGTGCAAAGTCGTTGAATTCTCGACGTATTAAAGGATATATAGAGAGACAAGATGTATTCTAAATAAAGGCACTGATGATTTATGAACAAAAATTCAAGAATCGATCAGCGTCAGTACGCTATCTTGAGCGCATTTGGGTGGTGACAAGTGCATTTTCTTGCCAGTCTCAACCCATACGCAATTTCAAGTTATAGATTTGGAATCAGGAGCTCTAGAACTTTCGATTGGTGCACTCAAAAGTTGTTTTAGTTCATCCCCAAAGATTCTGACGGTTTCCGATCGGAATTGGATTTTGGAACAAAAGCTAGGCTGCTATTAGGCTGAGGTCCGAGTTTTCACCTGCAGTCCTAGGAAACAGAGCAGGACAACAGATAGTAGAGGATACTGCACGTACAGCACATGCGCATTCTGTCTTCAGAACCTACTGATACTCGTTAACTCGATAACTGATTTTCTAAGAGCGGTTAAGCCAGAGGCACCAGACAGAATCCAGGAACATTCTCAGGACTGAGAGTTTCCGATACCCGGGCAGAAGTCGGCAAAAATCTAGGTGAACGTGAAGTAAACCTATCGTCTCTAGTGGTTTTACTTCATTGCTTCTTGGGTCAAATCGGGAAGATTTCCATGTAAATCCTTACGTTTCAATCTGAACATCAGTCGAAGATAGCTGTCACTTTACGCTTCCAGAATAACTTGCGTATCTTTTTTAGACTGTGGCTAAATCCGGGTTAATTGTTTTGTTTACGTCTGCATTCTGGATAAATCCCGATTATTCTCCTACTGAATCTTCACTCGTTCTCTAGGAAGTGAGACGAAAATCACTAGTGTAGAATCTGCAAATTTAATTATCTGGTTAGCTGGACTGTTTTTTCATGTATGCTAGAAATCAGAATCTTACTATTACCAAACTTTAACCACCTCCTAAATACGATACACAGATCAGGCGCTGCATGCATCGTTGAAATAACCCAGGGTTAACGTGTTATACCACGCAAATCTATCTATCGTTAACATGCGCATCAGCACGTTTACCCTGGGTAGTCTCAATGATGCATCCAGAGCCAGAGTCCAACAGTGTCTGAAGGAGATTCTCCACGTCTTTCTAAGAAATTCTGGAGCCCTTCTGTGAGTTTTCATTAGCTCCTAGTGGATTCCTAAGAATTTTCCTAGATTTTATCACGTCCTCTTTCACTAAATATGCAAAATCTCCTAGAATTTTCAAGAAATTTTTCCTTAACGTTATCTCACCCTTCCCACAACCGGCCGTTTCCCCACGCGAGTCGTATGATTCTGCAGTCCTAGAAACCGATGCGATAACCGTTATGCGATCATCCCGTTAGGCTACGACCCCATTTCTTCCCTAAAAAGTGCGGATTTTGTGAATTATTCGGTTACCCAGTCATATGATATAGTCAGCAGTCAGTCTCTATTGTTTGCTAATGGAGCTAGCAGTTAGTACGCTGGCGTCTTGGAATTTAAAATGTCGCGTGTTGAGCAGTGCCGCTGCATGCGTGCTGTTAAGCACCGCAGCTCGTACTGAAAACAAATGACGTAAAACCCTTGTGGGAAAGAAGTGCACTGTTAAAGCATAAAATGGTGAGATTTCAGTCTGCTTAGGATCCTTGGGAGGTCCCTTTTTGCTGTAGTACCCCGGGGAAAAGTTTTTAGCGTCCCAAGGTCCACCGTGGATTAGTAAATCCAGATGCGCACCTATTTTTCCCTTGGCGACGCGGCTCAGAGGGTGCACGTGTTCCCTGAATTTTCCTTTTTTCCCCTGAATCAGCTTCGACATGCATCTTGACGCGAATGACCGCTTCTTTACTACTTTAACCCATGGGAAACTTTTTTTCGAGCGCGACATCTGTGAAATTTCTGTTCTATCTGTCCTGTATTTATCCGCAGCCAGGTGACATTTCTGATGAAGGAAAAAGGTTCACATCATGATCCATGAGATCATGCCTGGATGGGAACATCAGTTCAATGCACTCGAAAGAAAAAAGACATGGGACAACTTCGGATACATTACTATAAGGGCTTTGGTGATAAGAAAAGGGAAGTGTAGAGGTTTTATTCACGTTTCTGCAGCTGAAGCTTCCCTACGATTATGTGAAAGATGTTAATCCAGAAAAAAAAACGCATATGCACTTTAGGGTCCACTACAATTCATCCATTTCTTTTTTGTTTTTGTCCTATTCAACTGGACAGATTGAAAGATTAGGCTACTCGAGCGTCTCCCAAAAACTAAAGATGTACTTCTTTAAATTCCTTGAGTACACATTTTGAACCTCTAAAAACAATTGAAAGTGTGATTCCGCTCGTGGTGTTCAAACCTGAGGTGGCGGGAAAAGCGCAAGCTAATTTCTGTGCAATTTTTAAGTTTTCACACCTTTTTCTCCGCAGCTTCCTGGATTTCTAAGAATAGCGCAGCTCTAACGAACCCAAGATGCTTCCTAGAAGAAACGCTCAGTTTCCTCTGTACTTTGGTGTGCATCCCATGAAGATGTTCGCTCCGCAGAAGTCCTCATGTGATATTCTGAGCATGTGACGTCTCCACGGCCAGGATATGGCCGAGCGGCGCAGTTCGCGTTTGTTGTTCCACTTTGTCAACACGCATCCGATGCACTTCATTCCGGATTGAGGGAGGGCGGTCGGCGAGCCGGCTGGCCGGCGAAGCGGCGAGGGAGTGGAAAGCGTGAAGAGCCGAGAACTCATTGCAAGTGACATGGAAAGCGCGGCACATCGATCCGAGGATAGATATGCGCATCCTCAATACTCGAACAAAAAACTATTCACCACGACGGGGGTTTTCACGAGCAGAATTGCGAGAAAGAATGGAAGCAGTGGTTTTGTCTGGGATTCCGCTATTGGTTTGAAGGAAAGCTCCATCCATTCTGGGTTATTCCAGCTGGAGACTGGGCCTTGTCATTTTTTTCTCGAAAATTCATAAAAGACACCAGAGCAAGGGAATATTACCGCCAAACCAAGCAAAACATGGTGAGTAAACCAACCCTCGCGTCCTATGTCTCCAAACATTGTGTTGTCTTTAGGTTACCACATTGCGTTGTTTTTCGGTTACCCAGTCTCGCTGACCATTGTTGGTTTGCATGGTTAAGGTTCATGAATCCAGGCCAGGCCCAGTTCATTACCCTTCCTGTGTACTCACGTATTTATCCACTCCCAGGGAGTGACTGTCTGCCAAAATATGGAATTTCAAGTCTTATCCGGAAAAATTATGGCCGAGAGTTCAAAAATTGTCTTAGGCTTCTATGTTAACTAAACAAGACCTGTGGGCAAATTTTACCTTAACTGGGCTATGAAAATCCACGTGCGAAAATGGCTGGAGTGGAAATCCACATGTGAGCCACTTTGCGAACGCTGTCCTTTCCCCACTTTGGCATACCAGAAATCCCATGGTATTAGTGTCGTTAAGCATGGGTAGTTTTACCAGTTTATGATTCAATAATTTCCCTTGGGAGTTTTTACCAATCCCGGAACAGTCGTCCCCTTTTGAGGCTAGAGACATACGTATATCTCGATAATCCTTTACGTGAAATGCCCTTCAAAAGGGTTTATTACATCCTGACATTTAAGCATTACTTCGGGATGTTAAGCTCATTCAGGATGTATAGGTCCGTCCTATCACTGAGAGGTTTTATTATATCGACCCGCACCGACCCTTCTGAGCATATTTTAATGGTCTAATTCCATCACCCCGTTCCTGGATAGGCCTCTCAGGGAGATGAGCAACCATTTTCGGCCAAAGGCTACGCAGAAGTAGACGCTTTTCCAGCCAATAGCAACAGGTAGTCCGAAATCGAATGGGTCAATCGCACTGCAAATTTCTGGATGCCGCTCTCCACAGAGCGATCATAGGACATGGAGCCTGCTACATAGGTTATACGACGTTTTCCAGCCAGACGGGTACCCGAGAGAGTGAATCTGTGGGCGTGGCCTGGTACCGGGTTACCGGAGCGATTTTCATAAAGCGCCGAGTGACCGGAGGGGTTCACTGGGTGACTTGAGGATAGCGCGATAGCTCAGCCGCTTAATTTCCTTAGGTCACCAGATAACCCGGTACCTGGCCATGCATGAGCTGGCTAGTCATGTAATTCCAGTGCCCCTAATGGCCTAGAGAGCTTTATAACTCCTCTTCTCTTCACTGTCCAAACCAGCTACCTTTATACCTATGTAAAGCTCTGTACGTCAAAATTCCTTAGAAATTGCCCCTAGGTATATTCGAAAATTGGTCGCACCATCCTCCTTGGTTGGCCAAATTGTGCGCCTTCGTCAGTGAATTCAATCGAGTTTACTGGTTGTTCAGGCGACGAGCCAAAAAAAATGGCGCGCGGTAAAAGTGCAAATTTTTAGTACTGCTCTATATTTTGTGCCATGGTTAATAGTCCTGACAACTAGGAATAGCTACAGCGAAGTGCTACCACGGATAATCCCAGGGATTTCTGGACCTGGTAGTAGCTTTTTCCTGGAAGACTAGCTTCTTCACAGTTCTCACTAATTAGCCACGACTGAAGCATCGAAATACGATCGAGGAGTAACGCTAGCGAGATACCCAGTAATCTAGTTAGTAATGAGAGCTGACTGTGTGGCTGAGTCGAGAAGAACAAGGAACTGCGCCGGAAGTCGTGGACAAAACAAGCTGTGAGCGTTCGATGCTTTAAGGATTCATCAGGATTCCAGCGTCATCTCGTACTTTACTTCCTTCACGAAGGAAATTACCACCTGTCGATGTTCATCTCCGAGTTATCTCCTGTTTCCTCCATCAGCCGATACGATGAACGACGGACGAGTCGATTCGTGAATGTTTACGTGAATCTAGTGCTTTCAGCGAATTTTGCCCTCATCACTCGGCTGTTAGGCTATGCTAGAGTGGATATGTAAAGAACGTGAATGCGCATGACAGGAGCTCGTCCGTGCGCTATTCTTGGGTCGAGTCTCCCCTTGGCTTCAAAAAAAAAAAGATTCGGACAGGTGGGAAATACTTGAGTAACTGGAGTTTTTGATCTAGCAAATATAACAAGGAGAAAATGCAAGAATATTAACACTAACGAAGATCGAACTCAGACTACAACTACTAGAAAATGGGTGACTTGCTTTGTATACCACTCATTTTGCTCTAACGTATGAGATATGGTAAGAAAAGTTGCGAAGAAAAGTTGCTCCCAATCCGGGCCAGGGCCGATCATTGAGATTACCCAGGGTAAATGTGCTAATGTGCCCAAATTTACCCTTTACTTGACGCCCATCTAGACCTGGATGTACCATTGAGATTATACAGTTAAACGTGTCGTCGCAATGATAACGACGGGGAAATGGGGAGGGGGGTGCGTCAAGGCATTTACCCTGGGTAATCTCAATGATGCATGCCGTGCCTGTAGGTCTACCCATACGTGAACTGACTTTAGTCAAATGTTACCCATTGATGCCGAATAACTCATCCTTCTAATCGAATACCCTTCAGCGAACCAGCTCCTGGATTCAGCATTGGCAGAACGGGTAATCTTATACCCTTAGGTGAATGGGTTGACATCGCACGAATTTACCAATCGCTGACACAGGCATATACAGGTTTACCGCGGGTAACCTCAATTGCGTATCCGGACTCATGGGTAGGAATGTCGATGTGTGCTAGGTAAAGGGTAAACTTGGGTATGTTAACATCCTTACCATGTGTAACCTCAGTTATCCAAGCAGGCGCAGAATACATACGCGTATAAATTGTCAATTTTGCACCTGTAAAAATCTTTCTAAGAAAAATCGCACATTACCCACTTGGGTGGAGATGCTGCCGACACCTCCTCCGGCAATTTTTCGTTGAGCTTAGTTCACAACACAGAACAAATTTTGCCCAATAAACGCCCTAACGCACGAAAAAAGTGCATCAAAGCTTATATGCACTTTTCGCCTCTCTCTCTAAATTACCGTATTTACCAACATAAATTGCCACTTCGGGTACTGCGTCAGGGTGGATGCAGGCATGCAATCGAGTGTATTCATGCGTTTTATGCGTTCAAGCGAACGTAAGTGCAACTTTTCAACGGCTCGGCTAAAAAGTTTCAAAATGCGTGACTGCAATGTTGCTTGCAACTTTCAAATGCAACATAGGTGTTAGAATAAATGCCAGTAGCTCTGAGGTAGCATCAGAGTGTGCTCTGCGGTTGCCATGGGAATGGCTATACCTTGGGTGAAGTAACCAACGAAATTAAATGAATAGGGTCTCTGAACAATAATAATAAGATTAGCGAGATTTTCGGAAGTAGAATAAAAATTCTGAGTAGAATCCTAACTGCAAACTCATCCGGGGATTCGAGTTGATGATTTCTGGATTTCTGACGATTTGTATGATGGAAAAAGCTTCCTTTGCTAGTGGAAGTGGATGAACGCGGCAGTTTTCAGTCATCTCTGCGTTGAAGTTTGTAAATGCTGCTTTCTTGACGTGCTGTTGTCACATGCACTACAGGAGTTACCCAGGGTAAAAGTGTAACACCCCGAACTTACCTATTTTTAACATGGGTGTCGACACACTTACGTTTGCCTCGGGTAATCTTAATGATGTATCCTGGCCCAAATCACAAAATCACACACTTCAAACATACCCATTTTGTAGTCTGACGGTAATAGATATTTTAGAAACCGAATTCATGCTCTGATTATTGGGTATTCGGTTACCCACAGGTATGATTACCCTTTGATAGCTGTTGGATACACCCAATGTCACTCATGTGTAGACACCTTGATGGGTGCAAGGTTAAGGGGTAAATTTGTGCACATCAGTGCGTTTACCATAGGTGATCTCAATTATGCATCCGGAGACTGGTGTTAACGTAGGCAGGTAAACAGTTCATGTTGTTCAACGATGAAGGAGTGGGTGTAAGGGGGAAGGGGGGGGGTGATATGAGGGGTTAGATAAACACCGGGGCACTGTAAACAATCATTGTTACACCTTTTTCTGCGCAGGAGTAATAGTGTTAGTATAAATGTCACCCGAAACTCTAGTAGGTAATCTGGTAAATGTAGTCGGACATCTATTGGTAAGCAAACCCTAACCTAGACCACTTGAATTTGTTTACAAGTCTGTCCTCAAATCTTTAGGTTGTTCTGATTCATAGGGTAACTTTGAGGATGTCTAGGTAAGTATGGATTTTCAGGCAGATTCGTGAGCTATATTGCTATGTAAGCCTTGGATCACTAGCAGGATCCAGAGCCTGCTTGCATCATTGAGATTACTCTGGGTAAGAGTGTTGACGCCAATAATAACGATGGGTAAATTTTTATGGTGCTAACACATTTACCCTAGTAATTTCAATGTTGCATGCGGTCCTACGATTTACCCTTTCTTGGCTTCCTACCCCTTCACGAGTTATTCAAGTTTCTTTTTTCTTTGGTAAATATTCTTAAATCGATTGGTTGATCTCGGAGAGATGGGTTACGGTAACTTGAGTCATGACCTTTCGTCTACTCTCTGATAAACCTACTATTGAATGCCGAGTTATCCGAATCCTAGAATTCAAACAAACTGGGGTTTGTCTTTATTTGCCACCGCTACTACCCGCCTTGGCCTAGGAACTAGTTCCAGGGAATTACTTGTACATTTCCTTATGCAGTAAAAGTCAACAAATCGCGTTGGACATGCTAGCCGCCTGCTCAGAACTCCGTAATTTACGCTCTTGAGTTTGCCGTCGGATGTGATTTGCGGCGCTGCCTCATCTTCGCCCTCGGGGGCCCAGAATCTTTGAGCGAACCACCCCGATCGTCATCCACGGCCCCCTGCGATCACTGCATATGAATAGTCGTGGATTTGCGTTCATTTACTGGCGATTGTGCTTTGGATGCGACGAGCGAAATAGAATTCGAAATTGAAGGCGTTCCGACGAGGCTGACGAGTTTTTTTCCAATGCTTTCAAGGAATTCCCGATGGAAGTCATCAGAATTGCATAGATTCTTGGAGGATTCGTCGAGAGATGATGTTGTTGGTGATTTGTTGGCTTCTAGGGAAAATGTGTTGCTACAGGGGTCAACATTTTCGTATTTGGAAGGGAACCAAACGACTCCAGGATCAATTTGTGGATCTGCGAGAACGCTGTTTTGCAATTATCCTGAACTTATTTTTCGATGTCAACGAGTTACTCAACGAGAAGTTCCTGGGCATCTCACACTGAGGTTTTTTGGTAAACTTGTTACCAACAATTAGTTTAGTAATAACATTTACCCAACAGCGATTAATTTGCCCATCAACTCGAAGAGAAAAGGATAGCTGGTTTCTTCGCATATAAAATACTGGGCGATTTGTTTACTGTCCTGAGCCTCTGCCCGAACATCCTGGAGAAGTTTTGTACTTTTCTGTTGAAGAGTTTTGCGAAAAAGATGCTGGACCCCGATGTATCATTGAGGTTACCCGTGGTAAACGTGTTAACGCGCACAAATTTACCCCTTACCTAACAACCGTTGACGTCTTTACCCATTAGTGACGTTGTCAGTGCTCAGTTGCTATCCAGGCTTAGGTTATCGTGGAACGTTCTCGGCTACCGAACACTAGATTTTCTACTTATTCCGCCTCCCCTTGTGTGGATCCTATGGTTTATAAAGACGTGGGACCTTTTTTATCGAAGGATTTAGAACTAAATAACTATTAGGAATATTGGATCTTTTATCGTATACACGTTCACCAACTAATTTCCCGAATCTTCGCCTCTGAAGACTTGGCAATGTCCCAGCACGCCTTACTTCGTGGTCTTACCGCTTTCTATAGCCTATAAAGGCTACTTTATCAGGACAGGGTCGGCTACTAGGAAGGTTTCTACAGAAAATCAGCAGGAAGGGGCGGGGCGGGGGGGGGGGGATGGATTGCTGTTCTTCCCTCCATTCCTTGTTTCTAGCTTCACCTTGTCTCCATTCCTGCTCATTTTTCGGTTCGATGAGTAAATAACTTCAAAAGAATTATGTTTTCAGATGCATGCTAAACACGGTGCAGCATCGTCACGTCGCCATCGCCAGGCTATCACATCCCACGAATCTGGGCCGAACAATGCAAGACTTGCGGTTTATCATCATCGTCATAGCGCCTAGCAGAGCGGTATGTCAATCTTTGGTTCTGGTTTTCTCATCACTTCCAAATCCAGCCCCGAGTCCTATTTTCCTGAAAAACAAAGAACTAAGGTACTTGCTGTGAAACTGCATCTTATTAAGCCTGGCTCCGGTTTGGATGGCTCTCAATGAGAAGGGGAGACTTCCACTAGAATTGCTCTAGCAGAATAACTCCTGAGGGCCAGATTTGGCCATTTAGACGCAAGTTGATCCAAAACGTCGCGGCTAGTTGTTCTGGCGATCAGCAGGATTACCAGCATTATTTTCCTTGAATATTGCAGCGCCTTGATGCTCTATTGAGATTGTTCATAGTATACATGGTAACGAACACAATTCTATATTTTTAAATTTATACCCTTACCTCACCTTGTCTACAGTCAGCTGCTACTTGTAGGTAACCATAGGTGTGAGTACGAGATTACCCATCCTTTCAATGATGCGTCCTGGTCCGTGAGATTTAAGCTTCAAATTTAACATCTTCTCGGTTAAGATTAGTGCATTACTCACGAAGGTTAACCGTGTAGAGTTCCCACCTCGATCTAACTATTTCGGAAAATAGTGTGACTCTTTGACTTAGTACAAGATTGGTCCACTTTCAACGAATTGCATAAATAAACTCCTTTACGACAGTGTTAGCTCTCATGTTGCCGCTGTTTTTCCTGCAATCCTGACAGAATTTATTGAAAAACAGTTTGGCCACCTGTCGCCCACAAATCTGGTACTGATGAGGGGGCGACAGGTGCTGGTGCACAGCTGACTGCTGACGCAACCTAGCTTTTTTATTAGCATAAATAGCAGTTTGTAGCTGCCAGAGAACAGCCTGGAGCTGGGAAATTGAGGGAAAGGTAAATATATCCGGCAAGCAAACATGTATATGGCACCAATTTTCTATTTTGAAGAGGCGATTCTGATTGTGGTTGAAATTCTCATTTGGAAATGTGAAAAAAGAAGGGCTAGTAAAAATTATGTGCTTGCGGCTGGGGTATATCATGATATTCAGAAAAAGAATCCGTTAGGCCACAAGTACTGTTACTGAGCAACTCACTTTTCTTAGGTTCAAATCGTTTTGAAATTTTTCGGGACAATATTTTTCCTGACTCCTTGTCCAAGAACTTGTGCTATTTCAGAAAGGCACAAAAACCGCCCTGGAGACCACCAGGACTTTCGCGACGCTGTTCGCCGACATGGAAATCCGACAACGTCTAGTTATGGCTCAGTCTGTGGAAGCCTTTAGGTCTGATTGCTATTCCTACTACTATTTTTTCCGGAAAACTTCTCTAATCATGTTCTGATTGCCAATCTCTCAGAATGCTCAGAAATGTTCTTGAAGAATACAAAAATTCCCCATTTTCTATCCAGGTCAACACTTCTGTCGGCTGCCAAGGAACTCGCTATGGACCAGAACCAATGGCGCGAACGAAAGACCTCAATTCACCTCAGTCAGGCCAAGGAGCAAATTGTGAGTGCTATACAGTATTCTAAAGAGTTGTAAGTGGAAAATGCCGTTCTTGCCCCCTCATTTGTGTACTCCCTTTCAGAAATTTAATTTTTTATTCGAAATAAATGTCGCAAAGACTGGTAATATATGGAATTTTTAGATGGTCAACCTCCCACATTTCTTAAGCCATGATGAGCCCTGCTTGGAATTCGATAAATTCACTTCCAAATGCTTGAATTGGTTTGAACTGTACATCATCCTTCCGGGGTGTTTCCACCCCCCACCCCCCCCCCCCACCTCCTGGGCAGTTACTTATACTGGCCAATCGTAAGAACGAGCGTCAGTTACTCATGCAGTCGTCCTTAGAAGGTTTCCGATCATCGCGGCGTGTAGATTTTGAAAAACAGCATCGCGGCATGTAGATCTTGAAAAACAATTTTCCTACCTTCGTCGCCTTGAAATAACAATTTTCTGATCTTTCAGTTCGGACCAAACGCATGGTACCCGTTCCGTGGCCTGAGCGAAGAGTTTAAACGACGCCTTGCCGTCTACCCGTCGGATTTCACCGATGGCGTCACTGGTCATCGAACGATGCAGAAATTGTTTTCCACTGTTGTGTTTCTCTATTTTGCCTGTCTTCTGCCCGCTATTGCCTTTGGAGTGCTCAACGACGACAATACTAGTGGACAAATTAGTGAGTTGCCCTGCAAAGATCCAGAAAAACAGGAAATTTGCCCAAATATTCTCATACAGATGTTCGGAAAGTGATTATTGCTCAAGCAATTGGTGGTATTTTTTTCTCGTTGTTTGGCGGTCAGCCGATGATCATCTTGCTCACCACTGTCCCGTTAGCCATATATATTAAGGGTAGGTTTAAGGTTTATCCACATATGGTATCCGGAATTCTCTAGCCCTTCTATCCGATCAGTTTAGTGATCCACAAAATCTCCACTGAGCTGGGCTATGATTTTTTCGACATGTACGCTTGTGTCGGACTGTTCTGCCAGTTGTTTCTTGTGCTCTACTCAGCCACCGAGTTGTGCAGTTTGATGAAATTGGCGACCAGGTTTGTATTTACACCATAAAAAGTTTATTTCATGGATCCACTAAACAAAGGCCTGCTGTAAGGGCTGCAGTACCAGTGAATTGAAGTGAAGACTCGATGTTTTAGGTCTGCTGAAGAGATGTTCTCCTTATTTATTGCTATAGCATTTACTGTAGAAAGCATATCCGCCTTGAGGAAAAGTAAGTATTTTGTTTAGTTTCTCATAAGATATCCAGATAGAGATAGCCTTGCTGTGTTAGAGAAAAAGGGGCGTGGCCAATACGCTGTCATTGGTCGGTTTGAAAGACATCCCTCTTATATAATTAAGCAAAGGCTAAGGATTAACAGAGAAATTAGAGAGGGTTTTGCTTCAACATCTGGGGAATATCGCTACTTTTTCTTACTTTCCCAGTGAGTTGCCTTTCCTAGTGTATATACGACAATTCCAAGAAAACTACGATTTTTTTTTCCGGATTTTCCTTCACACGCTATTAGTTAGGCAGCATTCCACTTCATAGAGATCCAATCATTTTCCTTTTCACTGGATTTTTTAATTTTTCATTCCATTGTTCACGGTAGTATTATCGTGCACTTCCGAATGCGGTGGAAAAAACGGAAAAAATTCGTGAATATTTCAGTATTCCACAAGAACTATACATGTAATTCAACGAATATCAGCGAGAATTCTACAAACTTCATAAACGTAACGACATCAGGAGAAGAGGTACAGCAATTATCCACAAGGGTTGTGGACAAGGAAAAGTGATAAATTTTCAGGAAGACGGTGTGTTTGGGTTATGTCGGAGGGACACTTCTATACTATACATGCTACTGATGTTTGGCACGTTATGGCTGGGACTTTTTCTCTATAACTTCAGAAAGGTTATTTTTTGGCTTTCTACTCATTCTTGACAAATTCTGACACCACTTTTGTGATAATGCAAAACTTCCTTTTACTTCCAGACGCCATACCTGACAAGATCACGTCGCGAATGGCTAGCCGACTACGCTCTTCCGGCGTCCGTCCTCATTATGTCGTTCGTGGGATCGTGGTATTTTGCTGAGGTTGCAAGTACGTCATTTTCCATTACTAGCTAACAAGTAGATTCTATAAAGGTAATTTCTCCATCTTTAGAGGATCGTTTCAAACTCCATGAGACCAAGCCAGTGATGAAACTAGCCAATATTTTCTCAATGAAACCGTCTGGATATTTTGTGTGCCTTTTGCTAGGATTCTCTTTGTCGTTTCTATTCTTCATGGATCAAAATATCACATCGGCTATCGTCAATAACCCGCAGAACAAGTGAGTGATACAAATCTTGATTACCTTTATTGAGACCCGAAAAGCTTACGTATGCAGTTTTGAAATCGGTCGCAAAACTTTTTTCTCTAACTTGACTTTGAAGGATTTTTTTTTTCAATTCCAAAAAAAAACTAGGTTTAGCTCTCATGTACGATCCGTACATATAATATTTGTGCCTACTCTCAGCATTTCTCCCCCGCTTCTCCGAATGTAACACTTCTATGTATGTATGTGCTTGCCATTTCTGGATGTTCGCGTTTCGAATGTTCGAATGTATGCACTCGAAACAAACATCTCAAAGACTCAAATTTTCGAATGTTCGAATTCGAGTGATTTATTCGAGAGATAGAATGATAATTCGACTCGATTACAAATATAGTGTTTCTATTCGGGAGATGCAGTGGACGTCAATGGCCGTGGTCCATTCGCGTCCTCGAGAAGTACGTCGCGCAACCGCACCGCGTGCGTCGTAAACGATGATTTCTGGTGCTGTTATGCTGTATCTAGCAGCTTTCTACGCGATTCTAAGGATTTTTGACCAAATCGGGAAGGAAGCAACTAGAAGTAGCATCCCGGCAGCACACGACACCGATCCCGGAGCGCGCAGCGCGGTCGCGGTGCGTCCTTCTCTGGGCCGCAGATAGGCCAGCGCTATTGACGTCCACTGTACGTACATACGCATATACATGAACATTCAATTTTATACATACACATAAAGACAAATCTGTGAGACGGTTGTAAGTGGATACACAGTTTTGACACAAAAAAAATCTCGTCAACAAAAAATTCTAGAAAAATAAACCGTAGGATACGCTGGGAAAGAGGATCACCAATAAATGTTTACGTCGACAAATCTACGAAGCAAATTTAACTATGTGAGAACTCGTGTGGGCCAAAATATCTCTCGAAGCACTCTCTCTCCAACTGCCTTCATTTTTAAAATGCACCACATCACCCACCACGCATGAGTAATCTATTCCTAAGCGTTCAACAGAGCATCGCGTAATAGTCAGCAAGTTATCCTCCTTTCACCTGTGACATTTTCAGGCTGAAGAAAGGACAAACACAAAACCTCGATCTCTTCGTTGTGGCTTTGCTGAACATTTTTCTGTCCTTGTTTGGTCTGCCGTGGATGCATGGGGCGTTGCCTCATTCCCCGCTACATCTTAGAGCACTGGCTGACGTTGAGGAGCGGGTGTCACAAGGACATGTGCATGAAGTGTACGAATTTTTCTTTTCATTTCGGAGGTAGATTACTCCACATTGAACATAAGTATTCTCCGGGAAATTTAGGATAATGAACGTTCGCGAAACGCGCCTAGCAACGTTAATTGCGCATTTGCTGATCCTCATATCGACGTTCTACTTGATACCGTATCCGCTGCAGTTGATTCCGACATCTGTCCTGCATGGATTATTCCTGTACATGGCGCTCACTTCCCTCTCCGGCAACGAAATGTTTGAGCGATTGTTATTGCTTATCACCGAGCAGGTACTTGATGATTCGCTTTATACATAGTGAAGATTTTGATAGTTATTAACTTTTTTCAGCAAGCGTATCCTCCCACTCACTACATACGTAAGGTCCCACAACGGAAAGTGCACCTCTTTACCGCGTGTCAATTGTTGCAATTAATCATTCTGTGTGCATTCGGGTTCTCGCCATATCCTTTCATCGAAATGGTTTTCCCGATTGTCTGCTTCTTCTTCTTACCCATCAGGTTTGCTTTCATTTTCATTTTGAAGTTTTCTATGTTTTCTTCCCATTTTATAAAATCTCCACTGCTGTTTTTCTTGTCAAGCAAAATTTATTTCTTAATCAGATTTCTCAACTTCTTATATTTGTTCATTTTTCTTGAATGATTACGATTCATATATCTAACTCCTTTTGCTTCTTCTCGGCAGCGTCTACCCAAACAGCCGCAGGTTGCAAAGTACAGATTGCGGATCACCGTAATGAACAGTTTTCTCCCACTATCTCGATTAAACAAAGAGTACATCAGGTTTCGAAAAAGAAAGTAAGGCTTTTTCACTAAAATCTTACTCTCTGAAACTTTGAAAAATAAGAAGAAACTTGTTTGCGGATTATTCAACTCTGTTCTTCCAACTACTTGTCAGCTATTCCTACATTTACGCACAAATATACCGTGTGGTAATTGTTGATGTTCGGTAGGAGGGGTTCAGCCCACCAGTGGGTACGGAAAGCGAGCTTAGAGCTCGCGAAGGGTAGGGCGTGATCCTTCCCGATGGGAATATCCTCCTAAAGATGATCAACGCCTGACCTTTGCTGATTCGCATTAGCTGCGAAGTGAGCCCCTTCGCCATGCTGAGGGCAGCCATCTGTAGTCCCTCCGTGATCTGAGACTTCAGCCTCCCCTGTTACATGACTTAGTGTCATCTCTTATACCACTAGAGGCTAGCATAAATTTACCTAATCGTGCGGAGATGAGCGACGACATGGCCAAAAGATGTTCGTGTCGACACCATTTAGCCTGCAACACTAGGACTTGCTAAAGCCCAGGGTCTCGTAAAAACCCCGCGTGAGAAATACGACGAGTAAAAGAAATGTAAATGGAAGGAAAATCTATTAATAAATAGCCATGGCCTTAAGATCGTAGAGTTCAAGGACTACTAGTTAAACTATTAAGGTTTATTAGCTAAAATCAAATAAGATACTTCTTCAACGGGAGGTGAACGATGTGTGCAAGTAATAAGAATGTCAAAGCTTGAGTTATAATATTGAATGAGGCTATTATACCAGTATAGATAGGATGGGTAATGAGATAAAGATGATTTAGTGCGAAAACTGTATACAAAGCAGTTTTACGTGCACTACCCTTATTAAACGAGAACAGTACTATTAAGTACTACTAATGGAACGAAAACCCGTGGGGGAGCTCCCAGGCTCCGGCCTGGAACTAGAGGATGGTCATTAACCCGGGATGCTTAAAATAGAAGGGGTCAGTTGACTTATGTGCGATAAATATAAACCCACTGGTAGATGCGCCTCACCGGCTCCTTTTAGGATTGCGAAACCGCAAAGAGACTATCCGTATTGATCGAGAGCTATGCAGTTCAATCGATCCACTACACACTACCGAAGTGGCCCTCCCTCCGTCATTTCATAGCCAAATAATCGGTAACGGCACGCCGAACACGTGGGGTTATTAAAAAGTAATGCATCGCAGAGAACACTGTACAAATCACGGGTACCTAGGGAATATGCATAGTATTCTTCTGTATAAATCGTTCAACGTCGGGGTTATAACTTCAGAATATTTATGGTTTCAAAACAATTTTTTACTGACTGTTATTTTTCTTTGTGTTGCAGTATTTTCCCAAATGAAGGGCCCTTGTTTACTGCACTTTTTACCTAGGACATGCTTCTGTTTCTACTGTAGACAAGATTTTGCCGTCGTAGTACTGATTCCTAATTTTATTTCTTTCAGGCACATGCTTATCCCTCGTCTAATCGACTACAAGTACCTTGACGCGTTGGATGGCCGTCATTAACAAATAACTTATCTTTCAAGATTTGTACTATACAACATTCGACCTTCTCTTAGTCTCCTCTCGTTGTTCTCCGATATACCTTCAACTAGGGGAAGTGAACGATTGTAGGAAAATGCGGATATCCTGCTCTTTCCGGTGAGCAATAACACAATATCGTCTCCACATTGTCCATTACTTTCTGTTAGATAAGACGGGGTGTTTTGGGCTTCTCATGACTTTGAGGTCAGTCTTTTGACCTTTTTTCTCTTAATACCCAAAACTCCCCCACACAGTATGTCGTCCACTATGTTGCCACAATTCGGCGCCTCAGTCGAGAAACTCAGTGTGTTCGTATTGATTTATCGATTTTTATGCTCCCACTTTCCTCATTGATTCGGGTTCTCGTAGCGTAGAAGTTCAGATAGATGTGTACATGCTGAGATGGTACCCTTTGTACCTTATTGTCCGTCTCGCAATTGTTACATGCACAGATGTTTCATATTACTTGTTTTTACGCCCGGTAGCCATTATATAGTCTGACGTCATCAAAAAAATATACCTAATTCGCATTGTATGTGATACAAATTGTTAGGTTATCGATGGAGTCGTGTGATTGAGGAATATTTCCCATTCAGCTGGTGTATAGGACTTTTTGGACCTTCTTCCCATTGCCAAGACCTTTTGCCGCCCACCGTCCTTCGCAACGTCGTGATTGGTCCGCTGGTGTTTTCGAGCGCGAAAACGGACCTCTGGCATGATTTCTCAGTGGTTCTTAATTCATTTTTTCACTATGCTAGACTGACTGCACCGTCACACTGATTTTAGTTTCATGAGAACCAAACTTTGTAGTACATATATGGTGCATAAAATTCGGGAAATTCACTTCACATGATCAGCTTGTGTCGACCACGAAAACCACAAATTCTCACAACTTCTGTTGGCAACTACTGTTGTTTTGTTCTTTCGTTTGTTTCTTCCTCCAAACTGTATGAATTCCGCCCGCTCTTTATTGCAAATGATCATCGATTACGATAATTCCGATCAAGTCCTTTAGCCAGCTGAATAATCAATAACCCTAACAGCAGTGAACAGAATAAAATCATGTGTTCATCTGCCTTCTCAAGAGTTTCCATCTAAAAATAATGATTACATTGCTTATACGTAATAAGATTTGTACTCAAGAGTTATATAGTGCCATATATGAATTGTACCAGATTTCTATATGATGAATAAAACTATGTGAATTTTATTGTACAATCTCGTCTCCTGCGCGACATGGAAAGAAAGAAGGTACAAAGTTGGTACACGATTCCGGAAGAAGCTGGTGAAATTTAGTCGGTATGGACCAGGATCATTATTTCCAAAGACGTCGTCACTGCATCAGTTAGGTACACGTGCAAAAAAAAAACTGAGGCACACGAATGAGCCACCACCACTGTTTTCGGTCCGTGTTCTCCATCGTCACTTGACATTGGAGCGAAAGATAATGGAAGCTACAGTGTGTTTCACCGGGGAACATAGTTGTGAAGATATTAGAGAACGAGAGAGCGCGAGAAATAGTGCCGTATTCGCAGAGGCAGCCGAGAAATGCAGATCATGGACACAAATACTCAATTATCATCGCTTTCGAAACGGACTATACGGGAGATAGGAAGACATGAATCAGAGATCAACACCAGGGAGAGTTAAGGGAAGTGTTACGATTGATAAGCTGATTATGAGCAGTGGGCGGGTCCTCAACTGTGGTGGGTATGTAGCTGTTTACCCGCAAAACTCGGGTAAACTGCTCCACTGTAGAGCTGTTTATCCGAATAAAAAAAACCAAAATATGTCATGTTTATTGCTGGTTTTCAGGAATTACCGCTTTTGAGCTATCTTTGGGCACCATGAGAAATTCGAAGGAAAATTTTTTTGGCACTTTCCAGTGTTTTAACTGCACGCAACGAGTTGAGAAGCAACTTTTCACATGGACTGCATCTTCAGTCAAAACTTTCTCACGTAATATCTAATTCTTTTTATCTGCGTGGGCTATAAGAAATTAGATCTCTCTGATAAATATCGAGAAATTTTTTCCGGGTAGGTTCCAACAAATGGTAATCATCTCTCATCCATTATATTGGCGACGTTACCGTTATATCTAGCTACTACTTGATCGTTGTGTCATAATTGCAATTATTCGGGTCGAATGACTCCACAGGGACAGATAATCTCATGTAATAATAGGCATTAGATGAACGGGCCATTCTTCAACTGATGAATGCATTTTTTTTTTATTTTTAATAAAAAGTAATAACTTATGACAGTTCTTTCCGGTACTGTAGCTGTTTATCGGTCATGTAGATGTTTATCCGATGATGTAGCTGCTTATCCGGTGATGGAGCGGTATATCCGGTAGTGTAGCAGTTTATCCGAAATAGGCCACGCCCGCAGCGGATAAACAGCTCGTCCTCCAATCGGGGTAGTAACCTGGCAGGAAAAGTAGGGCAGTGACCTAGCAGTGCACTATCTTCATGAGGCTACTGTTCAGAAAGTCACGCACTATAAAATAATATGTGGAATAAAATTCCAGAAAGGTCAGCTCACAAGAGAAAGATTGGAGTAGGAGACATATCAGATAAAATGGACCAAAGGCGCTACAAAGGAAGGCACCAGGAGGAGAGGTTGTGAAGACGATGCGTAGTCCCAGAAAAACCCGGTTTCTGATAGATAAATTTTATTGCTGAATTCCAAGTGTACATTTCACACAGCTCAGTTCTACGGTACGAGTTTCTCCAACACAACTTGTGGTTTTCCACTTCAATTGCTCTGTCAGCACGCTCTTTATTACCGCCGTCCTTTCCCAATCATGTCGAAAGATTATCTCAAGCCCTTAGGTGATTCTCGGGAATACAAATGTAATAACGTATGTAATATACACATACAGAGTAACAAGCTATGAGAATAAATTTAAAGAGAGGCACATAATTTTTTTTACAAGTATATGACACAAAAACCACTGGTGTACGAAGACGCACAAAACGACAGCACGGATATTCCCAAAAATGATCATCTACCGTATTGTTCCGGAAGATACTCAGTCTTTGTATATCGATCCGGCCATACAGCCATGGGAATGCGTGTCCTCAGCAACGACGAATTCGGCCACAACGGTCTTTCGTAGGTTATCCGTTGTGGATAGCGGCGTACCTTCAGTCGGGAAGAAGGTTGTGTTATTGCCTTGGAGTGGATTTTGTCCTGAGAAACGAGACCGGAGCGTAGTGCACGGTCGAGATAGTCCTCAACGAGTCTCCTCAGATCATGGTCGTTTGCTCCCAGCTGGGTGGCTTTGTACACGGAATTCTGCAGAACAATGTTAGTTAGATATAACCCTCTGGATTTATAGAAAAATTAAGGAAACGGAGAAACAAGTGAACCATGGGAAAGTTATTCGAAAAGAATTCAAGGATTCCAAGCAAATCCTGGTTTTTCCTGGAATTCTATGGCTCATAAGTTTTGATAGAGCACTCTTTCACTTGAATGTTCAGTATATTGAAAGTAACTAAAAAGTACTCCCAAAATTTCATCGAATTTTGTTAGTGTTTCCATTAATATTTGTTTACCTGTTTGTTTCCCTGTTTTTTTCACTGTCTGTCTTCGTTAAACCTATTTGAAAAATCTTGAGGCTCAAAAACCTCTAGTATTCAATCAATTGCGTAGTCATCCTCAGCAGCGAGAACTGTGGATTACTTTTTAGACAGGTCACTGATTCCTTCCTCTCAGAACTTCGCCTTTTGAGAATCGAAGAAATGAACAACCTCTGGAAAAAAATCTTTGGAATTTCATCCATTCCCTTAGACACGTGAATATACGGAAAGAAAGCTCCACAATACTTTATTTTTGAGAATTCCCAACACTCCACATGCTGCTGCTTCAAATCCGCGGGAAGTGGTCCCCGAGATGGTTTCGAAAAAGTGTAGGCGCTTTGCACTAAGCTTATTTCATTAATACCGTTGTCCTTTCCTTATTTTTATCAGAACCACCTATCATAAAGACCTGCATGTGCGTTCACGGAAACTATTCTCTAAGTCTTATCTCCCCATCATACTTACAGAACCCGCACTAAGTTTGTTAAAAATGAACATATAGAACGCGGATTTGCGTTATTTTCGTTCTGGGGTCATAGCTCATCGTAACAAAGCGATTCACAGACCAAACCAGGGGTCAAAAACGGCAATGGGGTGGGCTACCATATTTCATGAAATCAGCCCTAAATTCTGATTTTCAACAACGAAATTCGCCAGTTTTTAATCCTGCCGCGGTCTTGCCGCACATGGCGCGCGACATACTTTGATGCGCGGCATGATCCGAGCTCTATAATGACTCTGGAATTTCAATGTTCAAATTCGAAATTTATAGCTGGTTTCATGAAATATGCTAGCCCACTCCACTGCTGCCCCCGACCCCTGGTTTGGTCTGTGAATCGCTTTGTTACGAAGATTTATCGCCCTGGAACGAAAAGAACGCAAATCCGCGTTCTGAACTTTCATTTTTAACAAACTTAGTGTGGGTATTGTACCTTGCACTCGACAGTGCAATCAAAATGAAAAGGTTTGGTGCCGTAAATGTGTTTTGTATTTACTCACCAGTAGCTTTTTGTACATCTCGCTTGGTAATAGCTGAGAATATATGGAACATTCTCGCTTCATCGCCTGATAGTTTCTCAGCTCCGGAAGTATACTGTTCCACTGCTGCGGGGAAAGGACACTGTGTACGTACGTATTAGCGCTTGCTAGTACCTAAATAATCTCAGAATTTACTTGCATGCTGTTACCTACTTTGAACTTTTCTTACCTGTTCAGAATTCGTGCCATCAAACATGGTGTGGACGAGTCTACGGAGCTCTGCCTTTTGCGCAGGGTTAAGGTAACGCTCCAGCACGGATTTAGGCCCAATACAACCACCAATAATGAATGTAAGCGATGGTGCAATAAGCGAATAGATCAGGAGGTAGAAAAGATAGATCATCTGAAATAAGGTGGACAGTGTGGAGAGTATTTGCGCCTTCTTTTCAAGCACAAACCTCCCTTCGGGAAGAGTACATCCATAAAAACACCACTCAACTCCTTTCCACCCGAATTTCGGCAACGGGAATACGAGAAACGCAAGTAGAATGGTGGCTGGGGAACAGTTTTCGCCTACCGATGCAACAAACAATACCCTAGCCCATTACTGACCCGCGGTCAATACTTGAGCCAGGGTCAACCACTAAGGTTGCCGGTGTTTGACATGTATCGCAGGTTTAATTTACTATCCCATGATACGATGTACTATACAGTGCCGGTTAATCACTCTTGTATCACAGATTACCCCCCATCTCAACTGCCGCACCGCATCAGCTGCGCGGCGCGGCAGGCCAAACGCGCGGTGTTCTGTGATGCACGGACAACATTGGTATCGATGTTTTTCTTATGTTATCAATCGTTTTTCTTAGCGTCTTTATCTTCAATCCAAAAAGCAGAACCAAAACACCAGCACGGACAACCCTCGTCAGCTACAGTGCTCTAAAAATAAAAATGACTACGAAGAGTATAAATTTTGTTCTTCTTCTTCTAAAAGAGGCCAAGATGTCATTTGACTTTAATCATAGAAAAACTGTTTAAAATTAAACTAATGCACACATTCGGCTTTAGCTTTTGGAAAAATCCAGCTGTGACCATGCTTTTACGACGGTGTTATTAAGTTGTACGAAAGAAACACTGCTAATAAGCAGAACTAGGTCTCAGAACTTGCAACAAAATCCAGCGCTATCCATATAAAAACCCATGTGCATATATCAGTTTCGAATAAAAGGAGAAATTGGAAGAGTAGTGTCAGAAAAAATACGAAGACATGAGAAAGGCCATGTAAGCAGCGGAGTGAGAGCGATTTTCGGAAGCCGATACCTTCTTCCTAATGCGGGAGGTCGTTTTGCTGAGAAAGAGCAGTGCTGTTGTCTGAGCAAACAAATTGAGATGTGCACACTAAGAACAGTCGAAATTTTAGCGCGCCCACGTGTCAAAATAATCTCGTTGGACCAATATTTATGGCCCAACTATACAATACGGCCCTCATTTCTATACTAAGACATGCAGACCGCGTTCAACACAACGTCTACTGCAGCTTGGAGATGGAGATATGTGGCTCGCCTTATATGGACTCCAACCCGAGAGAAGCAAAATTCTGACAAAGCGTCCGATGTTTCATAGAATGCACTCCTCATCCAATTATTCAATGATCACTTTCTGCTGATCTCTACCCAAGAAATTTAGCCCTAGAATAGAGATAATGGACTGCACAGAAACATCGTTTTTAACCTTGCTTTTTGCAAAAAACTAGAACGCAGGAGTGTCAGATGGTTGGCTCCTTACCTATTGACTCATCCTCTCATTTGTTCTGACTGCATGCTCTGGTTTCCACGATGACGGACACATATGCGTCGTGTACTATAAAGTGAAAAGAAATGGCCAAATATAGTGTGTAAAATTTGAATTGAGTAACACAGCACATATCACCTGTACTGTAGTCCGTTTCAAAAACGTCAATAGTTGAGTATTTGTGCCTACGATCTGCATTTCTCGGCTGCCTCTTCAAACACAGCACTATTTCTCGCGTTCTCTCTTTCTCTAGAATCTTCCCAGATGCGTTTCCCGGTGAAACAGACTATACCTGCATTTCCTTTTTTCTTCGGACAGACCGAGCAGACGCCTCTGATCCTTGCATATGCCCTCTCGCGTGCCAGAGTTCCCCAATGGGTCCTGCCCATTGGGTAACTAAGCGACCAACCAACTGACAAATTTAACAAACTCTTTTCAGCCCTCCAGGACAACTCTGCAAGACCGAGGAACTGACCAACTTCACGAAGAATTTGGCCGTGCTCACAACAACCTTCCAAACCATCTTCGTGCACTAGGGAACACCGACAGAATTTCGAAGTTTGTTGTTTGTGTTGGTACATATTATATATTTATCATGTCTCTTTTTTTTTCAAATGTCATCACTCAATTTGATGTTCGCATAAAAAGAAAAAAATATATCTTCACATCTGAACAACGCTTGTGTCATTGTTTTGCGGTAGGATGTGTCGGATTCATGATTCATACCCGCCCACATCACTGGGATGAGGAAAAAAGGCTCGACATGAGCGTCGAGGCAGTCGATCGGTCTCATGTCATGTATTAGGTTCAGCAAGCAACTTTACCGATCCAGCAGGGGAGTATACTGCACAAGTTCATACTCTCAAGCACGGAACACTACTCTTTCTTTATTAGCATCCTATGATCTAGTGTAGCTTTAATAAATGTTTAGTAAAGTGTTAGTGAATCACCAAACGCTATTTGGCCGTTACAAACGGTTACTGTTTTATAGAAACTCACACTCGGTTCCTCCAAACATCCCGTCATCGACTTCTTTCAATTTCTGATTTCCTTTCAGTCTTGTGCAATATTTTTGTTCACCACTAATTCAAATTCAAAAGAACGCAGCAGATGCATATAGAAGGATCTCAAGGGCACCAGTCGTCCTCCTTACTCTCGCTTTTTCTGCAAGGTAGTTTGAGGATGGGATAAGGCATCGAGGGCTGTCTGAGGAACAACTAGGGATTGGGTCCTTGATCTAATGAGATCAGACAAATGAGACCGCACAATTCCAATATAAGCAGCGCAAGCCCCGGATATTAAACGCAAATCATCAGTCGTTCTGGACATTTGAGGTAACGAAAAGAAAAAGGAGGGAATCCAATTGATTTTGCACAGTAACACTACTGATAGAATGGAAATTGCAATTATTCTGTAATTTTATTCTAAGCTCTAACAAGAAGTTTCAGGATCCTTCTAAAGGTTTCTCTGCATATAGGGTGATAGCCGTGGTTGGGTCTATCCTGGATATCTTACTATCCGACCGATTTTTTCAGATAAATCACTCGAAACATCGACTAATTAATGCATGAAATGCACGCATTTCATTTTTTTGTCGATCATTCAATTTCATTCAATTACAATTTCTTCTTCATTTTCATTCATCATCCAGTACATACAATTCAATGCATGCATAAAACTATGCAAAATATCTACTGTTACGAATAGCTCAATTTCTCGCCTGAAGACGTGATTACTATTTGTTCTCACACCCAGCGACTCTGGTGTAATAGTGAAATCCTATCACGCCATGGATTTGTTAAAGGCAGCAAGAGCTGAAATTCTCGATTCTGAGCTGAGCTGCGGGTGGTGAAGTACAGACTCGGCACATCATAAATGTGAAACGAACACAGACAATGATGGCTCACCTGCAGAGAAAATGGGACATTCGTCATGAACACGCCTGGCCGTGTTCGTGCGCGGACGAGTTTTCCCCGGCGCGAAAGCCATTGCGGCGCGTGGTTTTCGCCGAGTCCCGCCATGAAACCCTGTGAATTGGATGCATTTCGTTTTCCCTTTGCGCCAAACCACGCACCGCAATGGCTTTTTGCGCCGGGGAAAACTCGTCCGCGCGCGAACACGGCAAGGCGTGTTCGCGACGAATGTTCCATTTTCTCTGCAAGTAAGCCATCATTATCTGTGTCCGTTTCACTTTTATGATGTGCTGAGTCTGTACTTCATCACCCACAGCTCAGTTCGGAGTCGAGGATTTCAGCTCCTGCTGCCTTTAAACGCAACTTTTCGTGAAATCTGACCACATATTAGCAGACCACATCAATTTAAATTCACATTTTTGATGTCGTCCACGGGTTTCGTTCCTGTTCTTGTAGGAAATAACCGCAAAGCTTCAGACTTCATGGCGCATTCACAGGAAACGTCCCCGAAAAATACATCCTGCTTGCCAAGCTGGCCCAAATCACAAAACTGCTTGTAACTTTAATGACTATCTTTGCATATTCTCCACACATTGCAGTCACACAGCATCTCCTTATCTATCGAACCAGCTGGCCAGATGACCGACACAACGCCACAACCGTAATTGCGGTCAAAGTCACAGAGGCACTCCCTGGCCTACCACACTATGATTCGTTTTCCTAGCTTTGTTATTCTATTTTTTTTTTACTACTTTCATATTATTTTCAAAGTGATGTTCTCAATTCAGTAATAAAGTTAAAACAACGTGACGCGAATTCCTTTCACGACATTGACACCAATATTTTAACAATGCATATTTCGAGTCCTCAGTGTTCAATATGAGTTGAACATGAACAAGAACTACTCAAAATATACGTTTATTGTATTCAAAAATGCGAAAAATTATCGCGTTCTCCATCAAAGTGACAGTTACGCTTAAGAAGTATGAATTAGACAAATAGGACCTTTCCAAACGGAACAAAACACGCTTTATCGGGTTCCTCTCAACAAGTAGAAACAACAACACTCCAAATAACAAACATCGCCGCTCTGCTAGGGCCCAATAGTGCTCCACTTCCCTGCGCAAACTATCTGAGATGATCGAGAAAAATGAAGACGAAGATCATAGGTCGACTCTTTTCATTTCAAACAAGCAAGGTAGCCACCGAAACGCCGACGAAACAACTTCATCAAAAACAGAGATCGAATGGCTAAACAACAAAAACGAGAAAAACGTCGCGTAACAAACATGACGAAAACTGACAACTAGAGGACTGACGTTACTACGTTGCTATACATGCAGGGTGCAGACTAACTGGGCACGAGCAGAAAAGAATGGTAGAGCAATACGAACATTGGAGATATGGGACTCGACTGCGAAAAGAACAACGGAACGATGGCCAGATGGTGCAGAGGGATTATTTGGAGCCAAGAGCGGGGAAGGCATCAAGGGAGGAGTCAAATTGTGGAGGTGCCTGAGCACGGTTGCCACCGCGTCCGCCTCGTCCACCACCGCGTGGACCGCCGCGTCCTCTCGGTGGACGGTCGCCGCGATAGCCGCGGTTCGGCTCCGCGAATTGAATGTCGATATGCAGAGCCTTTTCGCGGGGCTCACGACGAATTATTGAAACCTCTTCCTCTTCTTTGTCGACAACTACCTCCTTCTGAAGTTTCACCAACTTTCCGAAGTTCTCCTCTTCACCTTCTCCAGCTTTGCGGACGTTGAACTTCGGAGCCTCCTTCTAAACAAGTAAACCCTTCCTACCAGCAAGGACTAGAGCAACAATACCTTGAATTTTTTCACTTACACAGACCTTTTGGGCCTCGATGTACTCCTTCAACGTCTTCTGCTTGGCAAGTTCAGCCTCAAGAGCTTCCTGAGCAAGCTCTTCCGCTGTCTTCTCACGCGGAGCTTCTGGCTCCTCCGAGATAGCGAGTGGTTCAGTTTCCCCAACCAGTTCATCCTATAAATATATGAGCCTCATTGATAGTCATGACAATAAAAATTTCCTCCCAAGAAATCAGTAAAGTTTAATAAACCCGGATTTTTGATAAATGAATTGAAAGACTGTCTCATTTGCCATCTACGAGATTCATTTCATGGGAGAATCTGCTTTACAATGAGAGTATCATCAGAAAAAAAATCATGGTCAAATCCGCACCAATATAATTACGGCGAAATATCTCCGAACACAAGAGTGAAAGTAAGTAATCGGCATAATGTACCAGGTCGGCCACAACTGAGGTATTGTATAAAATGAAGCACCCAAAGTATTCCACAACAACGTCGCCTCTGCTATTATTTCCATGGATCCCATGAAATTGTACCCCTACGCCTGTAAACTGTCCCTCGCCCTACCAGAGATGATCAAGTTAGCCGAAGATACCAGAAAAGCACAAAAGCAAGTAACACTACTTGAATAAATCGCCCCTATATCTCAACAACAAAAGGTGGATGTAGTATATGTATACAACAACATCATGATGGAATTGATTAGTTTCACTCAGATCTGGTGATGTTTCACTCGGATCTGTTCTTGCTGTTATATGTAACGTTTAGATATAATGCTATAAACGATGTCGTTCAAACTTGACTTCTTTTTTTGTTACTATTGTGAATAATTGTGTAACTATACGCCTTAAGTTATCATGTTGAATAAACAAATAAGAAAATTGATTGGAAATGTCAGCCATGGGAAGTTGCGAATGATGTCTACTGCAAATCCACGTCATATTGGTAGAAACTCTAATTCAGACCCTGTTACTGGCTCGTGCACAAAAGAAAGACGAAAATGTCTTGAGATGTGTCGACGTCTTTCTATTCGAAAGAAATTCAACGGCAGAATACAGAAATCCAAGAAGATTTTTGAAATAACAAACCGGCAGAATTACCAGCACCACTCCTAAAAAAACCCAACAAATGTGACAACTCCGAAATCGATTATGATTATGCTTCTAGCGGCATAAACCGGTAGAATCACAAACTAATCGCTCCCAATAACAGAGGTGGAAATAAACGCAAATGTGTAGTGGATTACATTGACACCATTCTGCATAATAACGAACGCGTTTGAATTCACGCAGTCAGGAACTTTACAGAAAAAAAATTGTTTACATGCCTACGGATACTATGATAATTTGACGGTGAACCCCGATCTAAAACCTTTTTGTTTTTGCTCTATTTACGTACAAGCAGTAATGGATACATAAAATGGCACAAATAAGATGCTAGAAAAGTGTGCTAATATTCCATGGAACGGCCCACCCTTACTGACCAATGCTTTTGTCTTAAAGTTCAACAGTGTGCAAACCATGAAAACCCCACTGAATAGAGAATGAAAAACAGAACTGAAATATACCTTATCATCTCCCCAATTGCCACGTCCATGTCCATCCTTCTTGTCGACTCCGCGCACTCCGGTGCGATCAGATCCACTTTGACGATCAAACTGACGTCCTCCACGGAATCCACGTCCTCTTCGTTCTCCATTGAAGCCACCACGTCCACCACCACGACCACGGCGCTCACCTAATTATCTTTCCAATAGTGCAAGCACAAAATGCCGGAAAACAGAATAAAACCTTACCCTGGAATTCTAAAGCTGGAGAGTCATGTGGAAGCTCATCAAAGTTATTTTGCGTATCCTTCGGGGAATCTACGAAAGAGTTAGCATTTCCACCACGTCCACGGCTGAAATTGCAAACAATCAATTCTGGGACATAGGAACTGCTCAAGTGAATAAATGAGTGAACTTTAAAAAAGGCCTTTATAAAAAAATTAAGAAAATTTATAATCTTAACTGGATAATCAACCTAAAGATGTCAATTCACTAACTTAGTCGAAACCCATTTCAAAAAGTAAGCGCGCAGTTAAATCCCCTGATGCCGAACATTGTTTATGAACTAGCTCGAACAGTGGAATAATAAGAATTAAAAAGCAAAAGATGTAAGCAAAAACCTACAAAGGAGCTCCGCGACCACGTCCTCCGCCACGGGGTCCACCGCGTCCCCCTCGTTCACCGCGGTTCTCGCCGAAGCGATCAGAAAAGTCGCCCTCTTGCCGAGGAGGTCGGGGACCACCACCTCGCCCTCGGCCTCGACCTCCGCGGCCACCTCTCTCGCCACCAGGTGGCTTGCTGTTTTCCTTACCTACAAGAATCAACTTCAATATTCTTTGCAGAAAAAATAAAGGCTGTGTTAGTAGAAAACTTGAACATTGTCCAGAAAATATTTTGGATTCAGGAAATATTAAAAGTGAAACATAAACCATGTCCAAAAGCAGATGTAGTGCTCTGTAGGCGAAACATTTGTTAGCCACCTAGCTTCACGAAGGAGGTATACGGAGTAGAAGGAAAACTTGCGGAAATCAGCCAAAGATCACTCAAGATTTAGAGAGAATCCATCGTTATATCGTGAGCAAACAAAACCTGCGGAAAGTTTTACACAGAAAACACGCGAATATGGCCAAATGCATGACTTGAACAGAATTCAGCTAAATTTGCCCGAAGCCCAGCTGTTACAGAACCACACCAGTATGCAAAATCACAAACTATTCGTGTTCAGCCTAGACATCTTTAGAGGAAAAGACGACTGCACTCACTAGTAGCTGAAGTCTATGTATTTGAACATCAAACGAAACTTTACTCACAATGTTTAACAAAGTGACGTCATCGGTTTGTGTTCCTACAAAGAAATAGCTAGATGAAATAAAATGCAAAACAAGTTAGCTGCAACACTGATTCTCTAGCAATCAGCGGTAGCAATTTAATTACAACTATGGTCATTTCCAAAAATCGCGAAAGTAGAGCATTTCCACACCAAATTGGAACTTCTACTCTGAACGGGAGGCCAACAAATTTAACTTGATTTTCTGTTAAAAGTTACATATACTCTTCTATTAATGATTTCTTTGCAACTTTCGACGCTTATGAAAAAGACAATAAGAGTGAGGAAAAACTAAAGGGATGTAACACAACTTTTCACCACGGGCAAAGCCCCCTAAAGACAGCACAACTATTTTTTGAAGTAATGGTACTTCTCCTTAGGATTTGTAGTACTGATTGATTGATTGATTAATATAATGAACTGTGCAAATGTAAGAGACAATACTCACCAACAGGCTTTGCTACTTCTTTAGGAGCTGCAGCGGCTTGTTTCGCAAGTTTCTCAGCCTTTTTCTGGGCAGCAGCCTTCTCAGCCTCCAATTGAGTGACCCGGCTAATCAGTTCTTGTGGGTCGTCGAGATCTAAACCACTTGTTTTGCCTTTGTAAACAAAGCAGAAAATGAAAAACCACGCAGTTCAAAGATCAAACGGACCGATACTGATGAACTAACCGTCATCATCCGACATAAAGCCGAATTTGTTGGCAACATTGCAACCGTATTCGACCATTTTTGCTTGAAGAAAGTATTAACAAGCTTTGAGAGGCTCCTCGTTCCTTTGATCCCTTCTTGTTATTTTGTATCCAAGTCAAAAGCCCATGCTAAATGGCCCCTGAAACAGGATATGCCCGTGTCGTTTCACATTCCAGCTTTTTTCGTGGAGAGCCTTCTGGCGGATCCTATGCACGAAACCAACAAAAAACAGGTAAACAACGGCAAAATATGAAGGAAAAGCTGAAATCGGCAGCATGGGCGCCCGCAGCCACGGGATTATCGAACGATTTTTCTGTGTTCTGCGAGTCGACGCGCACCGGGTGGGCCCCGCCGCGAAAACTACATCACCCGCCATTTTGAAACAAAAAACTCACCAGCTGACTTCCTCCAAGATTTCTCAGCTGTTCTTACATTAAATACTGTTGTTTGCCTTCTGATATTCGATTTGTTGGAGGACATCCATCTATTTTCCTCTATCTCACATAGACAGACACTCAGTGACAGTCTCGGGGGAGATCTGATCCCACAGTGCCCAGGGCCGTGCTCACCGAAGTTCTTTGAAGTAGCTCCCCCAGGTACGTCTCAAACAATCGATTTTGACATCTCTGTTTAGACAGCATGCCAAAATTTTGATAATACAGGGTGGTCAAAAAGTATGGGAGCCTAGATTGGCACTCTTGTTTATTTTTATTTATCACATCATATTCTCACATTTTCGTTTGGTTTTTTTTTCATTTAGTTGATAGCTTATCAAGTATGCTTTCTTTTTACTTGAAATCCATCTCATTTTCTAAAGCGATGTGAACCTGTTCAAGTTCTTCTGCCCGATTTATTGTTAAACGCAACTCCGGAGTCTCCAATACAGCAACAAAAACAAATCCAGTCAAAAATTCTACTAGGTACAGTTCGGGAGGTCATCAGGAGATGAATAGACAAAAAAAGTGCCAACATAGATGGAAAATTGGGCCACAATCTTCATGTGGCTGCATACCCATTGAAATAATAAGCACAAACTAGTTGTGGTTGCAGAGGAAAAATCATGTTTCTCATGACGCCCATACTTTTCGGCCAATCTGTATACAAGAAGTGCGAGACTGCATCAGTCATTCAACCGAAAAAAAGAAGATCGACGGGAATCTGTTTAAATGCAAAATGTTTGAAATGCAACTAATGAAGTACATATTGCAACGTAGTGTTTCTACTAGTCTGCAAGAGTTCGTTAAAATGATTTTAAAAAGTGGAGTCTACACTTGCCTCATCATTCATTTGACCACAGACGCAACGAAACTTTTACATCCTAACATGAGAGACCTGCCACCATTGTAGCAGAAACGTCGTTTGTATGGCTTCTACTCCCTTCCGAATCTAAGCGGTACAGTTTCAAGCACGTATGTTGGTATCTATGGTTGATGCGCGTCAAATTTTTACGCGTCGGCCTGAAATCTCAGAAGTATTCGCGATGTCTCGATGCGGCGAAGATCGTAACACAGTTTTGTTCGCGCGGCCACCGCGACGGCAAAACCAGGAACATTCGCTTCTTGCCAAGAATTCGCTTCTCCTCTCCATTCTGCATTGTATGGCGGTATTTATGGTTGATGCGCATCACTTTGACGCTGCGATACACAATGCAGAACGAAGAGGAGAAGAGAATTCTTGGCAGGATGCGAATGTTCCTGGTTTTGCAGTCGCGCACTTCGCGAAAAATTCGTGAAATTTCGGGCCGACGCATCAGATTTGACGAGCATCAACCATACATAGAGCCTATATCACCGCGTCAAATTTGACGCGCATAAGTAACGCCTATGAGCGCAGAAATTCAAAGGACTCTGATGTGCAGGCTCCTAGATACTATCGGATCAGATGTCCCCCCTCCACTGTCATTAAGTTTCTGTTATCACAAAGTGGTTCCTTCGCGAAGTCGTTTAACATTGTACTATGTACTCGGTTTTGCCTTGTTTCTCTTTGTTTACTGTACTCGGTTTTGCCTTGTTTCTCTTTGTTTACTTCTTAGCTTATTTGTTTGCTTGTTTATTCAGTCGTACGTTACATGAACGTGCTAGAACAAACCAAGTATGTAACTAAAACATGACAGTAGTTAATGAGAGCTAAGCTGACCACTTAAGTAAGCATTGGACCAGATCACAACATTTCGAAAAGAAAGCAAAATACGAAAAGAAGTCATTTGCTTTGTATCTGATACAAACTAGTGATATTCCTCTAGATTTCCCGAGGCTTCCCAATAAGGGTACGGAAATAAAAATTTATGAGGAAGAAAAGGAAATGGAGAGGTGGAGGAAGCGAAAGGAGTGCAAAGAATTGGTCAAGACAAAAAAATGAGAAAAATGATTCCATTAGGCCCGTCACCCATCTGCCTCTAAGTGTAGATTTGGTTGAGCATGAATCAGAGAGAAAGGAGTCAAGACAAAGGCTAACACTGCAGAGCGGACACCAGTAAATAATACGTGCGAAGATTTTCACTTCTGTGTAACATGTAAAGAGTCACTATTTCACAGCTGTGAAACAATGCAAGAAATCAGCAGAGAAAAGGGAGTGGAGGGAAGGCGCTCGCGACCATTCCCAAGCGATGAATTCCCCTTTTTAAGCCTAACTTGCTTAGGCTAGGGCTTAGGGTTAGGCCTCAGCTTAGGCCTTCAAGCTAAAGCTTACGACGTAGACAAATGTAGAGTAGACCGAAAATGAATGAACATAGTCGATTCTTTTTTAAATAAAGCCGTCTTAAAGGCAGCACTCACGGAAATTCTCACTTCTAAAATGAGTCGCTTCCATGTAGCGGGACACTGGACAATCATAAGAGTAAGCTGAACACCTTGGGCGCCTACCTCATTGTTGTCAATGAATTCATCATCCCTAAAACCGATATACCGCGATCTTATATACTATCTTATCTTATATCCTATACTTCTGATCTTGTATCCTATACTTCGATCCAAAAATTTCCGTGAGTGTTGCCTTTAATTTTGTGGAAAGAAGAGTTCTGACGCACAAAAGCGGAAACATTTCCTGCTGTCTCCTACGTGGAGAAGTCAAAGTGGAATTCTAAAGGAACTGTAGAAAATAGAAAAAGCTTGGCACCACTCTTCATTCAGGTCCCCAAAAATTCTCCAAAATTTTTTTGGCTGAAATTGCGCAATGGAGTTATTTGCGGTGTTCAACACGAATATGGTATTCGTTTTGTATCATAATGGCATTTTTTAACGGTTACTAAGTGCGCTGTAGATGAGGTGCCTCACCTGGTCATCTCGTATGGAGTTTATTGAGGTGTACGTGAACATCTCATTCATTTTACACCGCAACCTTGTTTCTGTGAGACAACGATGGGATTACTGTAGAAATCCGAGTGAAATTACTGATTCTGGCAAGAAAATGACAACGTCATGCAGATTGGTGTTGGTAATCGTTTTCAACGTCTGGATTTGCCTCCTGCTGCGAACACATTACCGCGCTGAACAGTGCTTCCATTTTCATTTTCGCGATATGTTCTCTCTATCAAACCCAACACATTTTCTCAGCACTAGGTTTCTTATCTTAGCTACATTTTTCACAAGATGTTTCGTCCATTTTCATACCATTTCAAGAGTGAGTGAATATTTTTTTTCGTTACAGTGTGTTCCGTCATGATACTGGACGAGGTTAACAAGTCGCGTCAAATGATGCTGAAAAATACGTAGGTTTTCTTTCACTTCCGTTTCGTATCATCTCTTGCTATTCCGCAAGGTATGGGCCGTGAAAACTTCCAGGAATACTCTGCTGCGCTCACTGGTCAGCTATTTTAATCGCATTCATAAAGTAGTTTACCACTTATTTATTCGTTTACTTCTATTTTTGCTTTTTCTATTTGCTAAACAAGTCATGATTTGAATGCTTAGTTCCGAATGAGTCCTCTTTTTCATGCTTTCTGCAGCAGCCAAATCCATTGTGATAATCACATGATTTACCTTTCCAGTGGTTGTGTATGTAATTATCGCGTAATTACATACACAACCATTGGGAAGGTGTAATTTTGTAATTATTATGTAGTAATACAATTACGTAGTTCTACTGGCACTGCTACGTTACAAAAGAGGTTTCTGCAAAATGTAGCCATGTGGGGCGGAAAGATACTCATGTAACCAAATGAAGTCGAATCTCGCGCAATTTGTGGAGGTTGTTCCTTCTCTGGCTTTTTGCGAACTAGGGTAAAGTTCCAGTTTTTCTGACCAGAGACAAGGTTCGGATCAGGGATGTGCGGAAGCAAAATTTTAAATCCCGTAAAACGTAAAACGGAAAACGGAAGACCAAAAATGGACGGAAAACGGAAAGCGTAAAACGGAAAACGGAAAATTTTGCTCAAGCATAGGTTTGTGACCAAATGTCTTCCACAACATTGGATTTCCTAGGCATCTTCTTGATGAGCATAAGTGGTTAGTAACTTCAAGACTACTGAGGGTACTTACTTCAAATGCCTAGAATTTAGGGAGATTGAAGAGTATCTATCCTTCACTTAGTTATGAGAGATTATCAGAATTATATAATCAGTGAGCATATTTCTCACTGAACTTACTTACTAAGAAGATGAAACGTAAACTGTGAAAAGTGCGGCTTCTTTGCTTCACTTTAGAGCAGAAATTCTATCCTGCAAAAATTCAGACAAAAAGGTAACTACGGAGTTAATACATCTGCAATTTGAGGAGGATCACGTTATTCACAGAGGATCCCCGTTGGAGGAGTTAGCGAGTGAGGGAGGAGGAGAAGAACAGCGTGTGGGGAACGCGAAACACAAGTAGCCGAAATATTGCGCAAAATATCAAGCGCCAACGGCGCCAGTGTGGAGCCGGGGATCATCGTCTGACTAAAACATTGACAATTGTGATATAGCCTTATGCTTTTGTCAAGTAGAAAGAAAGCCTACATCATCCGTTGCTTGATGCTCTTACCATGGCACGTCTCAGTTTCATAAAAATTTTATATAAGTTCACCCCACATTCCTGTGGAACCTTGTCTTTTTTTTTTGAGAATTTTGAGAAGATCAAGGCACTTGCATGGCATATTTGGAACAATGATGAAAGCGAAATTGCCTCGGTAAATGGCGGTTGGACGTCAATTTTGGCGTCTTTGTTATTAACTCATATACATTGCGCATCGAAACACGTGAACCCTCTTCAGGATAGGGAAATACCCCAAAAATAAACACCTCGTATCCCACCATAATTTTCCGGGATTTTCCGTTTTTCGGGTTGAAAACCCGTAAAACGTAAAACGTAAAACGGAAGGTCAAAAATGGGCGGAAAACGGAAAACGGAAAATTCCGCACACCCCTGGTTCGGATGCATAATTGAGATTACTCATGGTAAAAGTGCTAACCTACCCAAATTTACCTCTTCCTTGGTGTTCATCAATATGTTCACCCATTCGTGGCATTGCCTATACCTAGCCTCCACCGATAGATATGAGAATATCCAGCTCTGAAATCTTGCATATATGCGCAGGATGTGTCTTCGGAAGTTGCGTAATCTCATACCCATGATTAACAGCTGGGTTTTTGATAGGTGCCAGGTAAAGAGTAAATTTGTATACGCTAACTCGTCTACCACAAGTAATCTCAGTGATGCATCCATGCCCAGCAGTATCTTTTTCGAACGTTTTTGTGACGTTCTTAATTGAGTTGTGTATAGATCTGCCATGTCAAGTCGTGGGAACCGAGAGCCGCTGGCAGCGCAGTGTACCGACCAACGAAGTCTGAACCTCTTCACCATGGTGGAGACACAGAACTATCCAACGCACTTCGTTCCGATCAATTCAAATTTTGGTAATCCTCTCATAGCTGTTTTCCCTAGAATTGCCACCGATGAAGTGGAGAAGTCGGCAGCAAAGTAATTCAGTTTTTCTGCGTTGTGGTCACAATGTATATCTTTTCCTACTGTTCTGTTTATGGTACAGTTATTATGTTGCTCACAGTGATTTTTTTCTATACGGGATTTCTTCCAAAGAAGGAGTAACTCATATAACTATGAGATGAAATGAGATTTTTTTTAGCCCATAGTCATAGGTATTTATGCTTACGAAACTTGATCAGATCTTTATGAAACAACTGTAGCTCCATGTGTTTGCATTTCGTCGCATATTAATGAACATGAATCAGTTCTTATTGGGAGAAGTTACATTTTAAAAAAAAATTGCGTTAAATCAAGAGGATGTGACGTTTGATTTCGTAGTCATTCCATATAAGCTGTGAGCAGAACTTCAAATACATCCGAAGTGCCTATAACCGACAAATCCGAGCGAAATCTCATATCATCGTGTTACCTAGGATACTTTCTAAGATTCAGGAATGCCTATTCCGTCCACCACCATTGACGTCCACTGTAACTATTACAGTTTGCTGAAGTTTTCGCACTAAATTTGTCTTTTCTAAAATAAAGTATCGGTCTTCAGTTCTTAAAACTAATTCAAGTACTGACCTTTTCGGTTTCTCGGTACCTAACACAACATTGACGTTGCCAGTTCCGATTTCTACTTTCTGAGCAGGGCTTTCCACAAGTCCCGCCATTAGTCCGCGTAATCCTCTCAATGTTTCTGTTTTCTTTCCTTACTTCGAGTACAATTAACTTTTAATTTAAGCTTAAATGTTGTCCTTTCAGTACTCCTCGGCCACATGTGGCATTTTATTGTCAAGTTCGGATTTCTAAACTATGGTTGTCGCCAAAATTCTGCCGTGTTTTTTTTTTTTTTGATTTTTTGATGGATGCAGAACTCATATTCAGCGCTGAAATAGCGCGAACTGCACGGTAAATCGGGGAATTGTGGCTGTTTTCCGTTTGCGGAACGTTATTTTCACAGCTGCTGGGTTCAGGCCGGCAGAAACTGTATGTAGGGGCTACATTTGCATTAAACAACACTAATTCTAGGATAATATCTCTCTTTAAGCATCGTGTTAGGCGTATCGTGGTGTAGTCATTGTTAAAGGACCAAATACGTTCTTTTAAATGGACGAGACGGAAGTTTCATGAGTTTATTTTACATATCGTCATAAACATATGTGAACAAATGCTTTCAGTAGGCCTAGTTGTAAGACCGGCTAATACTACATTAACAACAACCTGTATGTATGAGAAATCACATAAAGCAAGGCAAGATGTGGATGGGTACAATACACTTGTGGAGCACTGAAATATCGGTGAATAGGAGTGAAAACAACGGAAAAAAGTGAATATTCCAAGAAAAACAGCACATCTATACAAGACAAGGCATACATATTCTGCCTCATTGGAGCACGAAGTTAAGGCAATGAAAAATTGTATTCATTTTCTGAAATTCTGGCGGACAAAGCCATACGTACATAAACATCCTGTTAATTGTTCAGGATACCGTTCCACTGTGTCATCCAAACGTTAAGGGGTTTTAATTCGGATATAAAAGGCTGGCTAGTCGTTAAAATCGGTTCTTTGGATTAATTCAGTTAGGAGTTCAGTTTGTAACACGCATTGTGCTAGTTTTTAGTTTTTACCTTGCATCACAGCACCTGACCACTCCGATCTAAAATTAGTGTCAATCCATGTTTAGCCGTCTTCGCGGATGCTGCACATTAAACGTGGTCGATGGCCTAAACCCAGGAGAGGGGGTCGCACCCCGGTTAGGGTAACAAAGGAGTCGGGTTCAATTCCATGGAAACAGGGCTAGACCGTCCTTCCGCGATTATCTCAAGCAAACCGTGTTGCATCCATCCGGGTATGGATATGGAGCGTTGTACTTGGAGACGGTGACACTACCAAGCTCTGCGACTGGTCAGTCCATCCAACTGGCGAATCGCAGAGCTCTGCCGTACTGCCCGTTGAATTCAACGCTCCACAGCAGAGTTAAAATGTGCCCTAGTTTCCGTTTGGACGTTCCTAACAGTGGAACGGTCGGGATATTACCACAGTGACAGTCATTTGGACACAAAATTCAAAGCAAAACGAATCCAAATGATTTGAATTTCTGATGTGACGTGAGAATCTCGTCTGAGCCGCGAGAATGATCCATCTGAGGAGAATTTAGCGTGCATTTAGTGATTCAATGCACTTTTTAAATTGAATAACACTTGGCGTTGGACAGCTAAGCGACATTATGACGTTTCATATGTAGGCTGAGATGATCCGAGCGTGAAAATGCCCGATCGCAGAGGCTGCACTGGAATGGACGATCGCCGGTGTGCTTTCGTTTGTGCCTGAAACACAATGAGTTACAAGCGATTTACCATTTCCAACGTGAATTTTTATGAATTTCGGTGTGGGACAGGTGTGGAGGGGTTCCTGAAGCTCTGCGAGCTCTGCGATTGGCCAATGCGTCCAAATAACCAATAGCAGAGCTCGACTGCACTTCCCTTTCCAGGTGCGATATCCTAAACCACATTTGCTACCTAGTTAGTTCGGGGGAGAGACACGAAATGTCTCAACTTTCTTTCTGGGAAACTCGTCCACTGTGGTCATCCTAAAGAGCGTCATCTCACTCAGGAATAGTGTCTAAGAATCACGCTGGCTTGCATACATCATTGAGATTACCCAGGGTAAACGTGTTGACCCCCGGTGTTATTGTCATGGGTAAATTTGTGAACTGTTAACAGGCTTCCCCTAAGTAATTTCAATGATGCGTGCGGTCCCTGGTAAGAAGTGTTCCACGAATATTTCCCAATATTTTGTTGAACAGCCAAAAATATATGCACTGGTAGGTTTTCGCCCTACTCATCAAGAGTTACAAGTATATGCCGTGGTAAATAAGCAGTTCAAGTGCTGTTCAAGCAGCAGGGGAGCGTGTGTTCCAGAAATTTCGAGGGTGCAGTGAGCAGAAACATAAGTACGGGGCGCACTATGAAGTACAGCGAGATGAGTCAGAGAGAATTTTTTCCCAAGTGTACGGGTACATACAGGAGGATCCATTGGTCAGGACCCACGCGCTGCACTCGACACCGGTATCGATCGAAAATGAGAACGGTGATATCAATGGAATATGCGGATGCGCAGACAATCAGAGCGCCAAGGTGCGAATGCTGCGGCGCGGCAAGTGGGTCCAAACCGCTGAAGTCTGCTGTAGATGGTTTTATTTTTTTACTCTGCTATCGAATTTTGTTCAGCATGAGCACCAGCATGAAAAATAGAAGGATTAGCAAGCTTTTAGCCATTCTCCTCAACTCTCTACTTGTGATTTGAGCACACCCTCGCCGACGGTCCTGCTAGACTGATATTGTGTCAGTTGTCCCATACCTTTGTATCCATAACTGTCTGGGAAATTTTCCATGACTAGATTTTAGATAATTATAAATGTACCTTGTAAGCTCGTCACTACGGGCAAATTTCCATTCACATCCTTCCCACGAACAGCAGTACGGTTTCTCACCGCTATGCGTCCTGACATGGGCCTTCAGATGTGAACTTTTGGAGTACCTGAATGTTGAACCGCTTATTAAAGACGCCACAAAGATTTCTGGAAATAGAGCATACTCTATTTCTATGCCGAAGCCAGTCATGCACAGACTATGCCATTAAAATGAGCAGATTCATTACGTTTTCATGCATCCGGCGTATGGACAGGCGTGCACTGCGAGTCTCTTGCAGTCTCGACCTCTTCGTGTTCGACGAGGCCGATCGCTTTCCTCGGATTCTGTGGAACTGTCGCATTCGCCACTGAAACAATTTGACATTCAAAAGTAGATAGAATTGGAGGGATAATCCCAATTCCTCGAACAGATTCGTTTTTTTTTAAATATTATAAAAAAATGCCTCATAAAAATGAAACATAACAAAATAATTGATTGTACGAATCCAGAGAAAGTCTATGGCAGCAGTAATTCATCAAACGGAGCCCGAATATTTTTACAGTCTTGTGGTACCTAATTTTCGTTTTTGAATAATCTATTTCCTTAAAAGACGGTCAATCATTAAAGTAAAGGGAATTTTGTCGAGAAAGGAAACTGGGATTAAATTAGGAGTAGAGGGTGGATGTGATAGTTTCAAGTAGTCATATTTGGAGAGGAAGAGGGATAACATATTTATTTATTTATTTATTTATTTACCACACCAGTAGGGGTGCTCACTTATGAAAATAGTCACGGTAAAGTTGTGATTGGTACTGGTACAGCAAGGACCTTCCGGATGTATTTAACCGTAGCCTCAACCACTATGGGTATGGGTAGAATTAACCAACAGCGCATATGTCATGATCATATGACATGTAAGGGAAAATCTGTGCAAATTAGTTGCTTTTATATGAGAAAATAATCATTTTGCAGCACCTTAGTCTCTTGGACTTTCTACGTTTTCTGGAAATATCAATGTTTTTTTTGTAGCTGTTGATGTAACCTATTTGTCGGCGATTCTTTACCGGCGGTTTTTTTTGTAAAATCCTGCTGAACTCCAAGTAAATTGTGCATTTTGAAATGTATCGCCTGTTTTTTTCCCAATTTTTGGGCGATTAAAGTGCTTTGCGAGTATCTCCCGTGTAAACTCTCGTTTCTCTGCCACTTTCCCCACACCTTCGGGATTCAACAGAAACTGCCGGTATAGATCCGCCGAATCAAGATCTATTATGGGCAAGTATTGAAATTCTATTATATACGCATTAAGCTCCTCAACCTTTTGAGCATTATGGAGTAAATATGAAGGAACATAGTACACTAGAAGGAAATCATGGAAAATTACTCTTGTAATTGGAGCAAAATCACGTGAAATGCCAGGTAAATGTGACCAACCTTCTGGACCCGGACGCATCATTGATATTACCTTTGGTAAACGTGTAAACGCACCCAAATCCACCTTTTACCTGGTACCTATGAACATGTTTGCCCATATATGAAGTTGTCTATATCCAGCTGTTACCAAAGGGTAATGATGCCTATGGGTAAGAGTTTACCGATTCTTCGAATGATGCAAAGGGGCTCTAAGTTTTCAGCAGCTAGACCTGATGCTAATGAAAGATGACAGAAGCCTTCGGAAGTAAAAAAAAAATAGGAAAAGAAAAACTGAGAAATATGGTTTCTTTTCGGAGTTTTACTCTTACTTAGTTAGAATGTTAACGAGTTCAGTGACGATGTTTCTAGAAACAGAGGAGAAGCCAAATTGCTGTTACGTATTCTCGCTTTCTTCTGTTCTCCTCCGCAGGTTCCCCATCTCTCTAACAGATGAATCGTTGCGATGATTCTTGATGCCTTGCGTGGTTTTTGAGCGGTTAAAGTATACTGAGACGGGCTTCCTTACCCACTTCTTAATTGTACTTTTGATTAGTCGCTTCTCTCAAGGGAACTGTGCTGTAACATTCCAGTGGTGGTATCCATGAGCGCTTCCGGGAAGGTTTGGACTTCTCGCTCTCCCAAAGGGGACGAATTTCCGGAATAAAATCTGACTTTTTTTGCTATTTTTACCACCACATGTTATCACTGATTAGGACAAGTTGTTCGGGCACGGATACTCATTTTTCCCGGAAATCTCGTCCACTTTGGAAAAATGGGTAGGTCACAACCTTTCAAGAAACATTTATGGATACACCAACATGCATATCCCACACTCAGGCCTTCCCAAAGTTAGCAGTCGGTCCCTTTTCCTCCATGTGTACACTGTTTTCCTAACAAGGTCATCGGATTCCCGCAATCATTCCCAGCAGGGGTTCTAGGCTGCCGCTGGGCCGAAAATGTAAATTCGCGGAATGATCCTAAAGGCGTTGTAGCGGCGGCGGGCGCTCAGCTGTCAAAGGAGGTTCACAGAGCGTTCGCGTAGAACCTGAACCTGTCCGTGTGATGTATTCAAAAGCGAAGCGACGGAGGTAATTGAGGAAGTCGTATCTTTGCATGCGATGGTCCTCTTATGCAAGGACGAGGAAATGCTAATGAATATGTATGACAGTGGCACAGTCCTCCTACCTTAGTGAACTTATATATTAGAAATAGTATCCGAAAGGCTTTTCGAGCTGAAAATCCTCCCCATAAAGTCCATCAAAGGAAGACGTGATGCTCAGCGTGTCCCTGGACCAAACAGAATCCAGGAGGGCAACTCTGGCGAGGAAAAAAATTAAATTTGATGCGAGATAACATTTTCAATTCATAGGCAGCAATAGACCAACCGGAGCTTAGCAACTAAATAATGTGTATGCCATTCATGGATGACTGCCATCCTGGCCCAGATGTATTGGAGGGAACGGCACTCACATACCCATGGGTAGCGGTTGGGTAAAGAAGAAATTGTGGAGTACAAAGATGTGTCCAGCATGGGTTGCACTGTCCATAGATTTTGGTATGAAAACAGTGAGCCCTGATGGGTTATAGAGGTTACCCATGGTAAACGTGTTGACGTTGGGTAAACTTTTGTGGTGCTAACGCGTTTACTCTGAGTAATCTCAATGATATATGCGGCACCTGTATGTGCAATCATATGCTCTATTGAGGTTACCCATGGAACTTGCCTAGATTAATCATACACATGGGTATGAGACAGTGGCGGACGCGGAAAGTGGGCCGGAGGGGGAAGGGCGTGGGAAAAAAGTGGGGTCTTTGCCGTTTCGGGGATCCAGACAGAAAACAAAATTAATAAAAACATCAATTACAATAATAAATATAAATTGTGTTGAAAATAATAACAAAAAATAAGCAATTAAAAATGACTGATATAAGATTTTTATTTGTATTGTGAAGTAGATTCGAAAATTTGGCGACACATTCTCGGGGGGCCGCCCCTCCCCCAATGCATCCGCCACCGGTATGAGATAACCCATCCTCTTGAAGATACATCGGGGCCATGGGACCGCTTTCACATGAAACAAAAACACCTGCGGAACTAGCCGGAAATCGCAGCGGAAGTGCGAGGAAATCAAGTTGAAATGAAAGCATGAAATAGGTCCAAGTGAACATTCATTTCAAAAAGAAACCACAGAATTACCCGAAAATGAAAAAGAGGCCAAAATTTTATAATTCCCCTGTTCGAACCCGCAACAGAAGGGTGAGCAAATCATCCGCAAAGCACTAAATTATGTTCTTCCATCATAGATGTAGCTTACCAGCCGCTCAACGACAGGTGTGCTTTATCCAGCACTTTACCCTGTCACTCGTGGGCGAACATTTTAGCGGGTGCCAGGTAATTGAGGCGTCAACACGTTTACCCTGGGTAATCTCACTGATGTACCCGAACTCTGTTCTAAGTGTCTAAGCTCTTGGTTGTTTCCGCTCCCTGCGCTTTATCCACGGTTAAAAACATGAAGTTATCTTGAAATGCAGCAATCATCTCACCACTTGCTCCCCAAGTGACATCACTTTCCTAACATTATGCCTTGGAAATTTGTTTGTCCTCCTGTATTACACCAGGTACAACGCACTGAGCGCACTTTTGCGGTGTAACAAATACATAAATGAGTCTTAAAAACCATTGCTGGGTGTGGTTTTCCTGGTATGACTCATGTGGACTGTTGAATTTTAGTCGCAAGTACAGCCGGCATTTCACGTGATATAACAAAAGATTGATGGCAGTAGGCAGAGTTATTGGTTAGTAAGTGAAGAACCGGTACTTATGATAAGATAAGTGATTCCGAACGCTGATATTAATGTTGTAGATTTCATTGAACATTACAGTCACAGAGCATGCTCCATGAAAAGACCTTCGGAAGGCTTTCTAGCGTTCAGTTTCCCCTACAAGTCTGAGCCGAGCCGCGTGGCCTTGGCTTATCACCGCAATTTCCGGTCTTTGTGTTTTACGCACATAATCAGACGTCAGAATCACTCACTACGGAGAGGAGCAGATCGGAAATCGCCGCTATGCGTGGTGTAAAAAGCCGTGCGAGGTCGCGCACGTACGTAGTTGATGATTGTGTTCGGGAAGCATTAGCGTTTAAAGTGGTCGCGCGAATGAGCATCGTCGTCGCGCCAAATCGCATCGTCGCTGGCGGTATTGTGGTTCTTGTGAGCGAGAAGTGGTGACACTACATGTCTGGGAAGGAGCAATGAGCTTTTTAGAGGGAGCAGGATCCTTGACTGAGGAATTTCCTTTTCAAAAATCAAAAAAAATCTTCCTTGACTGTAGGAGCTAACTAAATCCGAGTAATTGCTACTCGTGATTTAATCCAGCACGAAAAAAGTGCGGGGGGGGAGTGAGACGCCCCGACCACCACACCGTGGGTATGGAGCGTTATACCTGGAGTGGTAGGCGCGATCGAGCTCTGTGATTGACCATTTGGATGAATTGACCAATCGCAGAGCTGGGCCACACCGCCATCTCCAGGTATAACGCTCCACACCTCATAACCGTAATCTAAGATTTTCCCGGCATCCTGGATCCTTCCTGGTTCTTTATAAGGGCCTGGTTCGCACTACTCGTCACCTTAAATACTCCTGCCCTCTAGTAAAACTAGTGGGCGGAGCCGTTGCTTTGAGGATAAACCAGTTTGCGATCAAAATAGTGTTCCAGAATTTACACAAGAGGATGTGATGATGTTGATTCTGCAAACCCAGGGCCTGAATGGATCATTGAGAATGCCCACGGTAAACGCGTTAAAGTACCCTTTGCCTGGTAGCCTCACCCATGGGTTTAAACTTACCCATCCTCCTAACGATGCATCCAAGTCCAAGGGTCGCATGCACCATGGAGACCATCCACAGTTGAACATGATTATACCACAAAAAAATTTATCCGTCGTGAACATTTCGGTCAACACACTTACCTGGGTAATCTCATTAACGCATCCCACCCTAGAACACCTTTGCTATTCCTCTTTTGCCTGAAGTCCGTCAAAGTGTAGGAACGATTTGGATAATTTGTTTTTATAATTTTGCGTTTCTACTCTTTTCTGACTTGTTTCTACTTGTTACCTATTCAATTAGGAACAAAAGAACGGTGCAGGCAATAACCGTTGGTGAAACGAATAATAATTTAGAACTCGCTAGATGTTCGAAAAAGAAATTACTAGAATCACTTGATAACACTGTCCAAGCGACAAAGGCGTTAAGGCGGCAACTAGCACCAGTCCAGAAAGTCATCATGGAGAATTTCTGGAATGTTCTAGCTTCTTTTTTGGGTCTTCTTAGAGAAGGAAACCTAACAAAGAGGCGATCTAACGTGCGACGGTCCTGCAAACGCAAGAGCAATGTAAGCAGATTTCGATTTCACGAAAGTGATAGTTTGTTATGCTCTTATGGTTACGGATAGATTTCTCTTTTCAGTAACTTAGACAGCCTCATAACGATTCTTAAAAAAACAATTATAGAAATAGTAGCCAAAAATAATTTCTTGGAGAAAGAGAGAGCCATGGAGCAGCATTGGATGTCCTATTCCTTGTTATGAATTATCAGTGAAAAATAGATTAAAAACTACGGATAGTTTCAGTAATCGAAAGCCACAATGGAGAAATCGGCTTGTTCCTCTTGGGGCAGATCGGAGGGCACGAAAGTGTTAGACGGATTATTCACCATTCATGGAAATGAATAGTAAGATTTAAAAAAAAAGCTAGTCCTTCTGTACGGTCCTTTTGGTCTTTAAAGTTTATAATTAACCCCCCCCCCCTAGCAGGTCTCCTTTCCCATGCGGCCACCTATAGTTGGTTCCGCGTCGAATACCAGTAATGGAACTGCAATAATGCTCTGCTTTTTCTTAAAATCCAATCAGGAAAATCATTCAAGAGTGTGCAGAAGGTTCCACTTCCAGGCGTGCAGTAAGTCGGCAAACATTTCTACTCTTGAAAAATTATTTATCTATCATCTGGGCAAGTTCTATGTATGTCATTGAAACATGCGTCTTGAACACATTTGCAATTCGACGAATTGGGACCCGCATAACCAGCAGCTTGGGGACTTTTCCCCTTGCTGTTTTGCAGACTAGCCCTGTCCAAATCGGAGAAAATGCAGTTTCCTACCTATCACAGACCTCAACTGCTTCGAAATTTCATACTTTTCTCTCCAAAGGCCCCCCAGAAAGACAAACCAAGGTTGCCATAAGGCCTCACTTCCAGTATGTCCCCCAGGTAATAGGTGAGCAAGCGTTCCCTACCTAAAGCGTAGTGAATCAGTCGCCAGGAATGTGGAGCGCATTAGAAACGCGTGAACCGGTAAGGAGCGCCTTTGTTTTCTTGTCTAATTGTGAAAAACCTGAGTGATTCCAACCATGGCGACAATGAGTAATCGAGTGGCGCCACTAAAAACATTCCCAACACAGCAAAGCAAAGGACCAAGAGGGGTTCTGGATAGTCTTTTTTCCATGAAAACTGCAGTTTTGAGTGCTAATTCATTACCAGAACATGTAGCTGGTGAAGGAGGAGGTCTTGATGAATAGCTACTGGCAAAAAATTCGGGACAGGAATGGAGTACAATGGTTCTTGCCGATCCACGTTTTCTCCGGTTTCCTCTTGTGCTTGCGAATAGATAGATCATTTAGATAAGAATATGTTTCAGGACCTGAATGCATCACAAAGATTACCCAGGGTGAACGTGCTGATGCTCATGTTACCGCTGGATAGGTTTGCGACACGTTAACCCTGGGTAATCTCAATGATGTATGCGGCTCCAGGTAGAAATGACTACCAGCAGTTAGATAGAGTTCGAGAGAATAAGGCCTGGATCATTGGACGGATGGTTAATCTCATGTTCATGGGTACGATTACCCATGGGTAGCAGCTGGGCATGCTCAACGCTGTATATCGGTAAATATGTTGTGCCAAATAAAGGGTAAAATTGGGCTTGTTAACACGTTTACCATGGGTAATGCCAATAGCGCATCGTTGCAAACTTCTAGACTTGTGAACCATATTTTCATAATAATTACAATAAGTCCATTTGGAACAGTGTGAGGGAAGGGGATCATTCTGAGCGGAAGCAAGGAGGCAGCAGCTGCTGCAACTTGAGGAAGAACTGCAGCACAAATTTAGGTGTCAGTAGCAGAAAAGTGATTGTAATCCGGTTAAAAGGTGCAATAGTTCAAAAAGCAATGGAAAACGAGGAGAACAGCGATTTGTGAGATGTTCTGCAACATGATAATAAATACAAAAAGTATAAATCAATAAGTAAGCAAATAAATAAATAATAGATAGCAATTTTCACAAACATAGGGACCCTCATGACATTAAAGCTAATGATTCCTTTTCATTTCTTACGTAGAAGCAACGGCCCGGATGCACCATCGGAAGATGGGTAATATCAAATTTTTCCATGGGTAATAAACACAACTTCACATATGGCTAAACTTGTTGATGGATGCCAGTGATAGGGGAAATTTGATTACAATAACACATTTTCCACTCGTAATCTCAGTGATGATTCCAGGTCCTGTGCCTGGATTCATGGATGCACAGTGGTCTAACGTTCTAATGAGGCTAAACGCTCCGATGTGGTTATTAGAGCAGGTAAATGAACAACATTTCTGTCTAAACATTCAAGATTATCAGTAAGTACTCGAGAAAAAAATTATTATTCAAAGCCAGTTATTCAAAGTTATCTTGCCTTAACAGCTCGTTGAACCGTAACTTTCCCACTTACCCAGTAGATAGACCTCAGTAATCACCTCTGGTTTTATAACAACCAACTTTTCTTTGCTTGTAAAGCTTGTTCCACCTCGGCGGGAAGACGGAAACCTTCCCTGGAAATTTCATGGGTGCGGTACTGTAATATCTGCTCCAAAAACGTCACTTACAGCCTCGCCGGAAAATTTGTTCATTGTACGAGGAAGTGACAGGACGTAATAAGATATGTATGTGCACGAAAAAAGGATAGAAAGAGTAAAAAATGAGATAAATCAATGCACGAATCTTTAGAATTCATTGCCATCTCTGCATGTGACCTGCACCTTGCTGGCATAAGCTTCCTTTTCACTGGAAAAAAATTGGAATAGCTTGGAACAAAACTGCTAGAGATACAAAAGACGAGATAATGCGAGGAAGGCAAAATGGCTTCCTAGCCTAGCTGGTGATTCTTGGGTAGGGTTTTCTTCATAGGCAGTGATCACGTCCATGAATTTTTGTTATAAAGAAAACATGAAGGAAAATTCTTCAATAGTTAGTCCACAAATAAAGGCCACTATCAATGAAATAGTGATTCATGTGGTTCGGAAAGTGAGTTCTCTCTTTTGATACCAATGTTCGAAAGAAAAACGAGAAAGACACAATGCAAAGTGCAGAAATATTGCAGCAGGAAAATGTACAGATTAACGGTTATCTTCTCCAGGTTACCAACAGTGCAGCGCTTTTAAGTTCCTTCTGATTCTTCCATAATTGTGATCGTAATAAACTGCGATAAATGCTTGAAATTCTGTGATTTTTTTCAAGGATCTTACATAATGAAACGATGTGAAAAAGTGAAAAATAGAAAGTATAAAAAATTGGGTTGAAGGCAAGGCAACCATAGCTTGGTTACAGTAATTTTTCGAGGAAAGGAATCTGTCAATTAGAGCAAACAATACTCTTTGAGAACTGCTGAAAACGTAACATTCGGCTTGAGGTGCCGAAATTCACGCCAACTAACGGATTGAAGCAGTTTTTACAATATTGTGTTAGTAAATAAATAAATAAATAAATGAATAAATAAATGAACTGTTAACGTTCATGACAAGGGAATAGGGAAAGAAGAACTCTTAATCCAGAATTATGGCCATGATTAATTCGTTGCCACATTTTCCGCCGGCTTTCTCTGGATGTCTTCCTTCTCCCATTATTGCTTACCTGTTCTCGGGTGCATTATTGGAAGAACAGCAAACCCCATACACGGAGATATTGTTAATAATGGTCAGCTGTTGGGTATAGGTAACGCCACATATGGGTGAATGGGTGTCAGGCAGAAAGTGACCTTGGGTACTACTAAAACTAACTAATGCTAGAAATAGTTATAAAAATTTGGTTAGATTTTGCTTATGATTAGAACTGGTTGATGGCCTGTGCCCAGTGGGAAGGGTGAAGGATTGTCCCATGATACATTCCTAAATGGTGCTTCTCCTGACTTCTTTTCTTTTTCTTTATTTATTTTCCTTTCTTTTACGTCCCGAGAAAGTTTCAATTTTCTTTCAGGATATTTCAGTATTCTTTGTCAAGATAATACATAGGTGACTCATGTCCTAAATCCACAACACTGTGTTGCAGCACTTCAACGGCTAACCAGCTAACCAGAAGTATAACTGGGACGGACGCCTACGAAAGCCAAATATTTGACGGGTAGGTGCTCTCAACATCTGCGTCAACATGTACGCATGCAAAACTACCTTCAAAGAACAGATCACACAACTATTAGCTAGGGTGGCTATCAGCTCGAGCCCGTTCTGGCCTCCAAACCCCCTTCATCCGTTCCAACTCTTCCAGACCCTTACTGTTCCGATCAGCTGATAGCCGACGGGTTAAATGCGCTCTTTCACCCCGGTTCTTCCATTCTTTCGCGATTATTTTCGCACCCCGGTAAGGCACGTCGCCCCGTCGCGTGATAATGATCGATAACGACGTGAAACGCGGTCGCTGCTGATGATCAGCTATGAAAATCATGATGTGTGAAGAAAAGTCGCGCAAATGAATGATGATGGTTAACCACAGCCGCCGTCGTCGCAGCAGCGAAGGCGCTAAAACACCGGCGATTGGCCGATAACTGGATTTGATGGCGAATCAAGGTGGCTAGCTTAGGTGATATCCGCTTTTGGAAACAGAAGATTACTGGTATACATGTAGCAGTGCGATTGGGTTCCACGTTCCATGTGAATACGAATTGAATGTGGGTCACTCGACACTAACATACTTGCTCATACCTTGTAGCATTGTGAAGGAAAAGTTTCCCTCTTCATGGCTATCAAGAGCAGCCAACATGGATGTTCTCCAACGCGGACATAGAGACTGCGGCTCTTTGAGTTGCTTGCTTGGTAACGCATTCGAATTTGATTATATCGCTCAGAGACTGAGCTAGATTTCTCTTCTCTAGTCAAAAAACGGCTACCATCGAATCGATCCAACCCCAGAAACGTTGTTTCCGTAACGCATCGCGGTTACTATGATATCTTGTGTTCTCTGGACGGCCCTCTGAAAACGAAGGGAGGCCACAAATCTCTGCTGCATCAAGCCAATTTCGCGCATCAGATCTTCAAGGCGAATAACTCCTACTCGATGGAATAATAACTTTTCAAAATATGAGAAAAGGTAATCGCAGGTTTTTGAGGATTATCACCCTTTGTGCGATGTGAATGTTGTTGAATAGAGTCACAAAGAAACTGAAACTGCAGTAGCTGCCGTTATGCATCGAACCCCAATGTAAGACCGGTGGCCACAAATGCAGACTGAGAAAATACAGCTGGAAACACATATCGGCCAAGATTATCCGGATTCTCAGAGCAAGAGTAGAATTCCGATGAAATTACTCCCTCTAACAGATACGAAATTCACCACTTTCATCACTCTAGCTAGATTGCCACCCTCGATTAGGTTCACAAGGAAATCCTCAAGCAGTATTTATTTTAATTATTTATTTATTTATTTATTTATTTATTTACTTATTCAAATACACTCGAGGGTGCACCAAAATGGAAAAACAAACGAACTGGGACATCATAACACAAATTCCGGATTCTGTACTAATTATGAAGTATCAAACCAGACAGTACCCCCTTCCTCATGTGATCAGAAGACCCACTGACGGAATATCAAATCGCTCTATCCATTTCTGCTAAGTATAGATTGCTATGAGTATTCCAGAATATGTTAACATTACAAAAATATTGGGAAAAAAGTTTGTTCGAATGTCGACTGTAGCTCCTCTCACCATCATGAAAGTAGTACCAGCTCTTCACCGCTCAAGGTTTGTTAATCCAGCAGTATTTCCTACCTGGATTAAGTGCTTTCGTGGAAAAACGGAGCTTGGTTGAAATTAGAAAATTCGGATCGTACAATGTGTAGGAGAGAGGAAAATATCGATCACTCGGATTTCTTCCAGTGCAAAATCCTTTATAAATTCTTTGAATCGTTCCTTTTCCGGAATTGACTAGACACAATGTAATAAAAGCCTATGAAACTATTTCGGTGCCCCCGCAATCACATACCATCTAACAGCGCTCCTATTACCCACGTCAATCGCACTCCCACACAAGCACACCATGACGTCTGGTTTGGCATAAGAATTCGTGGACACCTGGGCAGTTATCAACTCCGCGTTTGCACATGGGTGCCATCGCTGAGCGATAGTGGCCGGAGCTGCACGGGTCCTCGAGCACGTAACCCGGAACTTTATGGGTGCGCGATAAGAGCACGACAGCTGGGAAGCGACAGACATCGATTGTTACTTTCCAGGAATTTTCTGGATCCATAGTACAAGGGAAAACGTCCTATTACCAAGATCTGTGAAAGAACCACAGCAGATGCCCACAGAAGGATTAGCTCTAGCCGAGAAAGGACAGATTCATAAGGGATAACTGTAATGAACGGCTGTGCTAACAGGGGTCTGTGGCAGGATTTGCATCAAAATTGTAGCGTTATTGCAAGAGAAATGCAGAGAAATAGTGTGAGGTCACTAAGGCGGAAAGAGGTCCCAAAGAGAGGAAAAAGAAAAAGACAGGAAAAATGAAAAATTTTGAGGACCTTCTGCTCTTGTGCACAAGCAGATCTGATTTGTTCCGAGTAAAGAAAGTAATTGTATTAGTATCAAACCTCTAAAATATTGATTTTTCCAACTGCTGACTTTACAAAGAGATCAGCAGGCACCCCGTCGACTTGTTTGAAATCCATGACGTTCTCCATACCCAGCAGCAACCAGTGGGTATGAGATTACCCATCCCTTCAATGATCCATCGGGGCCCAACTACACCATGACGTCGACGTCCCTCTCATTGATATCTCTGGCTTGTCCAAGATTCTCTCCACGGCCTGGATGCATAGCTAAGATTACCCATGGTAAACATTTTTGCGCCCGGAGTGTTAGCACGTCTACTCTGGGCAATCTCAATGATGCATGCGCCCTATGTGAGTCATTTTACCAAATCATTCTTTTACGTGCTACTGCGCGACATCAGAAGTATCCCAGTGAAATTCTCATCAGGGTAATTTGCTGGGTAAACCTTGTAAATCCTTAGGTCATGGTAACGGTCCACTCACAAAAGGGGCGTAGAAAAACGTCCAATATCAAAATTTTCCTAAAAACTCACAGAACTCGAGAGAAATTTCACCTCCATCCAAATGGATGCCCATCCTTCGAGAACCAACTAATCGAAGTTTCCAGAAATTACCCCGTAGGTCTACAGAATCGTGACAGGTCTGTGCAGAATTGGAAGACGGCACATAGTTCTGTACGTTTTTTTTTCTGGAGTGCAACTTGGATCGCATGAAGGATGGACGCTATCTTTGACATGGTTTTTTCGCGTCGAACAATCAAATGTTTTTACAAACCGTTCCACTTTCCTGAAGTGACGGCCTTGGTCTTACTTTAACTTGAGCAATGTTCACTTCACGGAAATAGAACACATCAGTCGATCGATACGTATAAAAAGAATGGTAAAGTGCTGGCGTTGTTTGTCCTCTGCTCTTTACATGCTGCGAAAATGAATTCAGAAAAAGGAATGAGGACTTTGAATCTAGTTAGAATTGGAAATTTAAGTGTTCTCAAAGACAACATTGACATTATTGCTAGAGTTGGTTAATAAGGCATCGTTAAAAGAATTCATGAATCTCTGGGAGACCAAAAAACGGAGAAAAGATTCCAAACCTAACAGAATTTTGAAGGTAACTGGTAATTCGTAATTACTGCCAGAGGCGTTAAAATAACTGGGGAACAACTGGGGAAAAGTTAAATGTAAAGAACATATCACTAGGATCGGTAACTTGAAAATGGCTGAATGATTTTCATAATTTGACGGTTTAATTACAATGATTAACGCAATTCAAGCATTTATTATCAAAGTTGAGGTAAAGTATGTGTGGAGATGGTATGAAAACGCTGGACTCTTCGCAAATTCAATATGATATCAACGGTACCATTGTGATGTAGAGACTAAATAAATAAATATATAAAAACACAACGCAAGAGATTAGAAAATTAATGAAGTTTAAAAATCCGTGGTTCACCGCCCTGATGGGAAGTCGAATGCTCCACTTAATAATAATGTCCTCTTCATAGCTCACACGCTACGTAACAACCAGAAATTTCAGGAAATTCTGAAGAATGGAAACCGGTGCGCATAACTTGAGGAAAAATTTGAAAAATACTGAATAACAGACAGTGCAGACAAATACTGAGTAACGTGTTATTTATTTATTATCTACTGACTCATTTATTTATATTTATATAGCCCCATATAACCTCAGGACACCTGAGGTCCATTCACCAACACAGTCAAGTAAGTGCCGTTAAGCCATTTTCACCCGCTTTTTCGTGCGTCAATCGTTCGCGCTCACCATCACCACAGTTATGCGTATGCGAGCGTGCGTTAACGGAACTAATGCCGCGCATTTCGTAAATATGTTTTTACGAATGCAGATGATTTGTTTTCATAACCGCGCATCATCGCTGTCGCACCAACCAGCCAGCTTCGGGTGTACGGTAGCACAGGAATGCAGTGACGAGCGCGCACCCGCTGGAGGGAAACCACCGTAGGGGTGCACTGATTTGGCAGATTCCACAGGAAGAGTATGGCCTATCGAGAGAGTGCAGAGAAATAGAGAACATTCCTATTTTTAGAGCTTAGAAGTGTGCAATCTTGCAGCACTGCAACTGTGCGCTGCGACAGAACAAACAATGCCAAGTGCCGCAAAGCGAACAGATTCTTTGAGAGGAAGTTCGTAGGAAGAAATAGAATAGCTCTGGATATGAACAATATATATCCGGGAAAGAATCCTGGAAAACGAGGAAAATGGCATGGAACAATACATAAATCAAAAAATCCAAGCAAGAACAACTGTGCTACAAATGAAAGATGCGTTCAAGGAGCTATCATAAGGAGAACCAAAGCTGCCATAAGAAGGAAAATACTTCATTATATATAGTTTCTCATTAGAAAGGAAAAAAACAAAATCATTTCTCTCACCTCTGCACCAAATTCTGGAAACACGTTACAATTAAAGTATAAAAGCAAAGCTCTATAGCGGAGATTTAAATTTTTTTTTGAGTTTCAGCCTCCATTAACAGATGATTCCATCAATAGGTATTTTTATCGTGTTCAATCTTTTCATTTCAATTTACACATTGCTCCTCAATGCTCGTTGCCATTTCAAAAAAATCAAAAATCGAAATGAGGAGATGATGGAAGTGATATTCGTGGCAGAAAGGAAAATTAACTGCCACATTGAATTGCTTGCATCGCTTTCCATCGCGACGGACGATCGCGGCGATTGTTGTTGAACTCTAGGGATTTTCTCAGGCTTTGAGATCTATTATGTATTATAATAACAAAAAAACCAATCAATACATAAATAAAATAAACCAGTATTTGTTTACGAGTAGCAGGTTAGCATCAGGATAACAGCACTATAGAAGTAGGATACAAGCACGATAGAAGCACTTATTTCTTGGTAGTTTTGCCGAATGGCTATGAAAAACGATCGGAAAGCCAGGGACCAAAACGACCAGAAGATTATAAATCACGTAGAGCCTGTTAAACTATTGTAGATGTAAGAAGGAAACGATATATAACCATATAAACGATATAACCACGTTTATGTAAGTAAAAAGGGAACATAAAAGTGTACAGCTCCCTGAAATCGCTTGAGAAACTGAAAAAAGTGGATTTTAACTTTTACAGACTTCAAAAACCCATCAGATTAGCAAACAGTGTCGAAATTCTACACCAACAAAGGGTAAAATGAAGAAAATCACCGTATTTATAAGCCTGCTGGAAGAACTGAATTTGCCTAGAAACTAGTCTAAGAAGATTGAGGTTTTAACAGGAAAAAAATTCGACGGAAGTGGAGAAATTAAACGTAAATTTGCAACAAGAGCAAAAAATCCATGAAATTATCCACTACCTGCTGGTTTTGCGATTTCTCCGATTGGGCAGATTCAAATCAGGAAGACTATTTGCCAAAGGGCTTTGTGAATACGCAGCAGCCGCTGAATCCGTGTTGTTGGCATACGGTAGCTCAGGACTAGACGGCGGTGACTCTTCCTTAATAGGAAGAGGTGGCTGCGCTGCTGCGGGTGGCAGTGGCTGTTGTGGTGGTGGAGGAGGATAGTAGCTCGGAATCACAGACGTAGAATTGGAAGTCGTGGGAAATAGTGAACAGGTAGTGGTAGGAATAATACTGGCAGTTGTAGCTGAAATAGATGCAAGCGCACATGTTGGCTGGATAAACGGTGGTGTGGACCGCGGTGGTTGCGGTGGTGGTGGTGGCGCCAATGGCGCGGCGCCAAATGTGGTGCAGGGCAGGGATGGCGGCGGCATGGCCAGGGTGATAGGTGGCTCCCGAACGGGTTGATCGTGTACACGCGGGGCTCTTGTGAGCATTCCAACCGTCGGCGTTTCAAGTGGCGAAAACGCCAGTCGGCTGACCTCACCGCAACGGAAATTCTCCTGATCCAGGAACTCGCTGATGTCATCCCAGACCTAAATATGGACTTTTAGCCGGGAAAGACAACTAGTTCAGGGAAACTTGCTCCTTCAATAAGAAAAAACCACATGTAAAGTGGAGAAAAGACCTTAAAAAGGAGCTAACAACGACAACTATCACAAACCTCGTTCAAATCGTGACAGATGACCTGCGTCATTCTTCTGAATATTCAGAAATATACGTATGTTAGTTAGTATTTTCACTGATAGCGTACGTGTTGTCGGTTGGTGGCTAACGACGACGGCGCCGGTTCCCCTCGCAAGCCCCGCCCACACTCGACGTCTCACCCAATCGTCGACGAAGCTCCGCCCTCGAGGTGACTGGCAAAAAACACACGAAATCAGTGACTAATGCAACTGTTATTCGTGTTAGATGACGCAAAAAGTGTTCAAAAGACGATACCCAGAGAACGAAACCATACAAAAGGGAAAACTCGGCCACAGAGCTATGACCAAGCTTTTCCAGATGGAATTGTGGCAAAAATCTAGGAAAATTCGGAAAAAATCTTGCAAAATGGGGGCTCTTGAGTGGCAGATATGGTATTTGTCTGGAATGTGTCATTCAGCATAGATAGAATGTACAATTTCTTTATACTGTACATGCACTTCATCTCTGTTTTGCACGTGCAGCTTAGAATGACGTCGTATTGCGCCTTTTACCGCAGTTTCGCGACATGGATTTACCCTTCCAGAAAATTCCACAGGTTTACACACGTTTTTCCCACAGTAACATCTTACTGTACAAGTTCAAGCACGGTAAATACATTTTATCATGTATGTGCACGTGAATTGTCACAATCCATAAAATGCGTACGTGACAATTCTTGTAATGACTTGGCAAGACGTTTCAGTAGAGGCGAAAGTTTGAGAGGAGTTAGAGAAAAAAAGCAGCATGTAAAAACGTGTGACACATGCCAAGAAACAAAGCGGAACTTGAATGCTTGTCTTTTAGCGCCGAAATTGCCACTGTATGCTCGGATACTCAACTCCATTTCTTTTGTACAGACTAGAAGGAGTTTAGGCAGACCAGACGAGATGCATTTTTTTCCCTGATCAATGAAGTCAGCAAATTTCTTGGAAAAAACTGAAGCCGATTATATTCAGCGGAATTTCGCTTTGTTCTTATCTTTGAAGAATTTATTTGGCAAAGCGCATGACTGTAGGCAAACGAGTAAATCGTAGAAGAAGTCCATTATGAGCTCTTCCTAAAACCAATCAACCCAAAGGTAGCTGACGGATTTTTCCATGTTATTTCTCCTGAAGCACAGGAAATTCACATACTGGTAACAAAAACCTTGCGCATTGAACATTAGCTGAGTGCTGTAGATTTGTCTTGAGCCTGACATGATAGAAAATACGGTTCGGCGTTGACCCAGCCAGTATAGGACAATTTATACTAGATGCGCGCGGCAGTCGCGCTTCAGACGCACATATCCATTTGCGAAGGGTTTTCATGAGGACCAGTTAACGCGGCATACATACATTGTACGAAAATGCCCCTCCGTCAACTAACGCAAGGCCTCAAACGCGTGCGTTTCGCCTGCGTCTGAGCTGCGGTAAGGCCGCATCACCTTCATCATATATGTAGACGCACACTTTCAAACGCGCACACCTAGTGTAGGTATAAACTAGTCCTATTTAAAGCAATTATCTCTATTGACAATTTGTTGCAGAGCTACGGCGCTGTGAAAAGCAAACAATGTTTAGCAAATAAATCGCATGAGCTTGATAGTGGGGCATTTCCTAAAAGACATTAGTATCCAACTCGTTCACCGTAGTCAGAAGCTTACAAGTGCCCAACTTCTCTCGAATCAGAAACTTTCACCTTCAGAACAGCATGAATTTTGGTTCTGAAGCTTTACTTGTCTAGCGCTAGGTGTGAGCGGTTTCGTTACCCAAGTTTTATTCTTCTACAGTACTGCTCCTTGTTTTCGCAGAAAGGGCTTGCGCGGCGCGTTAAACCGTCGCAAACCATCATTCATAACATTCTTGTAAGGGAACCAATTCCAGTTCTTCTGGAAAAGCCAAATTGTGCATTTTATGGCGGGTCTGAACATATACAACCTTTTCAACAATGACCTTTTTGTACTGTATGCAGAGAATACCATTAAAAATCTAAGAATCCTAACGCTTTTCTCTCTCTTCTTCTTTCTTTTCTTTCCCTAAGGCCTGTTGTAATGTTTTAATGATTCTGGGTTGAGGCGGTCAAGTTCAAGGAGGTGAAATTTGCAGTGATGTTTTCGACTGCTATGACGAACGATACTGATAAATTCATGAACCATTTGATTTGCTATTATACAGAGAATCCGTCTATCCGGAAAACTTCCGGTATCCTTATTTTTGAGAAAATTACGAAAGGGAGACGCATTGCAACGGTCTAACGCATCGTGCGCCCTTTCTGCGAAAATTGGGAGCTGTACTGTACATAGATTTCCATCAATACCTGATGAAAATGGCAGCTAGCGTCAAATCCGTAATGGCCAGTCAAAATTAGAACTCCTTGGATGACACAGGGAAGGACTCCGGATACCAGGTTATTAGGCCCGTAAGTGCTTCTGATGTCATGAAGAAGTCTAGAGAAAGTCGGAATTTCTGGATCAGTGGCCATATCAAAAAACCTATGTGTTAACCATGGAAAAGTCGCAAAAGAAAACAAGTGAAAAAGGGGGTCCTTCACTACAACTTGTTACTTTGGGTTGAACTCATCCTTCCTTTGTTGGGAGGTAAAAACGCCGTTCTTGTACAACAAAACGCAGAAAGAGCCCTTTTTTCACCTTCCTACCCATAAACATATCATATTTCTGTGCTGTATTGTTATTTTTCGTCCTTTGATTCTCTTGCTATCGTAAGAAGAAGGTTGCTGCATAAAAATCTCAGATGTTTTCAATTTGTTGCGCTGATCAGAGAATGTTGAGCCTCACATGACATCCAAAATACTATGAAACTTCTTTGAGCTCCAAAATGCGAAAAACCCTAGGTGAGGTGACGCAACAGCCGAGTCTCTTGCATTTCCTTATTGCGGCGAAAAAAAATCTGAAGTTGTCACCGGGGCACGTGAGGTGAAATTTGAGTGGAAGCCGAAACAAATTTGACTTTTTTCGATTGTTTCGTTAACCTCCCTCCTGGTGCCGGTGGAGAACTTCCAGTTTCAATTTTTGTAAGTCACCGTAAGGTTTTTGACTCTCTGGACAGTTGAACGATGCCATAACATACATAAGTTCTCTATTTACAAAATCCTGGCAATAAGTGTCTACGGCGATGAATGCGCTACTGAGTTACTGCTCCACTTAACGCGCAAACGTGGTATTTATGCTTTTCATAAAGTTGCTCGAGAGATAAGCCATTAGCAAAGAGGGAAACCTTTCAGATTTATGCCCCCTTTAAGCCCCTACCTTTAAGCCCCCTTTCGAGATGCAAGTTTGTCAGGAAATGGAGCAGATGATATTAGTATTTATAGAGCTGAAAGTCTTCTCACTCAAATCTCAACGTACTGGACCCGTATGCATTGTCGAGATTACCCGGGGAAAACGCGTTTACTCTCCGCCTCGCAACCATCAACACGCTTACCCATACTTAACGAACGTTGTCTATACCTAGCTGTAACCTATGAGTAATCATACCCATGTATATGGGGTTACCCGTCATTCGAATGATGCATTCGGACCTGTAATGACCATTCAGACCTGTTGGCAAACTTCCCAAAAATTATGCAAAATGGGCCACGTAGTAGTTATGGCGATAAGGAGGGAATTTTTATAGCGAAATGGGTTGGGTAACTTTTCTGAACAGTAACTGTCACAGAAGGATCATGGCTTTGGAGGTGGAAAACTTCTTGAGATATTAATAGTAAAATTGAATCCATAACGCTTACAGGAGTGACTGGTAATTGGCCAAGCAGCATTTGGCGGTAGTTCTTGGTTAAATTTTACTGTCAACTCATGAATGTGAATAGAAATTCAGAAACCGCGCGCAATGGCCTAAGTCCTGGGCAAGCAGTAGCTAGCACAGCAGAGGAAAGTCTCCTTGGCCCAACCCTCCCCGCGCTAGAGTACACCCCGCAGTTACTGATCTGCATGGAAGGATATCGCATGGATTCATAGCTCATCATCAGTGCCGCTTCTAGCCTTATTGCTACAGTTTTACTACAGTTACCATCAATAAACAAACAGATACGGCAATTAACAGTGAAAGCGCCTCAAACATTACATTAATGTCGCAGTTTTTATGCCTAACATAGTTATTGATCGTCGAGAGAACTGCGAAACACGGGCTTATCACGAAAAATAAATCAATAACGGCTTCGCGTAATCATGCATTATCAGTGTGCCTTAAGAAGACGTGTCGGAACTGGTTGGCGCACACGCGGCGCCGCCGCTTCGTCAACGGTCGGTGCCGAAATGTTCGACATGTAGACCTGGGGAGAAACCTATTTTGAGTATATTCGGTCAAATATTCGAATATTCGATTACTTGGGCAGCTAGAATCTTGGCTCATAGGGATGTAGGAACGTTCGGGCTGCAATCCTAAGCGGCGCAAAAAATCCAGGTATTCGAGTTGCCCAAACATTCAACCAGATCATTTGATTCGAGTCCGATTAAAGAGCTTAATGAACAGAATATGTTAATATCAGTAGATATCTGGTTAACGACACAGTGTTATTCTTGATGAGACCAACGATAAATAGTAATTTTGGATTTATTTATTTCATTTATTTCATTACATGGATATATCCATGTGAAGAAACAATCTACAAACACAGTACAGTACACTATGTACAACATAAATAAGTCTCAGATTATTTCATAGCATTTTTTAATTTTGAAGAGAAAGAGACCTCTAATTACTGACTGTGACCTGATCCTAGGGTTTTTTCTTACCTTGTTATTTATACTTCAGTTTTTCTCTGGACAATCGCTTTTTTCGTCTCTTTTTTGGACTATAGCTGTAATATGTAGTACAAATATAACATATTATACTGTATATGTGTGTCATTTACTCAAAAAGTCAAGTCCAACATCAAAAATCAAGATAGGAAATTAAAATTTGCAGTTTAATTTACAATTTAATTGGCCAATAGTGATTGACTCAGATGCGTTATTATTTTGAAACCATATATGACGCTGCCAACTAACTTGTCCGAGTAAAAATGCAAGTTGGGAATGAATGGCTACAATCCAGACCGTTCGGGGTATGGCACAGCGAAAATGAAGTAGTGGCATAACTGGAAGCGTTCGGATTCTGCCATTCATTCTCTACTTTGCATTTTTGCGAGGACAAATTAGTTGGCAGCGTCATATATTCGAATGGTCGAACCACAAACATTCCGTTATTTCAAAACATTTTGATCCTTGGATATACTCACATGAAACCCATTGGTTGCTTTCTAACTGATCTAAGCAACTCAGTCATTAAAATTCCCTTGAATAATTGATTCTCGATTCATTCATTCATTCATTCATTCATTCATTCGCGTTCTCGAAACCACTGAAAAGAATCATAATTTTGAAAAGTTTCCAAACTAGTGTAGAATAGAACTTAAAGAACATGATGCATAACAAAATAACACGAGTATTTTCAGAATCTCAAAATTAGAGCAATCTATAGAAATAATCGAGTAGAACGAAATCTGAACCAAAGATTCAATCAAATGTTAATTTTTTATTTAGTCACATGCTTTTGGAGAAAACAGTGCGCTGCTTGATAACTATATGTATATGCTATGTTCGTTCCATTTTTTTCTTCATTTTTTATACTTTAGTTTCTGTTTTTAGACTCACTCGTTTCATTTGTTTGCATTCAAGCGATAGTAACAATGATTTCTTGAACTCTGGGTATTAGAACTATTACTTCTTAGCTGTCCACGTTTTTGTAAATGTTGGCTCTATGACAAGTAAACAAATGTTTTATCATCATATGAGCTCTTTTTTCGCAACAATTAATCTAGTCCATTAATTCATCTGCACTTTCCCTGTTTTCCCTGAATCCACGTCGAAAACAGTCAGTCATCTGACTCAGATTCATTGCCGAGCGTTTACCAGCCATATTTAGGTATGTAAAAAGTAAGGCAAGTGCATGGCACGTGCATTCCACACGATCGTGGTAGTTGATCGAAGAACAGTACTACAGTATTAACGCTGAGGACAAGATACAGTCCACAGTCGCAGCGATCACGTCCACGTCGCCATGGAGAAATACTTACGCCGAAGCGCCGCAATCTTGGGTTTTCACGGAAATTATCCAAAAAATTCGCAATACAAGAACTCTCCACCCTACGATTCATTATTGATGGATACACATATCCGTAGCATCTAACATCGCACTGAAACGGCTCCGACGACGCGGCGACGTCGTTGTCTCCGCGGCGGAAGTGATCAACGTCAATCAGCTGTCAATTCGCATGACGATTAATTCGTATTAGCACATGTTTCATCTGCCTTTATGTGATAAACGACACGAAACAGCGAGTTTCTCCAACTATCAGCCCGTAATGCTCACTATGAATTATCGTCAGGGACATGCCATATTCATAGGGCCTATGGGATACTTCACAGAGAAACATCGCGCATTAGTCGCGCGTAAGACGTACGCATCCATTGCAAAGATCTTTCCATAAAACCGGGCAACATTGTATTTTCATGTTCATCCTGAATGAAAATATTGTAGGACCGCAACGATGCCGCATACGCATGCGCCTCACCTGCGATAGGAATGCGTCTGGGCCTATCCTTCGCCATGTAGTAGACGCACGCGCGCCAAACGCACGCATCTAGTATAGACTGCCCTCATCGGAGCAGATGTGCGCGACTGGCTGAGCCTGATGCCGCTGCGAAGTATTTCATCGGTCTTCCACGAGCAGCATTATGTCAACATCAGGTTTAATTACCCAAATCTAAGGTCTTTGGGTTTCTTTAGGTTATTCCATTATTCCCTAGTAATTGACAATTCTAGTGGTATTTCTGCATGGCCCGTAGAGAAGTCCATGGATTCTAGCCGTTAGTGAGTTTTTTTAAATTTTTTAGCTTTTGTGTCCGACAGGTCTAACTTAGTGCTTCGCTCCCCCTCCCCCCGCTCACTGATGAGTACCAGAAGTCGTAGGTTTTTTGCTCAATTTCTGTATAAGGCGGAATTACGAAGCGGATGCCTCTTTAGGTTTTTTTAGTAGTTCTAGGTAAATATGTCTGTGTCAACAAATGCGCTTTTTATAATAATTACTACTCGTATACGATTGTGGTCTATATTTGCTTTTTTTTCACAAATATCATTTTATTTCTATTACAAAACAGGCTAGAAGCGAACGTAACACAAAATTTACGAACAAAAAATGAAGCAGCACAACTCAGAGTAATCCAGCGGTACTTACTTCTACCGCTAAAATCCTGAAATCCGTCTAGTACGCGGGGCGGGGTGGCGGTCAAGACGTACGCCGCGACGCGACCGCGCCGCACGCGCATGCGTCTCAAGTTCAGCCTGATCCTTCAAATTCGACGCATTCAATGAATCTGTGGCCACCTCGTCACCGTTTGGTGGATGCGGTAGCATTTATATTTCCTACGCAAGCTTAGAAAACTTGTCCATTTCCCCGCAGAACCGCTGGAACTTTCGATTGCTGCAGTCGTGACGCGTGCATGAATCAACCAATCACAGCTCAGCAGCGTACCTCTTGTCACGCAGCCTAGTATGCGGGTTCCGTGGAATCCACAGTACCTATTCTCACCCTTCTCACCCTCGGTGGCTATAAATTATGAATTGTTTGGTGGTCTCTTATTGATTTCTGTATTTACACTGGCTACTCGTTCTAGTATCTTACTTCCTAGCGCTACAAGCCTGTAAATAAAAAGGATGTTACAAGTCTGTGACAGCGACGAAATCACGAGAAGTTTAATTGATGATGTGTACGTAAGTGGCAACAGACAAAGAACATTTCATGTGAAGAAAACGAATGGACGTTTACCACTTTACAAAGCGGTCAGCGCTATTTTGGTAATTCTTCAGGGCAAGGTGTCCTTTGGTCTCTTAAGAAGGGTTTCATGCCTTCAGACTGAAGGGTGGGGCTAGAATTTATTTCGTTTCAGATAGTCAGGATGATGGACCTAGACACATCCATGGAAGGGTATTCCATGGACGTTGAGGAATTTGACAATTTTGCTGTTCACATGGATACCCATAACTTCTCCCAGGGAATTTTATCCTATACTATAGTTCCCTGAAGCTTTAGCATCTCAAGGTTTTATCCAATACTAAAACTAACAATGTTCTTAAAAGAAAATTCCATTCTCATTTCCGGCCTTATTTGAATGATTCGAATGCCGAGCTGCTTCACTGCGGAATGTTAGGAGGAAACAGCTGTCTTAACTCACTCTCACCTCCTTAAAGGAAAGGAACCCCGTTGCAGAAAAACGAAAGAAATACTGGAAATCATGCATGTTGTGCTCGGTTCAAAAAAATTTAAGAGCCACTTTTGACAACATCAAATTCAGGAGAAAATTCTCAAGTGTTTTTGGAGTGCGGTGTGCTATGGTTAGAAAAATCTTCCGCACCTGCTGAAGAGAAAATTTTCCAGACAAGAGCACTATTTGGATGATTGTATTCAGTTGTATGCTCTCAAAGCGACCATTGAAGAGAAATTTCGTGAAATTTGTGCGTGTTCCTGAGATCAGCTATGTTTTCTTTAACTAAACAGCAGATTTGTTTTCCAACTTTGTTTATTTTGAGCATGAAACAGTGAGATTTGAATTTTTGCAGTAAGTCGTCCTGAATCCCCTTGAATTCTCCGACCTATTGAGTGTTTGCCAATAAAAAATTCTTACTTTTTTGAAATCGCGCTCAAAAAATAAAATAATCTGCAAAATATCTACACGTATGTATATATCTGCTCCATGAAATTCGTAACCTTTCCGTTTTGTAAAAGCCTTGGGTTATTTGGTCCATAATACTGAATTCTCAACAGTCTTCAGTACCAGTTAATAATAGATGCGTGCGTTCGATGCGCGTGCGTCTATATGATGAAAGATAGGTCCATCGGCAGGCCTGACGCAAGTCGGTTGCATGCGGCAATGACCGGTCTTCATGTAAGATCCTCAGCACATGGTTACTTACTGAACTTCTAGAAAAAATAAGGAACTGAGCGTATCAGTCATTTAGGAAACGAGAATGGAGTAGTATGAGGGCGTAATCGGTAAACTAAGACAAAAGTAGTATGAAAGCAGAGGTTCACTACAACTAGAAACAGCAGAAATATAACATAAGCAGCACAAAAATATTATAGTGCGCCTAATGACATTAGTCGAGAAAAAACTAAAGAAATGAAGCTTCCATAGCCATGCCGTATCAGGCAAAGCAACAAAATACAACTTGAATATTCGCCGTTCAGTGAGCAAGTTTCAAATCCATATGCACAATAATGAACTATCATCTTTTGAGGTAGCCTCTAACCGCACAAAGCCTCTGAACACTCCCAGGATCGTTTCTTCTCGGAGTTTGAGCTGACGTGTCGGAAAACTCCGAAACATGGAGAAAACAGGGTCTTTAAGGAACCATAGCCGGTGTATGGATGTTCCATATAGGAGTGGATTCTAAAGAGTCGATAGGTAGATGCACTCAACAATGATTCTATGATGACCATGAGCTTCACCTAACCGTCGTAAAACTTAACGACTGAGGGCTTGAATAAGAAGGCGAGTTATCTAACTTGACTTTAAAATACTGTCACTCCTCTCTAAACCAGCATCATGATCCAAAAATAGGATTAGTTACAATCCCTACCTCTTTGCCAACAACCTACAATTTTGTTCCCTCCACATTCTTCCCACTGACTTTTCCCATGAATGCTTTCGAGATTTCCACAAGAAATGATTCTTTTGGTGGGTATGCATTATTGCCTACAACAGTTTATACGCTCTTTCTTTCGTGGAGAATTTAGGATGTCCACTGAGACATCTGCCACAAGAAGAGATTACATAGGTGTAAACGATTGATATAGCTAGCTACTCAACTCTGCGAGAATACATGAATAGAACCCGAGTTCTCCACAGAGAAGTGAGCTCAAAAATGTGATTTTCTCGTTCTGTAAGGAATCATGTGTACCATTCTGGTGTCCAGAGAATTTTTATGTAGAAATCTCTGAAAATCTGTATCTAAAACATAGTAACCCTTGCGACAACTTCTCAAAAACCTGGGCAACCCGCGTGGCGGCAAATTCGAACGATGAGAAGGCATCTGTGAACAACATGATAAAAAAAGAGTTCTGCTCGCAGGATCATATCAATTTAAATATCGATTTATGGATAGAATTTATCGACTTTTTACAGTTTAGCTGCAATCCGAACCGAAACACGGCTAGTACGTACAGTCCGGTCCGGCAGCCACTGCAAATGGGCGCCGGCCGCCGCCACCCTCCGGCGCCCCGGTATTAATGAGCTATAAATCACTCGAGCTTGGGAGAAAGCGAAGAAAAATACAATTTTAGTCCATAGTAGACAGGGTAGATAAGCCTAACCCTATGCTTAAGAATGGGTTTAAGGCTTAGGCTTAGGCTTCACAGGAGTGGCCCCACCCAACTCCCTTTTCACCTAAATTTCTAAGATAAACTACGATAAGTGTAAGTGTAAGTAATAGTTGGACACCATTTGTACGTTGCATCGCGTGCGCGCATAGCTCAGTGGGTTGAGCGAATGATCGACGTTGTGGTGGTCAGGGGATCGAATCCTGCCCTGTGCCCCGTTTTGCAAATACATATAGTATGCTGCCTACGACTGCTGCAGTTATCTAACAAACTCCAACATAAAAAGTAGCCCGGATGGCTCAGTGGTTTGAGTGGCAGATTGCAATCTGTCCCTATCGCTGGTTCCACTCCGTAGGAGATCCAGAGTTAAGTATCGCAGTGTTTGGGGTTCACTGCTTGGAACGTCCCCCGTGATCTCCTTCGGGTAGTCCAGGAAGGCATCCGGCAACGTTTTGCATAAATTTCGAAGACAAACTACGATAAGTGTAAGTGTAAGTAATAGTGGAAAACTCTTTCGAAGATAAACTACGATAAGTGTAAGTGTAAGTAATAATAATAGTGTAAGTAATAGTGAAAACCACTTTTTCAAAGTTGAGCGAAACCGGGAGAGAGTAACTCCGCCGTAAAGGACTGCTCCACGAAAGATAAATGACAGCGGTAGAACTACTTCGCGATGGATATGGAACAATTTATACGGATTTCAATTATTTCTGAGGATCCCGAATTGGATAAGCGATGAGCTTTATTATTCAGATGGGATAACTGAAGTACTGTGTCCATCTATAAAAGAATAACGGCCATTTTTGTATTCCCGAAGCAGTGTACTATTGCAGAAAATGGAAGAGTTAGCTTCGCTCATTCTGTATTCAGAAATCTTTCCCCATGAAAATCATGAAAAAACGTGAAAGTTGTGCAAATGGTCCCCTGCTTTATAGCCTTAACATATCCACTGTGTCTGCTATGGACTAAAATTGCATTTTTCTTCGCTTTCTCCCAAGCTCGAGTGATTTATAGCTCATTCATACCAGGGCGCCGGAGGGTGGCGGCGGCCGGCGCCCGCCGGCGCTCATTTGCACTGGCTGCCGGACCCGCTTGTATTCTAAAAGCTATTGAGGTGAGACACTGTCTATAAGTCCAATTTTGGTCTGAAAACACGCTTGATTCGCAAAAGTCAGGTGTAGCAATGTCAACTGAGACATCCTTAAATCCCATAAAATCTAAAATAAAAAAAAAATAAAATAAAATGAGTAAATATAAAATAAAATCAAATGAAACAAGCGCCATAATAACGAAATGAGGCTGATTAGACAAAACATGAGAAAAAACACTGGAGAAGGGGTGTGGTGACTCGAGATGAACATGAGGATACGCTGAACCGGAGGAACATACGTGTACGAGTTGTCGTGCCGTAACTCACACCGGAGAATTCCAGTTTTGGAGAAGCATGCCTCCGTTCAGTCGTCAGCTTCTGATGAGGCAATACCGCAATAGAAATGCAACGACGATAAAAACCACGACGAGTGTGGAGCGCCGAACCAGCTCATGTCTCTGCAGACCTCATTGGAATAACTCAGCAGCAAGGAGTTCTAGGAAAAACGGCCAGGAAATCAGGAAACTTCTGCATTCATTGCCTTGTACTGCATATGTATGTTGACAAAGTCTGCAACGCACACCTTAACCAGTCCGTCTGCGCTCCGAACACACAATACTCGAAAAACTGTCACTTTCTAACGTTACTTTCCTCGACAAGCACAGCAACCAACTTGTCACTTGCCTCACCGTCTCGGTATGCGACAACAACGACATGGTCGGCAATTTTTCCTCCCCCAACACCACTTCGACACCGGAAAACCAGTTCCACACCACCGACAGACTTTCTCCAGAATCGCCATTTTAGGCTGTATTGCAGGCGTTCATTCTTATAACGGGTTCGGTTGATGTTATTCATCGGCGGTGACGCCACGTTTTTCCACCTGGTCGCGCTCGCCCACCAGTCTGCACCTCTTTGCTGCCGCAAACGGGGTTTCCGAAGAAACGTTTCCTTGCAACAATGCGGCTGTTTGAGGACATTTTGGCAAGTGTTGGGAAAACCAGGAAGTAGATATAATTCAACCTGCCCTTGATGTTTGAGGTAATGATTAATGCCTTATGAAGTAGTGTTATGTCAATATAGTGTTGTGCAACGTAGATATTCAGCACATCGGCCCGATACCGACTTCGTCCAGAAAAAAATTATGTTACAGAGAATAAAAACTAGTTTTCTATGCTTATTTATAATAGAAAACTTACATCAAGATGGGATTTGATGTTCGTATGTGATACCGTACCACGCTTTTGCAGTATCAGCAGATATAAAAGGGCAAAATTTGCCAGAAATTCCAAAACCTTTCATATTTTCCAGTGGATCCCCTTGTTTATGGGTGAACACCAAGAATAAACGAAAGCTTTCCTACGAAATTAGAAATCAGAAGGTGGAATTTAGGATAATAAGCATAGACGCAAACTGAGGCGAAAAAATTGCTAAAAATTCCTCTGACTCTAGAAAAAGCTCACAAAATCCCAACATGTATGTTTTTATGATTACCGGACGCTTACCAGCCGCGAGCGTCAGATCCTGTTAAGACCGAGCATAGCAATCCCCTGTTCCGGATTCCTTTCAAGAAAAAGCAAATCGTCCCTGACCTAAGGTTACTAATTAGGTGCCAGAGTGAGTTAAGGGTGATTTCAACTATTTATGGCTGTTTCTTTAAAGTCCAAAAGGCAAAATGGCCTGACGCTGCGTGTGCGTTACGCATCCATAAGCGGTTAACAGGTGTTAACAAGTGTATTAGCTATGGAGCACGCCAACACATGCTGCTATCTGCTCCATGGCTAATGGCTTGACGCTACTGAAGCCTAGAACAAAATAGCATATCATTGATTTCTGTGAGTTATGGTGCAAAAAGGACCTCGCTGTACTTACCGCACTTGCAATACTGCACGGATTCTTCTCAAATTTTGTTCAAGGATTTGTTTGTGGACGACAAATAGGCTGCCAAATGAGATATGAAATTGGAATCAGTCAATTTCAGTGCAGTGAGATTGCTCGGAAACCATTCCTACGCAATTTTCGTTCCCAAAACTCCCAGTCACTATTGGTCCAACGCGTGTTCTTCAACTATCTTACCTCACAACCAATTATTTCCGATTCTATTCATATGGTTAGATTCAGATATGTCCGCTCTATCAAAAGAAGGTTGCATAGGTTATTTTGAAGCGCCATTAGAGCTCTAATATTTAGGATGAATTTTGTGCGTAAAGTAGTCTTTTTTTCTGCGATTTCTTCAAATATTCTCTACGCAAGCCCCTTTTGCCTTTAGTCTACTTCCCTCCAAAGTCTCCAAGGAGAGTCCAAAAGTTTCGGACCATTTCTTCATCGCACAAACTTTGAAATAGCTAACAGTGCTATGTTACTTGGTCAAGAAGTGACAAATAACACAAATGACGCATAATGAAGTCAACCAACATTGTTTTTGGAACCTATTTCTATCACATCGATTTAGTTTGGTCATTTATTTGTTTATTTATTTATTGATGCACTCAAGGTGCGCAAGCGAAGTAAAGACGTGAAACTAAAACAAAAAGAAAATTTTACCTTAACATGCAGTGATCAGTAGCAAAATCAGTAATGGGTGGGAAAAATGATGAGATTCACCAGTAGATGGGGAGGGACCAAGTACCACTGAGTTTTAGTTATTGTTTAGTTATTTACTCATAGGGAAAAGCCCAATTACCAGTGGAAGCTATCTCTGCCAAAAGTGTGTAGATTTTGATGCATTTGATTGGCAAAAAAAGTCTAGTGGGGTAAGCCTTTGGCATCCAAAGCTTTCTGATAAGTAAATAATAGTAATAAATAATAGTAATAAAATACTTTCCAAGTTTTGCCTCTATGAAATGGAGGAATCTATAGAAAAGAGGGAGGCCTAATCCCTTCGAAAAACATCTCTCATATTTGTAATCCTTAGATCATTTAACGATACCGTCACAGGCTCTAGGTCAATCACCCAGCAGTACTTACTCAGTATTTCTTTGCTGCTCTCGTTCGTCGCTCTCTTATTCTTTCCATCATTTGTGATCACTAGAAATTGCTGACACCTAAACTCGCATTAATCTTCGCCACTAGCGTTATGCGTTAGTCATTAATTTCCGTCTCGATCGCTATCAATCGGAATGACCTTCCGAATTTGAAACTATTCAGAACCATCCCGATTTATCGTTCTTTTCCGCGTTAATGTCACCTTGCTCAAATGTGGTAGGGTTTCTCGAGACAGGGAGGAAAAATTGGGTTTAGCGAAGGTGAGAAACCTGTTAGTTACTAGTATTTTTCGCAGCATGGGCTTGATTTGATGGGTTTATGAAGGAGTGTCTTCTATTTTTCGGCTCACTGATTGGTGGAAGTGTTTTTTTCCTGGAAATTCCTTTCTGAATTTATAAGTGGATGGGCTCTATGAATATTGTTTCGTAGCACTTCCAATGATCTGTCATCCAGAATCCATGGAATGACTCATCAATAAGCAAAATTAATATTTATTAACAATGGAAAAGGACTACAATTTATGGCACCCGCATCAGAGAACAGAAGTCATCACACACTATACATTAACTATGCTCGAAAGGTATAAATACACCAAAGAATGAAAGAAAAATGAAGCTAAGAAAGAGGAAAAAAGAAAGCCAAGGCGACTGCGATGCAAAGTGTTATACTTCACGCAGAGATCTCATGACGGTGAAAACCAACATACACGCAATACAAATCACAAAATAGCGAAGAACTTCCAGAAATCAATTCAACTCAGGAACGGTTGCTTACACATCCACAGGTGTGGACGTTTTCAGGTACGCTCTTTGAGGTGAGAGGAATTGATTGTCTTCGATCTCCTCTATACAATCAGAATGATGACTGAATATAGAATTTCGAGCCCAATTTATGGAATTTCGTGTCCTCTGAAAACAAAAACAATGTTGTTTCATCAAAGCTGACAGGCCATACAGAGTGCCGATCAATCAGTCTTGCATTGTAAAAAACCGCTCATCTGGTCTGCCGCGCCGCGCTGCCCATGCGACGCGGCTGACCATATGCGCACTGTGGTTGTCAGGCGTTGCCAACATTGATTTTCTGTTTACGTTTCTCATCGTTTATCTTCCTCTAAACAAAACATCGACCGCAGCAAATGCAGGCCTGCCGCGCTGCGTAGGTGGTGCGTCGCGGCAGGCCAGATGAGTGGTTTTTTGTAGTAACAAAATGATTGACCGGCATTGTAGTATAGAACTAGTATAGAATTAGTACTTTACTGAATTCTTACATCAAGTACAGCAGCCGGAAGATCCTGGATATGAACATCCTTAATATCGCAACAATGGAAGATCACCACGACACCAATAGTAAAGCAGAATAGAATGCTGCACATGGCAATGGCCAGCACCACAAGGAACATCTCCGGTGACGTTGATGACTCGTTCATTCTGAAAAAAAAATGAAAAAAATTACTCCAGACGGGAAAAACACAGACAAATCCGATGATATGAAAGCGACCGAATAGCAACCCAACGGCAACTGAACCTCTTTCAAATAACATCCGTCCCCTGCGGGTATATTCACTGGAATACCAAAGTAAAAGAAGCAATAGTTCAACAGCAATTGAGAGGAATAAGGATAATAAGTAGGAATCCATGAAACCCCCAAAATCGCCTTCGAAGGGACCGTGAAGCAGATCTCTCATCTTTTTGTGGCACTAACAATGGCTGTTTTCGTGGACACCGATCCGCGATGCTTGTGCCAGGCTAGACGTTCATTAGCATAATTGTAATTATTCTAAGGCTTACCCAGTAATTAAGCTTCAAACCTAAGCCCACAGAAGCTCCCAGAGACGATAATTAACGGCTAATCTGCATTTTTTTGTGGAAATAATTATGAATTTCCAAGAGCAAGTAGGTGTTGAGAGGTTTTTGAGAGAGGCTGAGATACTTCTGAGAAAGGCCTACATAATCAGCGAAAATTCCCAGCGCTTCAGTTTTTCACCATTTTCTAGGATTTCCTCCGTTTTCCTTAACGTTAACTATGTAGGTACCCTTTAAGTGCATGGAATCACCTCCTAATTATTTCATTCAATTTGGTTCCCAGGGATTCCCAAAAATGGGTCTTTGAGGAAAAGGCCAGTGTTAAAAATGCCTTCCATAAGGAGATCCATAAGGAGATCTGAGAAGTTCACTTCCCAAGTATTTTCCAGGATTTTCCTCAATTCTGCTACTTCATCACAGAACGGACGATCATCAGAAATCGCTAACGACCTTCGTGGAACTCAATGCGTGAAGAAAAGGCGAGAGATAATCGCCAGACACCATTCAGACACAATATAATAGCGCCATGGCATTTATATTCAATTTTGAGTTGAAAGGGCAAGTAGGGGTGGAATATCCGAGAAAAGGCTTCCACTGCCCCACAGGTGTGCCTAAATGCAGATGACGGAGAAATAAAGAAAAATTACATTATTGAACTGCATTGGTCAACAGTAAAAGTCGATAGTACTGAAGTAATAAGAGTCTGTACGAGAAAAAAGTGAGTAATGTAAGTTTTGACTAGAGGGGAACAGCTATCTACTAGTCCTCTGAGAGAAAAAATTCATGGATCCTATAATTCTTCATTCATTTAAATGCCCTTTAGGGGCTACATGCAAATAAAAAGCAGTACCTACAAAAAAATCGAAAATTCTGGAGGTGAAAGTATTATTATTCTCTCTGGGATGTTCTATCTGTTTGCCGCACTTTTTTTCGAAAAAAAAAAACGGAAAATCACATTTTTTGGAGGGCAATATTCAGGGCATCAGGAGAAATTGTTATAGTTTTTGTTTTTATTTGTAATGGATCACAGCAAATGGTCAGAATACACTGCGTTTCATAACTATACGACCACCCTATTATTTTCCAGTACTGGAAGATGCAGCCAAGAAAGACTTTTTCTGTTCCATCCATCAGATTCAGAGATAAGAATAACCTCTGAACACCAATTTTCATTGCGCTAGTTTTTCTCGTAACTTTCAATTTCGAATTTATCAATTTCCTCAACGTTTCATAACTATACGACCACTCGTGAACAGCTCAATTCTCTCAAAATCTAGCAATGAAACAACACCATTTACAGCAAATTTAATAGGCTATCGTTCTTCTAGGGTTGAAAACCACTTCAATGGGCGATTCAGCATACTGTTCATCAGATTCTTCAGGAAATCGCTCTCTACATCTTCCCAGGCTCGATGATTGTGGTCTTCAGCTCATAAGTCGTCTGAAGTTGAAGATGACTGCAGTGAACCCATCGTGCTAGGATGCTCGACAAATTCTCCATTGAGTTCAGGCCCGGGCTGCATGTGGGCCAATCCATGACGTTCGCTCTGTTCTCTAAAAGCCAGCTTTTGGTTGTCTGAGTGGCATGCACTTCGGTGTTAACCTGCGGTAAGCCATACTTCTGTCGACGATATCCCTCAAAAATAGCACCAAATGTTTATATAAAGTGTCCCGGTACTTCATCGAGTCCATGGGTCCCGAAACGAAGGTTATCTCTAGTCTGATCCCGGCAGAAAAATCACTCCAAACCATGGATGATCCGCCTCCAAAGTTGCGGCGACTGAAGGTGGTGGGGTTCTTTTGCGAACCTTTTCAGTAGCTTATCATGTCGTCAGGTTCGTCCAAATCAAACTTTTGCTCATCTGTGGAGATGATCTGAAAGCATTTCTCGAAGCCTCATTCGTACTGCTCCGGTTCGGAAAATTATCACTGGTTTGCTCCAAACTGTGGTCATGTTCCGTCGAGTGAATCCTTGCTGAATTGTCTTTTAGAGAAAAATCAGACGTTGAGAAAAATCAGACGTGGAGCGTTCTTCGTAGTTTCTCTTAGAACATTTTCGTTGCGGTGTAGCGCTCTCCACACCATGCTGCTTGAGACTGGGAGTTTCAGTTCTGCTCGGATCTGGTTGAGCCATATGCAACTGTTGGACATTTGCCTGCGGATCTTCTTCTCGTCATGGGCTGTGGGATGTTTCGGCTTTTGTTATCCTTCTTCTTGTTGTATCCATCAGAATTTTGCAAATAAGTGGAAACGAGACAGTGATTAGAACCACTCTTCGTCCCGATGGCTCAACCACTTAGTCCTGCATCGTTCAGAGGCGGGAACTGAGCTTTTTTGGTCTGTGCTTATGGATGTACCGCGAGGAATACTGAGAAAGATGTGAAACTCACCATTTGCCATCCTTGCACACCCGAGCAGGGGCGGCAAGGTTCCATCGATTTTCATTATTCGTTAGTGGTCGTATAGATATGAAACGTGGGAAGAACGGTCACACCTCATTTCAGAACTTAGCTGATAAGTGGGCGGTGTAGAAATTTGTGCTCCATGGTTATTTTGTCAGCTGAATCTAATGCTAACTATAGAAAAATTCCAAAATTGCTGCATCACGCACAGCTGCAAAAAATAAAGTGGTCGTATAGTTATGAAACGCAGTGTATGTAGCTGATGGCAGAGCAAAAACGCTGCAATCGGCTAAAGAGTCGATGAAGTCTTTGAAAATTTCCATGAGATACGCGAGATCCGTTTCTGTAATTGCAAAGTTCTACTTCATTATTTTACCCATACTTTTTGACTATTATAATTTGATACGTTGATAGAGGCATCAATCAAGTTTCCAAATTCTTCAAATACCTACTGGCTACGCCTCTCCCTGAATGAGAAGAATTTCTTCTCCTACCATGAGTTGTACGACACATTATCATTTCCGACACGTAATAATAAGGTTTACGAGGAAAAAAAAAACAGAATTCCAGTCACAGCGAACATTAATTTCAGGCTTCCCTACCATCGCTGTGGAAACGGTTTTTCGGTCGAAAAGAAGTGTTAAGACATCAGAAAAAAACCCAGAAGCAATGTAGCTAGAGAAACTAAATAAGAATAAGAAAAAATGAGAGCGGAAAAATCCCTTTAAAAAATCTTTTGGAAAATATCATGGAAATTATTCACCAGAGCAAGAGTTGGATGAAAAATGTCAAAGTGGATGAAGGAGATGAATCAGACGAGAGTGTTAATAAAAAAGCATACAGTTTCAATCATATTGCAGACAATAGGCTCATACAAATATGTATGCTCTCAAGAGAATGAGTCATAGTCCTTATCCATAGGAGGAATCCTGTTTTGATATGCAGAGGTGGAAGCGCGTCCCTAAAAAGGAATCGTTTTTTTTTTTGACAAGCCCTTTCATTCCTTTTAGCTCGATCCAGCTCTCAAATTCAGTTCTCCTCTCTTTTCGAGTAAAATATTGACGCAAATGAACGAATGAATGAGTGCATGAATGAATGAATGAATGAATGAATGAATGAATGAATGAATGGATAAATAAATAAATAAATAAATAAATGGATGGATGGGTGGATGAATGAGTGAACGAACGAACGAATGAATAAATGAATGAATGAAATGGATGAATCAATCAATCAATCAATCAATGCAGTGAATGAATGAATGCAGTGAATGAGTGAATGTGATGGAGAGGTCGAGACTTTTATAGATATGTACTAATCATTTCCAAGGATATGCAATAAGCGCCCTAATGACACTAATCTCGTAATGGCTGCGAGCGTCTACCCAAGAAGTAGCTCCTTGCAGATGCTCCAGAAAAGGGAATGTTCCTGCATGGAAAAGAAAATGAGAGCATATATGAAGTAGTATGCTGTTGGTCAGTGATGAAGCAGGGACTCGGAGGCGTATTCTCGAGGGACTTCAAATTTCGATAATCCATTAATTTGTTACTTCACTGGAAAAATCTGTACTGCGTTTAGTGCGTTAGTTACATTAAGCGTTACATTACGGAGCTCAGCGTTGCCATGGATGTCCCGGAAGCCACGGCAGATCCAGAACGTCCTCACAAAAATTATATTTAGTTTGTTTGGATCGAGAAGAGAGAATGCTTAACTCTTCTCGGCGACATATGAGCCAATTTCCCACACTGCTGAGGGAGGCAAACACACGAAAACAAAGCCGATACTCTACGTTCTTGCCAAGAATTCTGATTTTTAGAAGAGATAAGTCTAAATAGGGAGTGAAGCTGCTGATATTTACTAGTTCGAAGCGGGTATCATATCTTTAAACCATCACTATCCATTTTTAGATCAACACTATCTATTACAGTTTCTCAAATAAGCATTTTCTCATAGGTCGCTAGTATGAACAACCAGAAAAGGGTTAGTGCACGGACAAATGATAATTTTTTGAACGGAATACATCCTGGAAAGGATAAACACGAATTTTTTGGTTAAAAAAGCCATCGTTGTGCATAAGCTCAGAGTTTAAAGATAAGAGGTCTGAAAGAAGTTGAGCATGAGATGTCCTTGAAAAACCCATGGATCGTGGAAACCATAGAATAAAAAATAAAATAGCTCTCTTTCCTGAAAACATAATTGAGAATGTCCATGGTAAAAGTGTTTACGCAGCCAAATTTACCCCTTACCCGGCACTCACCGACGTGCTTACCCATACTTGAAGTTATCCATACACTCATTCCATTCATGTGTAGTCATACCCATGAATATGAGATTACCCAACCCACCTACGATGCAACCGGGCCTTAATTTGGGTTTGATTTAGTTTCTGAGGATCTCAGCCAAGAAACACAAAAAAGAATAGAGATAACAATGTGAAGCTAGGTAGGAAAAGTGCTATCAGCTATAGATTTCCGTCGTAATTTCCAGTCTTGTTGCAAGAAACTTTTTCCTATTTTTTGAGTTTTTTTTTGCAATTTTTTCTTTTTGTTTTCAAGATTTTTATTTTTTTTTTTCAGTTATTTTCAATCTGCATTTCAAGAAATAAGCTTGCTTTCAGTTCTGCACACAAATGAAAACTTAAAACCAACGGAATACGTCACTATCCGATATTCTTTTATTCAGCTTAGATATGTGAAAGGTGAAAGTTTTTTTACTCATTATGTTTCCCGACGTTTTTTGTTCACATTGAATTCACTTGTCTTACCCTATTCGGTGGTCATGTATCCGCTGATGCTAATTCATGTGCTATTGTACGTTTTCCTTAAGAAATGAAATAAAAAGTATTGAAACAACATTGACACAGAAAGTAAACAGCATAAGCTTGAACTAAACTACTCAAAGCCACAGCAATTGGAAAGTAATCTGAGATCAGGTGGAGCTCATTTTCCAGCAGGAATCTATGAGTTCTTGAGGGCTATAACATGAAACAAACAGATGAGTTGATGAAAGATGACATCATAATTCGCTGCTAATATGATTCTGTCGCCTAATGAACACGAAAAGCTTAGCAAAAATTGTAAACTGAGACTGATTAGAGAATAATGAGTGGGAGTATTAGCCTTAGAAATCAGGAATATTTTCGGATGGCGTTTTCCACCTCTCAGTGAAAATGGAACCCCCCCCCCAGAATTTAAAATTTCCAGCAGAAAAAGAAAAAGAAAATGCGGTTTTTTATTTTTCCACGAAAGCCCTTGCAATCAAAATGAAAACAAGGTGTGAAGAGAGAGGGCTGTCCAAAAGCTATGGTTTCCAAAAAGATGGCAGCCTATTTGTATGAATTTCTTGTGCTGCTACTGCGCAATATGATTGAAACCAATTTACCTAGAAACATATCTAGAAATGCATGGAAAATTTTGATGGAAACATTCTCTTTCTCTTGCAAACGAGTGAAATGAGCGAATGACGACTTTTCTGCAGGTTGTTACGAAAGCAAAATTGTGCAAAACCTCAGCCAAGCGGAAACATTCTTGGTTCGAGGATGTGAACTGTTTAAATTCAAAATATCACTGGGCCCATATGCATTAGTGAAAGGATGGGTAACTCCTGGGTATGGACAACTTTGCCTCTGGGTAAACGTGTTGATAGGTGTCAAGTTAGTGTTAAATTTGGGTACGTTAAAATTTTTACCATAGATAATATTTTCAATAAGCATCCAGGTGAAAAAAATGTAGCACACGCATGGTGTAAAATAAATAGCAAAGTGCATTATATTTCCACCAAAATATGGAGAAACTCGGTTTTCCTTCCGTTCTTGGTTTTTTAATGAATTGGGACCATATTAAAGTAATACCAAACGTGTTAACGTGGTAAAGTGCTTGCCGATGCGAAACACGGATAGGATCCTTGGGTTTCTGATGGCAAGTACTACGTCAAAATGTCTGCGCGATTATTATATCACTAGCAAATCAGGAGTGCGGAGCACTGCACTTTGAAGGGGCGGCGCTTTACAGCACCGTGATTGGTCAGTTCATACAACCGACCAATCACAGCGCTCTGCAATGCAGCACTTTCGATAAGCAAAGCTCCAAAACCACGGATTGGTCTGGCACAATAATATAGAGATTCAAGACCGACTCATACTTGAAGAAGTAGTACTCGGGCTTCCTCCCATTCCTCCCACATTTTCCTTTTTTTCCTGGCAAAGTTTATATTTGCCAAGAAGCTGTTTTTTTTTTCTCTTCTATACGCATTCATACCCTGGAAGACTTTTGAGGGTTTCATCGTAGATTTTCAGAGTTGTGGTGAAAACGCGAAAGAGTGATACTTCCACTACATTTCTTGGCTTTTCTCGAAGTCATAGTTTTTTTGCACATAATCCAGCAGCATAATCAGCTCTGCAAGTACATGCAAGGAAAACCGGAAGCCAGGAAAAGTTTCTGGAGGAAAACTTGTTCGTTCCGTGACTTTTGAGCCTCTGCCTCTCTTGAGCAGTGCCTCCGCCTCTTGCACTTTTGGCTCTTCCATTTTCTGGCTAATTCTCTACAGAAGGAAGAAAAAGTAATGGAAAGTAGATGGAAAGAAAATTGGGTGCGGATAATCTGCACATCTCCGCTGCTGCGGATGTCATTCATTCCGCCTTTCCACGAAAACAAATAATGCTAATTTACGGCCACTACGAGTCTCAATCGACACTAACATCGTTTATTTACAAGCTCAAATTCGGTGGATCTTCGTATGGGAGCCTGAATCCTCGAAATTTCCACGGATACCTGGCTTGAACTCCAAACAAATACTCTCTGGGCCAACTTTGATCAGCCTGGAAGGCTGGAATGCGAATTTCGGGCTGTATTCCTTGTTTGGGAATTCAGTGTTCAAAGCTCAGCGTCAAGCACAGCATAGCTACAAATGTAATTAAAATAGGTTCACGAGAGAAGAGGCGCATAGATGAAAACACGTCTCCATCCAGAAAGCATACATAGGTCTGGAGAGCTTAGAGAGCTTTTTGGAGAAGTTTCTTGGGGAAATTATGAATCAGCAGATGTTATAAAGCACTTTTGCATTGATGATTGAAAAAGTGGGCCTGAGGGAAAAGAAAAATAAAGAAGAAATTTCTGGAGAAGAAGGAAATAAGAGAGATAGGCCACACAAATCGAACCATTTCCACTGTTATTGTTGTTATGCTGAGCTAGCCAGCTGCTATCCAAAGGCACCCGTTCGCCCAAGGAATAGCGTTGGCCATGTTTACCACGGTTTTCCAGAATTGAAGAGATCCATGATGCCTTCGAGGTGCTTTTGCTGGATGGAATGCTAAATTCGCTTGGTGAGCTTACAAAGCAGGAAGGAATGAAAGGAAGCATGGGTAAACAGTTACGTCTTATACATATCCAGTAGTAATTAGTAATATTATCAAAGGCATAGATGGATCAAATACCAGTTATTCCATGCTCATGAGTGCATTTACGAGGAGATGTCAGGCAGTGAATTACCTACAGGTAGGAATTACTTTAGAAGACTATAGGTAGCTCCTAGAACTGTTTGGAAAGAACGCGTGCCCCAGGGATTAACACACCCCGGAAGTTTAGGCAGGTGGGATTTATTTATTCATTTGTTTATTTATTTACTATTTATTACTCCAAAAAGTAGAAAAACAGTAAACAGGTGGTTCGACATTCACTCTTCAAACGAAATAAGGTTTTAATTCCAGCGGTTCCGTCATGACAGGAAAGCAGGACTATTTATTCATTTATTTATTTATTTATTTATTTATTTATTTATTTATTTATTTATTTATTTATTTATTTACCAAATGCCTCATCGTGCTCAAATACTGATCGGAAAGAGAGAAAAACGCAATACAAGATTATAGGGCGTTTCAAACACGACGATAGCTGAGTATTCGTGCCCATGACGTGCATTTCTCGCCTGTCTCTCCGAACACGGCACTATTTCTCGCGTTCTCTCTTTCCCCAACATCTTCACAAATAGTTTCTCGGCGGAATACACTATATACAAAAAAAACAAAAAAATGTTTAAAAAATTCTTGATTTAGGGGTTTACTGGGCGCGAAATTGTAAGTAAGGCTTTAAAACGCCTACACGAAGTCAGACACATAAGGAGGATTCCAACTATAGGGTTCCCAAGCAGGGTTCAAAAGAATTTTTACAATACCTCAACCGCCTAAACCATAAACAAACATCACGAATGACCCATAAAATACTAGATGTGAGGGTGTACACAATCCAGACGACGAAGCTGCCTGACGATCGTTGCCTAATGGGTGGCGTGAATTGAGGTGGAAAGACACTTGTTCGGCGGTTTTAATGGTGGTGGGTGGGGGGTGGACGGAAGGAGGAAGGCGAGCGGATAAATGGAAGGCGGACCCGACGGACCCGGACACGCGGTTCTGTGATTGTTGGTTTCGTAACGTGGTCTATGCTTCAACTAGTGGGTGTTCCAGAAAGCTCCACCCTAATATTTGCAGATTCCATTGGGAATTGGGGGCTGCTGGATTTAGATAGTGTCAAAACACGCTCAGATTAGTAAACTATCATCAAAAATATGTATATGAGTATCCCCAAGAGCATGGACGCTACCTCCGATTCCCATTACTTTTTCTATTTTTAATTTTCCAATAACTGGAGGATCAAGAAAGAAATAGTGGAACCTCTTTCCTAGCACTGGATTTCGCACATATTACAGGGTCACAAGATCCATTTATCCCTGGAAACCCCTCTATCAGTATCTAGAATCCTCTGGAGTCACCTACGCAATTGGGCTTACCCATGGTAATCATGTTGATGTTGATGTTAATAAAGCACAATTTTGCCAACCGTTAGAACGGGCGTCAACACTTTCACCCTGGGTAATTGTGCATCCAGACCCTGGTTGGTTTATTAACTTTCTCCCTGATCCATCAGTCGCCAATCAACCCATGCTAGATCCACAAATTCCTCACTGTGACAATGCAAATACCCCCGTAGCTGATGACTTGGACCCGAATCCATCATTGCGATTAACCCTGGTAAACGTGTTAGACTGCCCAGATTTACCCTGTACCTGGTAAGCATCACTATGTTTACCCGGCTTACATAACGCTTTTGTTTACACTTTACTTCTGCTTACATGACGGTTTCAACACCAACTGCTACCCATGGGTAACCATACCAACAGTTCTGAGGTTACCCATCACTGCATCGATGCACTGGACCCTGATTTCAACTTGAAAATGAAATACATTCGGAGCATTGCTTGGGAGCCCATGCTAGGAAAAGTGGTCCTTACTCTTATTGGCGGTGTCCAGAGAAGGATACTCTAGTTGAAAAAGGACTAAGCCTAAAGACTACGCTAAGATAACAAAACTCTTCATGGAAATAATATCCGCTCCTCCTGAAAAAAAATATGCATTACAATTGCTTGAGTAAAGGCTACGTAGACTCATTTACTAGTTGTGTGAGCCTAATTATTGAAACTTGAAGATGAAATACTTTCGGAACATTACTTGAAAGTCCATACCCATGGTGAATGTATTAATACGTCCAGTACACCCGTCCTTAACACGGGCACGTGCACGTTTACCCAGGATAATCTTAGTGAAGAATCCAGGCCAATTCAATGGAGCAGGGCTTATCAACGGCGCCATCCACGAAAAATTTTCTTCCGGAGATTTCAAGAGTTCTCGATCCTCAGGCATAGTGCCGACAATTCTGTCTCTGAAGTGCTCTCAGAGCCTCGACATTCCTCAAGATAGCACAAGTCCGGATCAACAGTTCAGCTCCGGTTGCTAACATGAGTTGTTGAGATTTACAAAAACAGTTTTGGGGGGGGGGGGGGCGATAGCATTATATGAGACATTTTTAAAAGAAATCTGGCGTGAAAGCAACAAGAAAACTTACTATTTTTTCAGGGTCTAGTTTTTTCGCAATGTCAGGAGAAGTGGGGGCAGGCTACGGCATCCTGAGGAATTCTAACTGCTCCACCCAAAACAATTTTTTATTCGCATTTGCAATGCTCCTATGAAACGATTACAGCAGTCACGTGAGTAAAATAACTGCCAATAGCCAGGAAATCTCCAGAATGATTCATTTAATGTTTGGAAATGCATTTCTGAAGGTGTCAAAGCATTAAACTATGCGATGATGAAGTAAGAAAAGGAAAAAGACTAGTAAGTGCATTTTTAACACAGTATGTGTTCCGTTGCACTATCGCTCACCCAGTCGGCACCCAATAAGGCTATAAAGCAAGTGCAGTAAATTCAAATCTAGCCATCTCTAGAAGAAAAGTTGTAATTCAGTTGTACTTACTAGTGCGTATATCTTGAGTTCCTTCACATCTTTGCTGTCCTCGGGTGTTTAACGTCCGAGTTGCCATTTTTGGGTTTTTGGGATCATATCATCTACATGCTAGCAAATAAGAAGTCATAACATTTCCAGGGTTATAGCAGTAACTACACCAACAATAAAAATTCAAATTTTGTCAGAGAATTATTATAAAACCCTTCTTCTCGAGTGCGTCCCTATTTCCAATTTATCCCTATTTTTTAATGAAAAAAATATGTACAGCTCTTATATTTTATCATGATGACAGCTTCATTAGTAACATTTTAGGAACCCATACAATATGTATTCCTGCACCTAAACCCCACTTCTGAATGCCTGCTAGCTTTAATAATTTAAATTAATTATAAATTTACCATTCCTATGGTATAAAGCCATAACTTGTCTCGCTAATTTTATTCTCTTTTTGTCACACTCGGAGTTAGAATGAGCCTGTGCTGGACTCCAAGAGGCCAGAAACGCCACATCACTGATTCTGAATGCTCAGATGTTGTCCTGAGAAAGCAAGAGGAAACCTCAATCTTTCGTCGTTCGTTTATTTACATAACTTGATTTTGACTACACGTTCGCTGCTCTTCCGCTGAAAATCGGGTGCTGTTAAATTCGCGTGACGCAGATGGACGATGATAGAGTCATTCGCCTCAATTTTCATCCCTTTATTCCTTAAGAAGTCATCATTTATGCTTCTAGAACAAACAACTCTGAACGAAGTGTAACAACAGGTCAAGAGCTCCATGAAATGCCTAAAAATTTTAACAATATTTGTACGAGTTTGCATGAAATTTTTCGCTTTCAAAATGAACTAAAAACAAAAAAAAACAAAAAAAAGTTACAGTAGTTCTGGTATCTTTGCAGTCACTGTCGCATTTTACTGGATTTAAAGCTCCATTTCCATAGAATCCCATGTCGAAATAACCCCGAGACCATGAAAAGGTGAAGATTTAATCCGTATTTCTGCCCCAAAGGTACGTAGCTACAAGAAAATTAGATAAACGACAGCGAAGCACATAATGTAGAGCGAAATCCTTGTGGATAAATTTTGTTTACAGTGTAGGGTAACCACCATGTCTTCTTTGACAGTATATGTATATCTATTATATTTATTCATTATATTCTTCGTTACAAAGCAAGACACGCCATTACCATCAAAGGAACTGAATAACGTATAAAAACAAGAAACAGAAATGGTAAGGATCCGAAAGAAAAAAAGCCCGGAAAACAAGAAACCTGAGCAAACCGGAACTTTCCACTCCAATTTCCTTGAAAACAGTACTAAAATTAGCTGACATTCAGCTAAAATACCACCGAACAAGTGACGCGTTTACTCAATTAATTTGAATTAAGAAGAAGATGGCGTGCGGATGTTCATCCTGAAAAAGGTGCTGTTTTGTAGGAGGATAGCTAGTCCAAATCCCGGAGAATCAAGATGAAGCTGTGCCATCTCATCGTTGCCGCGTAAGCAATCGCTCCATTCAAAGGAACCAAGGCAAAATAGAGATCCAGAAGTCAAAAACTGAGCCGCAGATCATCACGTCATTCGATCGATAACACTCAATTTTGCCTACAATGTTGATCCTCGAGCCATTTTCTCCACGTGGAACGATTACTTCGTTTCCTTTTTCTAATTTTTTTCTCCAAAAAATAACTGCAGTATGCTCCATTATTATCGTTTCGTTACTATAGAGTTAACATTCGCTTGTGCCATATTACGGCTAAGTGTAACCGGGCCTTTCTCCATACAATATTGCTCCAGAGATGTCGCTCCGCTGAGTCACTGCCGATCACCGTCGTTTTACCATACCGTCTTTGAACATCTTCCCTTCAAAGAGGAGCAATGGGCGTTCGATTCGTCTCGAGGAGGTCTCTTGAAAGAATCATTCAATGTCAGGGTAAAAGCATGTGCCACCAGCTTCAACCCCCCCCCCCCCTCACCCCCAAACAATCGATATATCGATAGTCGCCGGGCCGTGAGGAGTGGTGACACATGCGGTGAACTAAAACTAAAGTTTTGAGTGGATCATTTCTGCCAAACCCAAGCGAAACCTCTTGGTATAAAGTATCTAGGAACTAAATTTTTCAAAGTTCATGGTATTTTGAAGACTTCTACGTCAGTTTCCCCTGCCTTCCCATGGATAAGGCTCGCTGGAACTACACCACTTTTGAAGTGAAAAAATCGTCGAAATGCCAGAGAAGTAGTTTTGCACGTCTTGACAATAGCATTTATTTACATACACATGCCAATGGGACAATTCGACAACAATACAATAAATAATCAATGTAATACAAAGAAATAAATTACTACGGAGTAGACATTCTCAAGGAGTTCACAGAGCGTAAGTATCTTTCTTATTCGAGGAATTCTACTAGAGATCCTGTAGCAGCTTTACGATTTCCTCTGCAAGTGCATAATGCACTATCGTTGAAGGGTTCCACAGGTCGTGGTAGGCGTAATTGTAGACCGAACGGGGCCTGTAGGCGAGGTTTGTTAGTGGGTAACTTAAATACGATCAAACAACGTGCTGTAGAGACTGGCTCTGGATGGCGTCCAAAACTCACTTGATGTTCACGTTGTGATAGGTGAACGGCTCTGATGTGTTCAGCGAGTTCATCGCCTCCATGATAATGGGATTGATATCCAGCAATCGAATCCTTATCTTTGGGTAAAGTTGACGTGCACCGCGTTCAGAGTCGAACACTATGCGTGAGAGGTGCTGAACAAATACTACGTAGAAATATTTGTGACAGATGTCCAAGTAAGTTCTTCACCATTAGAAGTCCAAGACTTCAAACTCTACTCAGTGTTTAATTCTATGTATACGGAAGTAACTGCTCTACTTGAACATAACTACCAAAGGACCGCAGTAGCCGCGCAAAAAGACCGCAAGTCGCTGTAGGACCGTACTGACATTCTATCGTGATCCATCATCGAGCTTGTCCAAACACCTCATCTCGGAGCAATGAAGGAAAGAGGATATCCTTATACCTTTCAACCCCTAGGCACTACTGCCCAACCTACCCTATTCGTCTCCGCAACCAATTCTCCAAGCCTCTGTTGCAGATCAGCACTCTCTTCGGCTGCTCGTACTCCTGGCGATGTGCCAAGATCCAGGAGCGTTAAGACAATGAGTGTGCCAGAGTTCATGGCCTGCAAAATCATAGAAATTTTATACATAGAGCAGCTCACTACATAACTAGAAAAATTCAATCTTAAACCGAAAATTAGGATGTTCACCGCTGAAATTTTTAACATTTACGCCGCTTCAGAAAAAAAACTCCTGGTTCTGTTATTATGAGCCATACAAAGAAAAATAGCTTCACCTTGAAAAGAGTTGATACCTGGACTACAAATTTCTAGGTCAGAAAGCTAAGACTTGTTCGGAAGGAGGATTCATGCGCAGGAGATGGTATTACACATTGATAATTGGCAACAATCATGAGATATTATAGCAGATGTAAATTAAGTTATGCATGTTATGACTAATTCATAGCTTAGAAAAGAAATATTCCTATTGAAAATGACCCTTTCTAAGCGAAGCACCTCTTACTGAGTAGTTATGGCAGACTTTCGCTCTCTCTCTCTTTCTGGAAGACCTTTTATCGTGATCGCATTCTCTGAGCTTGCCTAGAGGAAATATTAGTGTTGGTGAATCATTTTTGCAGCACAGAACACTGTCCATCTGGTCTGCTGCACTGCATCACCTACGCGGGCACGGCAGATCAGCTGAGCACTGTGGTTGTCGGATAAAGGCGGTACTAATGTTTTTCTCAAGTTTTCTTTTTTGGAATGAGAACAATGACATGTAGAAAAATGGTGGAATACATGAGCGAAACGTCAACATCAGTAACGTCCGACAACCACGTCCCTCAGCTGGTTTGTCACGCTGCGTGGGTGGTGCGGTGAGGCGGACCAAGCCTGCGGTTTTTCCTGGTGCAAAATTGATTAACCAGCGCTATATTTATAATATAATATTCACGGCATTCGGTATAAATTCAGCTCGAAAGCATGCTATATTTTTTGGAAGGGAGGACCATTTTCGGGTAAACATCCTAAAAAAAGGAGAAATGAGATTTTTTTTTCGAATCCTGTAGTTACTCTACCCTTTCCTAAAAGGTGAATCTTTACATGTATAGGAGGTGCCAGATGGTCCGGATCTTGTCACCATGCAGTATGGCATTCGCGTTCTAATTGTCTGCGCATCCACACATTTGAATGAGATGGCTATTCTCACTCTCGATAGATAATGAACGGTAGCGCAGCGCGCGGCTTCGAACTACTGGAATCTAGTACACTCAAAAGGTATCTAAACATGCCTTGGTGATGTTTTCCACGCTAGACTCAATGTTCGCGACCACTGTGGTTGTGTCCTTCTCTCCAGTAAAATAGTCAATTACGCCGCCTGTTTGGAAGATTATGAGAGGTTCTGGAAAATACATGGATAATATTGGCAAAAAAATTGCGACAAGAAAAGGAGAGAAAAACTTCACCTCCGTTGAGATATAGGTGATTCTCGAGATATCTGTCGACCTGCCAACCAACACCAGACCATCCGTCAAAGTAGAAGTTATCAACGCTGCTTTTGGCACCACTGTAGGCATAGTTTGTGTACTGAAAAGGAGGCTGTATAAAGAACAAAAACACCAAATCCTCCTGTAGAATGAATAATGGGATACCTCGTCGCACTGCAGCATTCGTTCCACGTACTCCGGCCAGATTTTCCCGTTTGAATTTCGCGTGAATCCATGCGACTCACCCACGGCTTCCACGCCGTCATCGGAGAGGCTGTCGCCGAACACTATCAATGATTGGCAGCGGAATTCTCGCGGCTGAAGTTTAAGCGCTACAGAAGAGGGATTGAGCCAAAATAAGGACTGATAATGACTTCCGTACAAATGTATTGTCGTAGCTGAGGATAATGTATTAGCTACAGCTGTTCTGGTTAATTAGTGTATGCGCGAACTTCGAGCACTATCTCAAATTTCTATTTCTGTGTCGATCTTTTTATTTTTTGGAGACTAGGCGTTTAATTCGAAGTGACAAGGTTGAGGGTAATGTTCAGTTTTCATTCATGATCCGGTCAGTAACAGCTATACTTGCTCAAACTTGGACAAACCACATTTCAAGTAATTCCTTCTCTCTTTCCGAGGGAATATTATTTTACTGAAGTTTTTTCACGCTACAACTGCATTCTACAGGATTTTGTGACAGCAGTAGTGATCTCTGATAAAGGGCGCAAGCGGAAAAAGAAGCAAGGAAGATATCTCTGCCATCAGAGCTCTGTTCTTCCCGAATTTCGAAAAAAACTAGGGCTTAATGTTGAAAAAAAGGTTTAATGAAGGTTAGCTGCTTTTTCAAATGAGCGAAAGAAAATGTTTGGACGACTGTAACGAAAATAAAAGTGTAAAACCAGCAAGAATGGTTGTATTCTGGCAGGTCGACCCCAAAGACACTGTCGATAAGTAGCAGGACAATTTCGTACTTAAAGGCAGGGGTCCACCTCATCTTTGTAGTTCAGCTAACAGCAGATTCTGCATCTACTCGGCGCGGTGGTTCCAACGGCGTACATAAATTGTCTCAGAATAGTCTATAAACCCGTCTTCCAGGACGGGGTCTGTAACAGTTTGCCAACCCGAGTTGACGTGTGAAGCTGTTGATCTTATCGATTGGACACGCCAAGACTCGTTGACCGACGCGGCAGCCGTGGCAGGCAGCCAGCACAGCTTGGAGCGATCCGCCCCCGGGCTCCAAATTTTTACCCAGAGCGTGCCCTTCAAAAATGGGGATTTCGTCGCTTCCGTGCCTGTTGATGTACATCCCAGGGATCAACAGGATGAGAAGGTCTAGGATATGTTGGTAAATCCAACAGGCAGAACGAGGTGGCCCTCTGCCTTTAAAACATGCATGGTTTCTGAAGGCGATTTTCAAATCCGTCTGAAAACTGGTTTAGCAATGGGTGGCAAGGTAATACAGACGTTATGGACTGCAACTATGGTGGAGATGAGTAAAAGAGGACAAGGAGTGCCGGGTTCTTGCGTTCGACGGGTATGTGAAAGGCATCTGGGCTGGGATTCATGAAACCGTAACTTAGCAAACCAACCATGGCTAGCGTGGTAGGTTTCCGCATAGACTACGTAGTACTAGGAGAGGCAGGAAACAAAAAATGCTTTGCTAGCCTTGTTCTCCTTCGTTATGCGTTCATGAATCCTAGTCCTGGAGGGTGTTGATGTCTTGGAGTTGGGCGGGAGTTGTAAACTAAAGCTAGGTCACAGGAAATTTCTGCCAATAAAAAGGATTGAAGGATCACTACATACATAGTGTGGTTGGAAAAAATGCTGTACTGCATACCTACGATAAATGTTTTCAACATCGATGAGTGGAAGAGTCTATTAAACAAAGAAGAGGGTATATTCCAGGACTTTTTGGGGAGTGTACGGTGTGGAATTGGAAGGCCAAGTATGATAACCATTATTTCCAGAATTTCGAAAGGTCCAGCTCAACTTCCTTTCAAATCTCTAAAAAGGAAATACCCTCTGTAGAAAGTATGCCGGGATTATCCATATGGTTATCCTAGGGTAGCTCCTACAGGACTAGGTGTAATTGGTTGTAGTAAACGTATAAATTACGCGATACTGGAAAACGCAGGACGCGAAAATTGGCTTGCTAGCCTGGTTATGCTCGGTTATGCGTTCAATAATCCCAGCCCAGGTTAACAAACCTTATATCTGTTATACCTCAGGTTGGTATAGCCGTTTGAGGACCTACTCATTTCGTGTCATAAAACCCCACACATATGCTGATTCTATGTAATAGAAAAGCCCCATCGACGAGACAAAAAATGGAATTTTGCACGAACCTTGTGAAAAATCCTAGCATGTACAGTAACTAATAATACTAGTACTAGAAACATGACGACTGACGCTATGAACCAGCGTAATGTCGCTGGTCATTCGCCGGTCAGCGCAGGTGTCTAAACCGACCTGCTCAAACAAGCGGGCGTTAGCGGTGCGCGAAAGGCAGGAAATAGACGCTGTAAATAGCAGCGCGTAGAAAACAATGGTGACGAGATCATACGTGGTTTCAGCGATTTCCTCGCTTTGTTCTCATAAAAAATGAGAATTTTGTGGGGATTTTCTCCACAGAAAAACTCACATCCTAGCAAATTTGGCGGGCTCGGGAATTCCAGGAAAATAGACATCCACTTTGGAATAAATCCTCTTTAACCGTGTAACATTAGCAAGATAATCGTGAACATTGGAATTCTCACAGAAAAAAAGACCATGTAACTATTAATTTTACGAAATAACAGAAGTGCCGGAGCCTAGCAGCACTGCCGCGGTTCGGTAGCAGTGATGCGCTAATTCTGACACAGCTTGACAAGCACCACAGGGGTTCCAACAAATTTTCGTCGTCCATCCTTGTGCTGGTTGGTGGTCAAGACGTACGCCGCGCGCGTACACTTTCAAGGTTCAGGTTGTTTCTCCAAATTCGACGCACTAAACGACATCGATGGCCACCTTCTCACAGTTTTTAGGTTCCGATAAGACACACCTGTCCCACTCAAGCTCACAAAATTTGTCCATATCCACGCAGAACTGTTCGTGTGTATCCTGGAAGGCCGCAGCCGCCACGCGCACATGAATCGACCAATCACAGACCAGCAGCGTACCTTATGTCACGCAGCCTCTTGTGCTAACCCATTAAAATATGAGTGGTGGATGGCAGAATGTGTAAGAACGGCCGTACCACCCTATTTACTATTTACATAAACCGCACCGCTGGGATGCTTGTCCATGCACAACCATGCACTTCCACGGGTGTGCATGGGTTTTTCATGGATATGTGGATCGGACTACTGCTGGTGTGGAATTTTGATATGAAAAACTGGGTTTTGCATCGCGCTTCTGGTGAAATATTTACTGGACAGAGCTTCAGCATTGTGCTCCGTATCTTTCGCGGGTATCGCGGACTTCATGTCGCTGAAGAGTGCCCAGACGAATGCGTGCAGCGACGATTCACGACTGATTCATTTCAAAAAATTTGAATCCTTTGGAAGTCCTAGAATTAGAGAGTTTTTACATCCGAGGACTGGATTTCAAGGTCTTCCACATTAAAATCATTATAAATCTAATCAGCTCTTGGTTTTGAAACGGATCTATTGCCGTAGCTTCGTGTGCAAATGTGATTAAACTTAAATTATTCAAAGTAAATTCAGTTTCTATCGTTGGTGTCAAACGTCTTCGAAGTTGTATTTTCAGACCAACACTGCTCGTTAATTTGGTGTATGTACTGCATGCTCAATAAGCTCTCTTGTTTATAACATCGTTACACAATTCTCGTAGTTTCGAAACGTTGTAGAGTTTCTTTTAGGAACCTGATGTTACGAGATATCGATGTGGAGGTCCTCGACAGAGGTCTCCAAGATGCTTTGAAAGTGTTAAAAGATACCCCACTCTTCGAGGAAGCTGAAGAATCCTACAAAAAGGCCATCGAAGAGGCTGCGAAGATTGACGTTCAGGTAGAATTGGTGGTTAATTTTTTAAATAATTTTTGTATTCCTTTGCTATTCATTGCCATTTCAACGTGTTTTTATTTAAATCCTCAAAAATACTTGCCTCATGCGTCACCGCCCATCTGCTAAGCCGCGCCGAATCACCTACCGAACACCTGTATGCATTGTCATACATGGTTTGGCTAACCTGATGGGCGGTTTAGCGTGAGGCAAGAATTTTTAAGAAAGACTGTATATGCTTTATATGCTGTACATGAATCCATGCATAGTCTTTAGCTCGCCAAAGATGACGACGTCTTAAGGAGCATGCATGAAAAGGCACAAAATGGAGTTGCTTTCCGTATCGAAAAGCTGAGAAAGCAGTACCAAGATGGGTAAGTGGCCTTAATTCGGGTTTCTACGTTTCTTCTCCTGCATCTGTGATGCAGTTTTCCAGTTCTTTTCTTTCACTTCAGACATGTCAGACTTTTAGATGTAGCAAATCTGACGCAACAGGGGCTATGGCTGGAATAATTGCTAATCTGCGCTCTCGAATTCCTCAGCCACTTGGTTAGTTCTTCCTTTCTTCATGTTCTCACTTCTTTTGTCTTTGTCTACTTTTTTGCTGTTCAGCTAAAGGTAGGGCACCATTTTGCTTGGCAACAGAAGAGTTAAACAGTATCACTCATTTGAAGTGTTGAATTCTTGCTTTTTTTCTACTTTTTTTTGTCCAGCAAGTAGCTGTGATGGATTGAGAGGGTAAATACCTGTTTTGAACTTGTTTTCCCTCATAATACAGTTCTCTGATGCACAAATCCTTGTTCTTCGTTCAGTTTCGGAAACACCATCTGAACAAGTTGTCGCAAATGACGCAGCAGATGGAGAAGATATGACTATTGTTGAGGTTGTGAGAAGTCATAAGGACCCACTCGGTGGTGGATTAATCAAGGATCCAGTGAAAAGCAAGGTAATCTAATGTTGTAGGTATATACCAAAGTTGCGAAGTGCGAAGACAATTATTTTCACGTGAAATCATAAGCGAAAAAGGTGGCATAGTTCGTGTAACTTGAAATTTTTAGAAAGAAAAACTTAAAATTCGAAAATTTCACAAACGTTTGTAACTGATCGAAGAAAAAACTGCCAGTGAAGGCATTCATATAAAATTGACAGATATCCAATCACTTTTGAAGTTCTAGAGCAGAAGCAAATAAAACTGAGTTCCATAATTTTGTCACCTAGATTTTTTAGTACTGTGGTCATGTGTACGATCGCACAACTCTGCAACAATACATTGATGATAACCGAGCAAGACGTATCGCATGCTACCAGTGTCCGTACAGCTTGTGCAGGAGTAAAAAGAACATGGATATGCGTGATATGGTGGATTGCCCAGAGTTTTTGCTGTCATAATCAGGAAGTGAGTTGTCTTCTCGCTAGTTCTACCGTAGTGTATGAGTATTTTACTTCCTGGACACTAGCTATACCAGCCATCCCGAGCTTTTGTCATATCCAAGTAAACAGGTGACATATCTTTCACTCTCCTTAGAAAGATAACCTAAATCAAGCTAGATAGACTTTGATGTTTTGCCTTCCTTAATTTTCCTTTTCAGGTGGTCGTCCTAGCGAGAAACTCCTTCAATATTATGGGTCAGAAGTGCCTCAATCGTGTTCTATAAGGGTACAGCTTAGGATGTTATATAACTGTTAACATTCTTGTACTTAGTGTGCTGGCTAAGCTTATATGTTGTAAATTTCGTAAGTGGGCGCAGCTGAATATCTGCGTCTTGTTTTCGTTTCCTGTCTCTCCGAATACCGCACATATTCCCACGTTTTTTTTTTCCTTCTCTTGTGTATCTCCAACTTTATTCTCTTGCAGAACTGATAACTGGATGCAAAACTGATACGAGGTGAACCACCTATGCTCACCAGTGTCTGTTTTGCGTAGGTCTTCAGCACTGACTCTCGCTTTCCATTTGATCTCAAGCTTTCCGCTGAATATGTGAGGAAAGAGAGAGTAGTATCTCGGTTCATAGAGGCTAATTGTCTGGTTTTCTTTTTTCTGCAAGTCTTGAATACATTGCTCTCCTTAGATTTGTCCAGAACTAAATGAAGAAGAAGTATTTTGGTTAAGTCGAGGTGGTTTTATGAGTGTATCTATGTTTAGCCATGGTCATCCTTCAGTTTCTTCATGTTTAGTATGCCATGGATTTGCTAGATAGATATATTCTATCGAAGACAAACCATTTACTAACCAGACATGGTTGGACCAGGGAATTTTCATTACGTCCTAATGCTTCACCAATTGGACCGTCTCCGAAGGCCTGCATAGAGTTTAGCTCAGAAATTTAGAAATTTCTGAACCTAATGGATTTTTGACAAAGCGCTCGCAGCAATGCTGCCTGCTGACCTATGTACTATATGCTTTGCGAAGTGTCAACTATGTACACAAATACTGAGTGCCTATTTTTCAAGTCTCTGACGTTTTTAGAAACCTGGTGTGAGCCTTAGCAATTTAACAATAGTGGTAAAGGACTACAGGCAGCCATTTCCTCACTTCTACCACTGTGTGTGCAGCTGCCGTTGTGTTGAAATGCAATGTTCGGCCTTACGTCCGAGGGTGAATCATCAGCGATTACTAATGAATAAATATCTTCTTTTTTGTGGCTCAGCTCTACTAAACTTTAAGTGAGCAGTAAGTCTGTACTAGCTTAGGTCGACGTGTTTACAGCATGTGAATAAAATCCATTGGTCGAATAGCAGACCTAGCCGTGCAACGCGTTTTTCTGCTTGCACATTTCAGATTGTTATCCCTTTGTCTGTATTATCTCCACGTTTCGTTATCTCAAATCAACGTTCCACATAATAACAAGTCCAAATTCCAAAAGAAGCTAGCTCGCGTCATTGTCAGCGTAATCAACGAGGGTTGACGTGGCGCTTTCTAGCTTTTTACTGGTTTTTCATACTGCCAGGATTCAGGAGGAAAAAAGAATGTACACAGTCGATTCCAAAAACTTCAATGGTTTGGTGTATTCCATCGTGAGAAGCGCAAAGCGGCGTTTGACAAGTTATGCACGTTCATGACGTGCGAATTTTTGATTGCATTGACATGTTCAGACAAGATGAACTCTTCACAATGCCCTCGGCCGGGCTGACCGTAAATTAGGCGTGAAATCAAATGCACTGGGAGACTGCGAGTGCCCTAAGGGCCCATATTTAAAGGCAAATCATTACTGCAAGTGCAGTTCGACTTTTTTAACACGTTAATGGTGATTAAACTAGTTTCAAAGGGATAATCAAGTTTTAGAAGGTAGTCGGAAAGACGGATGGGCAATTAGACATTAGTATAGGGCATTCGGAAAAGAGTCGGTACTGGTGCATTCACGGACTTGAGGTGAGTAGTGTGATTGTGCACTATCAAGCATACTTGATATTGATCGAAAGTGGCCGCGTATCAGTCCATGATCCTTCCACCAATACCGACTGCCGGTTGAATGGGCTGTACACGCAAGTGCTGTAGTGATTCAAATTAAGTTGTTTTTGGGGCCGATTTGCCAGAATATTCCTGCATCTCGCGTATTTTTTGCTCAAAGGACATTTGTCGTCAAGCTTAGCCAGACTAGTACTCTTTCGTGCGAAAATAGATCGAAATTGAATTCATACAGGCGGTTCAGAAATGAGTCGGTATTGGTGCATCTTTATGTAAAGAGATTAGAGAGGCCTCTGGCAAGTCATGCATGTTCACGCTTGTTAGTCGCAGTGGTTTTTAACTGCTTAACATTTTAGAAAGGGTCCCGGAAATGATGTGGGAGTACGTGGAGCACATGTCTCCGATAATTGGCATACCGACTCCCCGATGAATGGCCTGTGTGTGTTTTAGCGTCCAATGTGCAACACGCGGTGTGCCTGCAGTTCGTCATTGCACCCAAATTCACGCCTAAATTACGGTCAGGCTGGCCGTGGACGTCGTGAAAAATTCATCTTGTCATGTTCAGCACACAAAACGCACGTGTTCGAGCGGCGCTGTGGTCACATATTTCTGAAATGTCTTTGGAACATTGGCATGATTTAGAGATGCCGTATTACACCAAACGTGCCGCATGGCACGAGTCTGGCGCTGTTTGTTTACTGAGCACGAGGATCACGAGTTCTCTGCGATGCTAGCCGTATTGAACTCATCACACATCAACTGTCAGCACACGCTGTACATGCCGATGCCGATCGACTCCTCCCCGAATAGTCGAACACGATGAATCAGCTGGTGGTCTCGTTCGATGCGTAGCCGGCTGCATTTCGCAATTGTCACTCGCTAGCCGTCCCTATCGATCTTTCCCCTTCATCGCTGGCTGGCTGAGTAAGCGCTTCTCCAGTTTTCTTTCGAACAAACAAATACAGTGCCTATCGCTGTTCGGTTGGCGTTATTTGCTACCGCTTCTCTGAGGTATAAAATTAATGTTGATTTGTCGATTTAGTCCCACAATTTAGCCCACCATCAACTCCAAAGCTTCGCACTACACGGTAACCTAGGTAAGGGGTAAATTAACCTCAGTAGTAAATGTGAATATAATTTCAAACGTAGTATGGATAGAATCCCTTGCTTTCCTTCACTCCTCTTTTCCTCTAATTATGCCTGTCTGCATTCACGTCGTATTGATTGTCCGCAGCCTTTTTTTTCCTTCTTCCTGCCATGAAAATGGATGACATGCGTAGCAGCTCATGAAGATTTCCATTCCCTCTCCTTCATAAAAAGGACCACTTACACTTTGAAGGTGTCTTTCCAGTAAAAGCCTTCCTTTTTATGTACTAGCTTCTATTTTTAGGGATGCAAGGCGGTTCTGAGCAACCACCACTCTTTTCTGCCCAGTTTTCTTTTCCATGGAGAAATATTTTATGGGGAATAATTTGCTACTGGGAAGTCCTTCAATGACTTTGCGTCAAATCAACTGCAGCTTCGCATGGTACCTCTTCCAATAACTTTGCTTTATAGGTTTATTGCTTGCACGCGATGGTTCTGTACATAATGCGCTCCAAAAACGATTAAAGTGGAGTGTTTGCGCATAAAATTGCAATTTGTGCATTAAACGGCAAGCAAGCGCTTTGTTCCATAGCATGCTGAACACCGCATGGTCCTACGCTTCCACTTTTTTTTCTCATTTCTCTCTTCAAATTTTGTTCTTGGTGAAGTTGACCATATCGTGTCACTCACTTTTTTGTTTTGCCCCCACCCCCTCTGAAAGCACACTTGAGACAGAATAAAAGCCGAATAATTTCCTTATTTCGATTAACAACTTAAGAAACAATTTAAACATCCAGTTATTTGAGAATGAGAACGCTCAATGCTCCTCTCCTCTCTCATACAGTACTAAATTGGTCTTTGATATTGGAACAATCAAATGTTCCATTTATTCGAAGTCGAATATTTTTGCTTTCGAACATCGAATGTTTCGATTGGCTGGAAAATTCGAGTGTTTCAACATTGGAGACCAGTAGAATGCTATACGAGCGAGAAGAAGAGCTTGAGGACGTTCTTATTCGCGAATACCTGGATGTTTAAATTGTTTCCCAAATTGTCAATTAATAAATAAATTCGGTTTATATTCTATCTCAAGTATAGTGGAGACTTCGTCATTCCACTTCTCTTGACGTTTCTCTATGTACTTTTTTTCTTTTCCGAACTGGATTCGATACCCTGTTCGTATTCTTCCTATTTGTGCTTTGCATGTGAGCATTATACACATTTCAATCATTATAGATTTATATTTATGCTACCATACGTTGCATATAAATACGTCAAGAATAAGCGAGAAGCAACCAGACGTGAAATGGAGACGACTTTGGATTCGCTAACATCACACTTGTCACGTTCAATGATACCCGATCAGGTTAGATTTATTCTCTAGTTTGTTTGGAAGTTATCAATAGTTGAGACATCTTCTATCATCTTCAAAAGAAAAATGACGAATAATTGTTTGCTTCATGTTTTCTTTATGTCGAGCAAGCCCACAGCAGGATGGGTCTAATGTGTTGTCTTTCTTTTTATTCATTAAATGTCTGGTAAAGCGAATGCGGCATCAGTGTAACAGGGTAACGCATTTATCAAACATGCATGCGGCATATCTCAAAGCAAAACAAGCGATGTTTGCCTCAAATTAAATTTTCTGTTCTGCAGGAACATGTGTGCATATGTGCGGGTGTAAGCCGTACTACTCAGTTAATAGAGATTATCATCGAATTCAGTAATTGCGACTCTCACACAATGAGCTTAGTTGTTTCAAAAAATGGTCCTATGATTCGTTCTGTGCCCACGCACGTTTCGAAGTTTTTTTGCTTCATGAATCAATGGTGACGTGATGAATTGACACGTAACTAGCGTTGTTTTTGCTTCTAAAAACCTATGTTACGACAGATGCTTTTACATCATGCCTACAGTACCGTACCTTCTAGCTGAGTGGTGTTCATTTCAAGTAAAAAGACTCTTGCTGAACACTTCCTGTCCAGTTCAGGCCTTGTCCATGAAGATGATTAACATACCAAGTTATTATCTTGTGAACAGTTCTACAGAGGCGCAGGTGCATTTTTTTCTTTTATTCTGGAAAACCAAATGTGCCTATTTCTCATGTCCGAAAATCTTCGAAAATGATGTACTCCGCCGTTACAGTCGCTGAGTCGCTAGTATTCGCTTGTTCTAGAATGCTGCCTTTTATGAACTCAAACCTCCTGGTTGGTCTACGATGTAATAAAGAAACAGACCTGAATAGTCATGCTAGCGAAAGTTTCCCTGTTGATTATTACATTCGGTTCTCTGTCTGACATTCTCTAGTAACTTCTCTCTGATTTTTCTTGAAAATGGAAGATACTCCTTACAAAAAACGAGAGTTATACTAAGGCATTTTTTTACATTCTAGCATTTTACATTCTATTTTTTATTTGCAATGTGTTCTGTACATATTCTCATATGAAAGAGATTTCTGTCATCTTCTCCCACGGATTATCTCCACTTTGTCCTGTTTTGGGGAAGCTTCATTAAACTATACTTTCTCAGGTCGTTCTGCGCATATCAGGCGTATCTGCAAAATTCGCAGAGGACTCAGAAGAATACGTGTCGGGAACCCTGACAATTGTTGAAAAGGTTAGCGAAATATCAATGTTTATCCTAGAACTAGGGTGCTATATTTGAATTTTCAGGCAGTCGGGGTGTTTATTGAGTGGTTCCCCTGTGAAGATCATAATGCGCGTTATGCACCTGACACTTCTGGATGGGTACTAGCTGAGGATGGTGGTGAAACACAGACACTTCACTCACCATCAGGTAGTCCTGATAGGGTAAGTGACCAAATAGTCATGATTGGTTATTTAAACGTTCTCTATCGTTTCCTATAGTGCGGAAGCTCACGTGGTCTATGTTGTTTATTTTTCCATGTGCTGTTTTCTCGTAATTCATGTGAATATCACGCGCGTATTTTTCTCTCAGTTAGGCTTTTTTTTTTTCGAAAATGAGGGCTTCCACTTCCCTGTTCATCCCACACTTCCGCGTACATCCTCCGCTTCCATATATGTATAGCTTTGCGCATGGAGGATTACCACATATGCGTTTTGTCGTGACATGTAGATAGTAACTTCGTTGTAATGCAATTACAGTCTCAGTTTAGTATGAGACTTGTTGGCCGGTCGACTTCATCCATGTTCCTAACCTAACGGCATCTTGCATGCGCATTTCCAGAGCTAGCTGACTATTTCTTAACCCTCAAAAAGCTCTTCTGATAGCCGCATTTTGATGTTGTTATCATGATTGTAATTCTCTGTGTCATATGTTTTCAAATATGGTTTTAGACATCTGGTGATCATATGAACAAACTTGCATTTTCTATCGACGTCAACGATTTGAGCAGTTTTCGGAATGTTGAGCCGAAGAAGGGTTAGTGGTTCAATTAGTTAGATGTTTTCAAATTTCCTGGCATGTTTTTTTTTCCTTCCAAGATATGTCTTCTGTTTAGGACAAGGTTACCCATGCATTAGACTGATTTGCAAAGATGGTACCAGCTATGTGCCGCTCTATTTCACCACAGAGTCAACCGTGAACTTCATCGATGTGCTGCAGAGGTTTGTTTTCTCTCTTTCGTTTACAGTGCCGGTGGGGTTTGTCCTGTAAAGCGTAGTTGTTGAAAATGGTAGCTCACAAATACAATAGCAACGGTTCATGCTCCATGCAGTGTAAGAGGCCATCTTATACCAGAGAAGCGTTTATTTTCTATGTGTTATATTCAGGTACATAACTCTACGCAGATCTGCACGTGAACCAAATCTCGTTCTCGTCGTCGATGGCAAAGCGGAAGCTTTGGCTCAGAGTGTCATTGCACTAGGACAGAACGATGATGTTTTGTCGGTTCGTTTTTCAAAATTCATTTGATTTTTCTTCAAATTTTTAATTCGAAATGGAAGCTAATTGCGATAGCAATTCATCAAAATGAAAGTTTCTCTCTGATGGTCTCGCCGAGATTGAGCTGTTGGTCATTGGTTTGGGATTGGGTGGTGTGAAATTCACTAATGATACCTCACTTGTCCTAGCTATATCTATTCTTTCCTCCCAAATCTTGCCACCAATTGAATCATAGATCGATTTCAGCGTTTCATGAAGAATCCATATGCTGCAGCTCTAACAGGATTCGGAAAAATTACATCTTTCATGCAGGAACAGGTGTGCTCTCATAATTTTGTTGGGACTTGCTAGTAAAATGTTCCTTTTTTTCGTCTTCTGATCGTTTCATCATTCAGATGATTCCTGCTCTTCTTGATAGCGATGAGGTTAGTCAGGAGGAGCAGATACGAGCAATGCGGGAGCTTTCACAAAGGGAGGACGACGCTGCGAAACTAAGGTGATTCTTTTCTTCTTTTCACTGGAGAGTTCATGTGCTTAAATATACATCGAATTCGCAGAATTAACACCGATGCGACATCAGAGTTCGAACTCGTCACCCAGCTTGAGTTACCTCCTCGACCTGATATTTACAGAGAATCTCCAGTCACTCAGGTAATTTCTTATCTCAGTGTATGTAGCCTTCTCTATCTTCCTTGCTGTAGCTCCTTCTGATTTATTTTGGCTAAACCGTTTGCTACAGAATTGACTTTACCTGTTTTGGTCTTGCTAATCATGACATGTCTATATTAACTATCGATTTTCCTTTTTTCAGGAGATATGGGACAAGTTCAAGATGCCTGATGGTACTGTGGACCCACAAAACATACACCACTTGAAAATGAATGTGTTCAGAGGAGGTTGGTCTAGTAAATATTACGTTTGCTGTTGCGCATACTTCAACGTGATGGCATTCGCTTACGCTATGTGTTATTTCTGCTTTCGTTTACCTATTATCTTAACTTCCTCTTCAAAACGGTGATCTAAACCAATCATCAATGTCATTTGCAACCTCTTAATGTTCTCATCTCTTTCAGTATATGTTATTCTCTTTCAGGATTAAATCCAGATCTGCGCAAAGAGGCTTGGAAATATCTGCTTGGATACAGAGCTTGGGATGAAACTAACGCGCAGTTTGAAAAGGTTTGCTGTCATTGAATAATCTTGACTGTACTTTGGACCTACTTTGTTTTCTTCTCAATGTAATCAAGAGTGATTACTTACGAACAAGAATTAGGAAGTGTTCATTTCGTATTTCATGTGTTTTGTTCCAGAAGCGGTCTAAACTCGCTAAGGAGTACGAGCGATTGAAAGCCCAGTGGATTTCGATAACGGAGGACCAAGAGTCACGATTCTTCAGTTACAGCAAGCGAAAAGGGCTCGTAGGTGTGTCTTTGCGATTGTTTTATAATTTCGTGGGGAGATTATTTGGACCTACCAGCCAAGAATGCATTCTTCTGTCCATGGTACCTCTTCGTGAAAATCAGCAAAATTGTCTTATTCCAAAGTAATGATTTCAGAAAAGGACGTCGCTAGGACTGATCGTTCGATGCCATTCTTCAGTGGCGATGAAAACCCGAATCTTGCAATGTTGCAGAATATTCTCATGACATACGTGATGTACAACTTTGACCTCGGTACTTTAATTTGTTGATATCCCTAAAAAAGTGAATGTTGGTTTTTTAATACATTTGCCTGAAATCTTGTCGTATTTTCAGGTTATGTGCAAGGTATGAGCGATTTTGCCTCACCCCTCATTTACGTTATGGGCAACGAAGTGGATGCATTCTGGTGTTTTGTCGAGCTAATGAAGAAAATTGTGAGTTTTCCTTTCTATTTTCTATTACTGTGTTTTTCATCACCCTGCTCTACCGTAGCTGTACATTCGTACTTTATTTTAAGCATTTCGGTGAGTAGATTCTCCCGTTTCCTGGAAAGTTTTGCTCCTCTGTCATACAATACTTTGTCGTATTTTAGCAACGAAACTTCGAGAAAGATCAAGCTGCCATCAAGCTTCAAATGTACCAACTGCGCGACCTTGTGATGATTGTTAATCCACAGTTAGCGAATTATTTGGGCAAGTTTTTTTTCTCGCTCGGCTTTCTCGGTGTAGTATTCATAGTTGGTATTGAATTTCTTCTTTTGAGTTCTCAGATTGTTCTGAGGTTGCCATATAGGCAGTAGTCAATGTTTTATAGCAAGAAGAACGAAAAATTGCCTAGTATCGTGCACCATTGCATACCGCTTCGTTTTTTCTTGTCTTTTATGTTTTTATTTTTTGCAATTGCAGAAGGTCACCAGTCAGATGACATGTACTTCTGCTTCCGTTGGGTTCTCGTTTGGTTCAAGCGTGAGCTCTCGTTTGCTGACACATGCAAATTATGGGAGGTACGTTGATTGTCTGCAAAATTAGCTTAGGAAATGTTATAGATTTCGTGCTTCGTCTTGCAGAAATACGTGTATTTAGGTGCTGTGGACGGGTCAGCCATGTCCAAACTTTTTACTGCTGGTGTGCGTCGCCATACTCGATAGTCAGATGAACACGATTATTGATAATAAATTTGGGTTAACGGAGATCTTAAAGGTGGGAAAGTTTTGTTCCCTATATAAAAAAACCTTGCTTTGATATTGTTTTGTTGGAAAAAGAATATATTCAGCACGTCAATGACCTTTCAATGCATCTTGTACTTGATGATGTTATGACAGCTGCAGAAGCCATTTTCCACCAATTGTCAGCTAGCCAAGACAAGCTTCCAGCGCATATATGCGAATATCTCAATCTTGGCGAAGCAGCCAGCTAAGCGATTCACGATCCTCACATAAATTGGCTATTCCTCGGTCTTTTTTGTACAAACAGTTGGTTATACAGTTCGAGTGCCCGTTGAACTTTTACGGATCAGATTTACTACAATCGAGCAATTCCACATCGTGCTCGCTACAGTATTTTGTGTATGAGGATCTCTATCAAAATCTTGGTTGTAGTAAAAGCAGGCCTAAGCTTTTTTTGTATGTTGATATCTCACGTGAGAGTCAATTGTATATAATTTGTGTAGTACTTTTTTCAAAACAGTTCCTGTTCCTAACTATTGGATTTAGTCTTTGAGGCAGTGTCTTCGCTCTCACCATTAATTACGGATTGCTACCTAAAATTTGTTGCAAAAAAGTAGCGTTCAAGAATTGTTTCTGTATTGTTTTAGTAAGATTTTGGTAGCGATTGCCAGCCAGTCTCCTTGTTCAGCAACATTTGGTGAAGAGTGAGAGAGAAGAGAGAAACTATTATATCGAAGGGGTGTAAACCCCTTCGATATAATAGTTTGGCTTTTTTTTTCAAAAGATGCTTCAAACGCAGGAAATTGGAACAGTTCTGCTGGGGCTCACTCTCGGGGCCAACTTACTTCACTTCATTTTCACTTCAAGAGGCAATTTACCATTATACTCTCTAACATACTGTAGATGTAGCTGTTACGAGCGAAGATTCTGCCTTTAAGCATTGACTCACCTCTGTGTATTCAGTTTTCCTTCTTGTTTTCCAACTGCTGGTTCTTGCTACGTGTTAAGCGTTACTACACGTGGTTTAGTTGCGTTTCTTTGCGGTTTGAGACCTTCGTTTGGTGAAAATCATTTATCTTATTGTTTTGGATATTAAAGACCATTACTAACGGCTAGATTCTCCCAGCTGATGTTCCTAGATTGTGCGTTAGTTTTGAAAACTGATTCACTGTACATGTCTTGCTGATTATACTGGATGCCAACGGTGTCGTTATGCAATTTTACACTGCAAAACGATAGCCTCCAACGATAAATGCCTGCTTCAGTCTCGTTCAGTCGCATATCGATTAGTATGTACAATTGTTGGCAGAGTTGTGTAAAATTTCTTGTAGATATTGTTGCGCTGGCTGTGATCTGTTTTCCTTCTTTTCATTTTTTCCTTCCAGAAAGATCCACGTTTTTACATGTTCTCAACAGTAATTAATTTCACTGTTTATCTGGCCTAGAGCCGGCGTGCGCAAGAATGTGTAATTATAATTGTATATATAGAAAAGTAGTTGTTCTTCATTGAATAAATAGTTGTGGTCTATGAAGTGTTTTTGTTGAAGATATGTGCGTTTCACATCGATTTCTATATTGCAGTTGTTCAGCTCAGTTACCGTTGTATTCATTAGAAGTATCCATGTATAATTGTGCTTGTTTCTTTTCTCGAGAGGGTACTAACAGCCTATTTTCTGGAAATCTCTCTTTAGCGCGTTCAAAAAATCTCAAGAGAATGTACCCAAAAGTGGGAAGCTCGTACTTTAGTATCTGATATCACTGTTGATCAAGCTGGCTTGAAGAACACGAATACTGGTGTTCCTCATTGGTTGTCCTCGGGTACATACAGGTACCATTTAAGGAGAAGGTGCTGTTAGTGAGAGTTAGGGGATAAAATTATTTATTTATTAGATGTTAACATAAGTCCTTTCGCTTTTTTGGATCCATTTTTCTCCGCTCATTTGTTATCTTATAGGTACATCTCGTACTATAAGAATGTTGTGGAGAGCACTTTCCAGAATGACAGTTTGCTTGAGTTTTAAGCCTGCGAAGTGGAGCAATGAGCCAATGAAAAACAGCGCAACCGGCAACTACCTATCCTGGCATTCAGTTAAAGCTCGAAACACCATTAAAAATAGGCAAGCGACCTCTATTAAGCATAAATTGACGTTTTGCCTGAAATGACTGGCCATCACTGATTTTCCATACTCAAGACATATTTGGTCTCAATTAAACCAACCACTTCGACCGAACAGATTTGTTCCATGAACAGCTGGGAATTGTCTTAGAGGGATCTTATAGTCTAGACGAACATTATACTTCTTAAAGCTACCAAACAACTGTGGTGAACCTGCTGGAAGGATCAAATCGTAATGGTCTAGTCATCTTACCCCATGATAATGTCGGACCCCGCCCTCGCCAGCATCGCCAAACTGGCCGTGCAACAGTTCCACTGCTGAATTTCTTCCGCGTTTATATCCTGCAGAGCTTAGTTTTCTGGTCCCTGCTGAATACAAGCAGAAGAAGATGTTTTTTCGTAAATTGGCGTTTTTCTTCTTAGGCCTGGAGATAAAGTAATTCAAAATTTTGTGGAACCGCATGATGATAGGCTTGTAGAGCAAAAAAAAAAACGCTTTTAGAAGGTGTGGAGCACGTCGCGGAAAAACGACATTGAGTCGGTAAAAATCGCAACTGAAAAAAGCGCAAGGACTTATGTTAACGCCTAATATTTAGTGCACATGAAGTGCTCCAAGTAAAAAAAAACAGGGGCGTAAATTACAGCAATGCTTCAACGAATGGGCGGGACTTCATTGATGGATGAAATACACAGCACTAATTGACCACAACAGGTAAATGTATGGAAGCTCTTGGAATTATCTTGGAGAACTAGAATGCTCAGTAGTTTTCAACACTAGAGGCTCTGAGCTTAAACCTTCAACGGAATATGGCTCCTCCTTCGTTTCCAGGTTTTGGGATCCTACTGAAAGTCTTGTGAGGGGATGGTTGAAGCTGGTAAGCGGGTTACATTAAAGAGGCATTATACCCTGAAATAGCCACAAGGATATGCTTAACAGTTCATCTATTTTCTGGTTAGTGGTCAACGATTTCATCAGTTCCATTTTGGATTGGTGTACTTGTCAACGCACTTCTGTCTTGATGAAAAAAATGAACTAAGCTAAATTTTGCTATCAACTCAGTTAACGGTAGGTCGATATATAGGTTGATTAGTTGGGGTTACTTGGCCACAATGACGGGTATTGTTTGCTCCCTGTTGGGAGAGAGCCGATTCGCTACCCATCTGCTCGTTCTCCCGTCTAAGAATTCGCCAAAAACTCGCTGGTTCACCCTTTTCACGCTTATTTATGGTCGCTGTGGTTAGTCAAGTTTTCCCACCGACAGGTGGTCGTCGTGAGCTCCCAACATTTTACCTCGCTGACAACATATTTAAGGTAGGTTACATGACGCACATAATATACATGGTAATGGTTCAGGTGTTACCCATTGTTGAGGTGAAGAGTTCTCTCCTGAATCTGAGGGACGTGTACCCATGCTATAGAATTTATATAATCATGGATTTTAATTCTGTGACTAGTCGCTCACGCCTATGCTACATAAAAAAGTATCAGAACCGGTTCTATTTTGTAGAATGCATAGATCCTCGTTAAATATAGCGACATCCAATCAAATGATACAGACGAATTAAAAATAGTTCTACATCTTTGGTACTCGCTTTCGCTGTGAAGTGTTCATAAATTTAAAAAAATTGCGAGGACTTGTTCTTGTATGGTATGATGACCCGACACATTTCTCTCAGGAATAGGTTTTTCACGAGCAGGATGTGATAAGAGCTATGCGAACATTTTGGATTTCAGTGGCTGTAAGCAGGATAAACTCGTTTGTTAGTCTTAGTGAGTGGCAATCCCGTTCCAATCTATCTCTTTGATCATCAAATGCGGCAAATTCCTATCGCATCAAATTGTTCAGATGTAAATAACCTTAACTGAACTCTCACTACAGCCGGTTTCATAAGGGAGACGATTTGGGGAAAAGAAAACACGTGAAAGCATGGTTGTACCGAAGTACATGAAGGCATACTTCAGTAATAAAACAAGGCAGAACTTGCATGTTTGCCGTCGTATTTGTCATATGCAATTTAATCCATAAGTAATGTTTTTTGGGCTACGCTAATTAGCACGATAGTTACATGGGTGTTTGGTATAACAGGCCTTTGTGAGCCTCAGCAGCACAACCTTTATATTGTATGTATAACATCTTCTCAGAAGAATGTTGTGACCTATAGCTGTGAAGAACCTTGGAAATCCCTGTCACTAGCAGTGCGTAAGAACCAGCTGCTAACCACGAAACCCAGCAAAAGTGGGAGCAACTGTTGTCGTTTTCAAGACAGTTTTCGGCACCTCGTCACGTTTTAGAGTTGTTGCTGTACCAGGTTTTGTAATCAGTTGGTGTTTCAGGTTTATGAACCCACGACCGAAACGTGCTCGACGGTTGCGAACGTCAAGCAGTGCTAGTTCGGTAAAATTTCCAGATCTATTTTCTTCCCGTGATCTTGCTCAGAGTGTTCTCCAAAGACCTAGTTCGATGTTTTTTGTTTGTTTCGGAAAATGATGGCGCTTGGGACAGTAGCTTCTGAATAGCTAAGGTTTAACATTACATATCCACTGAGTTACAAGAAGTGGCTATATCCATTGAAATCAAGGAAAAGATGGCTGTTATTGAGAAATGGTACCGGCTTTCGAGAAAATGACATATTTAGTCAACCGCTGCGCCGGAATTTCCCGCAACCGAAACTCAAGTTTACCAGCTGTTTTATCGCGCAAGTTCCGATGTCCTGCTGCACGCCATTCTACATTCGGAAAATGCGTTGTTTTTCTAGATTCCCTCATCTGTGAATTTCTTTCACCTACCCTTTTTTTGAAGCGGTTCTATTCTGCTGCGTAAATTTCAGAGCATCTCTGTGCTGTTGCTTGGCCTGGCTAGAATAGGGTAGTTTTATTTAGGTAGGACATGCTTCTCAAAATCGGGCATTCGTTGTCATCATAGAACTCTATCCCCGCTTTTCTCTGAACACAGATTTGAGTCGAGGACATGGTTCTCTGGTATATAAATCAACCTTGATCTATCCTTTTAGCTAAGAAGAAGAAAAACTGGCACCATAATCGAAAGTTTTAGAGACTCCAGATCTTCCTACATTTCTTGAAACTTGCAATCAGCCGAATAGGCTGTTTGTGCGGCCTTTTTTCACAAACTTTCAAGCAGTGAAATGAGCATCATGTTGTTCCATCCCCGCAAAGAGATTGTGCTACTACTAGGATGTAAAACTATGAATGCACGTTTGTGGGTTGAACAGAAATTATTTTAAAAGCGGTGATTGTCCCCGTATACTTGGGGATGAATCGGTCTCAGTGCCGATAAATAGAGAAACAATAGATGGTGGTTCAGATGGTTTATTAATGACAATAAGAGCGAGTGCCTTTGCTCGCTACCATACAATAATGACCTGCTGATAACCCCATGGCAAGCTTTTTATGCTGCCATGGGGTAAACAATGCTATCGGCGGGTCAGTAGGTCGTGGTGACCACGACAGTGATACAAAACCTCAGTCCGAGAAGTATCCGTGGTAAATATCAGCGATCCTTCTTCATGTTCTGCTCACAGAACGAGAACCTCATTTAATGAAGTCGTTGCGTAATGAGATGAAATAGCGATTCATCCAAATTCTGACCTCGGCACAGTTTTTGAATTTTTTCTCTTCCAAGGCAGGCTTCTTGGGCAGAAGCAAGTGACAGCCTGACAGCGCCATATCTAGGCTACACGGCGAACACATGAACGATTTACCAGCACAGGTTAGACGGTTAGGGCGAATGAAAGTTCGGTCGACATCCAAAATTCGGTTCAGTTACCCAAGGTCGGGAAATATTTAATCGATTTTCGTACGGATTTGCCCTAGTCGCGAAGCAAATATTCTTTAGATGTTTAAAATAAGGTGCTGTGCGATTCCGCTTTTGTCTTACCCTTCTTAATATCCTATAGCACATAAGTGGAAAATCCATAATTTTGGTTAATCACTTCCTAGATTTCTCTAAAAATTGGAAATTAGATTTTGCAGACTAATCCATACATGCTTAGGTGCGCCATGATATGCTCTTTGTAGAAGTGTCAAACATTCTAGAATAATTGTGCATAAACGGGTCCACTAAGGTGGTAGAAAACATCGCGCATCCATAGTTCTACACCCTGATAGATAACAAAGTTAATGGATTTTCCGCCAATACTTATCCTGTGCAACTTTCCTTCTTCATTGAAGCATTTCTTCAGAGCTCATCCGAGACTCTTAGACGATCACGACGTCGTAAGCATGGCAATATTCGAACAGGGAAAGAACATGTTACGGTGATTGCTGTCATTCTTTGAAATCCACTGATCAAATAACGTTTGAGAAGGCATTAAAATTCGTGTAGCCATTATTTTCAAACTCTTCATTTCGGTTGTCACCCTCCCCTCAAGCTGAATTGCCGAAACGCGCATCTCTGCGACCAAAAGCACCGGCTAAGAGTGCATCGTCCAACGATAATACACCAAAGGTTAGCTATTAGATATAGTTAGGAGATGCTCAGGTTATTTAGGGTATTGATCCACATATGACTTTCTAAGATAATGAACTTTCCAGCGTGGGGCAAAGGAGGAACGGACGCGTCCGCTAACGCGCTCGCACGACACTGCCACAAGCTGTCGTCATGCTGATCCGAATATTGTTCTCTCATCGGTATTACTTGTTTGTTATTATATAAGTTGTAGAAGTGAAAAAAGCAGGAAACTACCCAATAATTCAAAGCATTGTTGTGAGTAGATCGCTTCAGGGGTAGACATTCTTTTTTCACAACACAACTTTAAAGAACATCATCTTTTGCCTGTGATCGTGAGAGATTTCTCGAGACACAGGGTGATGTTCCTGTTATCACCGTAATGTGGTCCTGTACCTTGAAAACACTGGAAAATTGAAGCTGATACGATGCTGTACCATACTAATTCCTGATCGAACGTTAATCTTGCATTTGTTTCTTATTTTCAGTCATCTTTACAGTCGAGCGAGTCATCTACACCATCATCGCCAACGTCTCAAGACTCCGAGTACAAAGCAAGAATTAGGCCGCCATCGAAGGTAATTTTCCTTCACATGAAACATCAAAAATATCAGCTAAGGAAAAAAATGTTTGAAAAAGGTTTTTGAAAAATTCGTATGCTCACTGGGAGGTAAAGACGAGGTGAAGCGCAGGTGTTATGACATAGCTGTTAGTGGCGGACGCAGAAAGTAGGTGGGACGGGGAGCCTGGGGTCTCCGTCGCTTTGAGGACCCAGATGTAAAATAAAGATGGTAAAAATGTCATTTTCAATATCAAATAATCAATAGTAGGTGTTCCAAAAAATAATAACAATGGGCAATTAAGAATAAAATTACACAAGATTCTTATTTATTTTATTTCTTTATTTTGTGGAGTGATTTTGAAAATTCTACAACCTATTCTCAGCCAGAAAGCGCCCTCCCCCCACTCCGTACACTGGTAGCTGTTACTATTGTGCAACAAATAGTTTCGAGAAACCCAAAAAAAAAAGAATTTAGAAGTATGTACTTCCTGTGAAAGGACATAATGAGAAAGTAGCTTGCATTGTCTAAACTACACATTGATATTATGGAAACTGAACCTTTTATGTTGCCTAAGGACTTATCAGTATATAAACTTCGATTTTTCTGACAATAGGATATCAATAATAGGACAATAGGATTGATTATGTTCATTAGGTGACAAATATGTAACTCAAATGTTGCGATATCGTGGGTTAAGCTTTTTTTTTTCTCGCAGATGACAACCAAAGTGTCATCTTCCGTTGCAAGACGCGTACGCAGAATACGCCTTCACAAGAAAGTTGAACCGGAGGTTTGTGAATTTCCGTCGACGATATCCATAGATTACATTTTCTTTTTCACTTGCATTGGTAGACATGCTTGTTGCAGAAATTATAAAATTCTTTGGGACTTGTACAACGTCCGTGTAAAAGTTGCGCACGAGTGGTCTGACACGCTCAGTTTGTTTCCGCTCTAGTCTGTTTGAATACAATGAAAAATTAAAGATGGAGCTGGTTCAAAATCAGCAGTCTATCAGTTGTTATTCCTTGTCGAAAGAGCATCGCAAGGACAGTTTGTGGCTCAGTTAGTTCCCTTTGCAGACCACTAGGTCACGAACGGGTGCCCAAACTTTGTAAAGACTATTTCTACCACTATTTCTAGTAAGGTTCAACTAGAGACAGACACCAATTGAATCCATGCTGTTACAAGCATTATTTTCAAAGTTTGCAGCTGTGTCAACATGCAATACTACATTTTCAATTGTACATACACGATTTTCCGAATTCAGCACGCCCTGGATTTCTATCACCACCCTGCTGTTGCTATATGCATTCCAGAGTATTCCCGATAGTAAACTGCCGCAGTTTTTTTTTTTCACTACATTTTTTCAACTTTATTGAACATTCCATTGTTGCCTTCGTAAATCACACATATTTTTTCGAGTTTCTATGACAACACAGATATGAATATTGTCAAAGATGCATTAGGTTGGTGCATAATTAATGCGGCTTTTTTCGCGACTCCTCCTATCGTTGAAAATTAACGATTTTTGAATGGTCTTTTGATGCAAATAACCCTCTTCTTTCACTTAGTAATGGTGCTATCGAAAATCGTATCCACATTCACCATCGTATGTCCTATTACTCCGGGAAAGCTTGGAATGCAGCACAGTCATTCCGCGATCTCAATGAAATTTGAGCTGAAGAAAAATCGGCAAAGCCAGGTTGAAAAATATTTAAGTAGTTCAAGTAGGAAGGCACAATCCTCCAGAGGAAGAAGGAAGAGCTCTACAATCAAATTTCGACGGCCAGGAACTCTTGGCAGCCGTGGAAGGGAAGGAGGTTCGATTGACGAGATTCCTCGGAAATGGAGCCTGCTCGTTTTGCCGCAGAAAATCGGAGGAAATTCAACATTGCTCCTGTCTGAGAGTTCGAGCTAACTCACCTGTGCCAATCTCTATGCTTTTCTGAGCCTTTTGAGAGGATGAACCATGGTTGAATGGGCCATACTGAGGTGTTCGGACAGCATTCTCGTTTTGAAGCTTTCGTCCTCCCTCAGGCTGCCCAAAATTCGTGGTGCTCAGAATTTGATGGCCATTCTTTTCTTTCTTCATCTGTGAAGCTCATAATGTATGAATATGAACAACCTTTCAAATTAGCCTTACTAATTGCGAAATGACTGTGCTGCACTCCAACTTCTCCTGAAGTGATAGAGCATGCTATGGCGCATCTAGATGCGGGTTTTGATAGCAGCTTTAATGCATCTAAAAGGAGGATTATTCCCTCTGAAAGGCTTAAATTTTTGTCTAGAAAAATTCGCGTAAAAGCCGCATTAATTATGCACCAACCTTATGTAATGTTGGGCAGACCATGAGAGTAAAAACAAGCGAAATATCTCGAAAACATCGAGAACTTGGTTTCTCGCGCTCAAATTTGGATTTTTTTAAATGGATGCCAGGCCAGTTAGCCGGGTAGTCCGAACTTTCCGTGCGTGGAGAGTAGATTTCTGACCTTTTTAATAAATTTTTTATATACCATCAGGATCTCACACTGATCTCTTAGTGAGGAATGAGATCTGATGGTTTCTCGTCCTAATGTGCTTGATATTCGTGTTTTTTTTTTGCCCATATGAATTCCGTGGAGCAAGCTTGGAGAAAAACGCAGCTAGAAAATAATGTTGCCTGTGAACTTATGAAAATATTGCATTCAGCATATGGAAGAGTTGAACGTGACAAAAAAAGTTGCAGCATACTGAAATCTCTGTACATAGTTCGCATGCAACCTTTTTTCGAGTTCATACACGACATTGCCCCTATGTAATTTCCATGAAGCGTTCATGCATATTTTCAAAGAAATATCTCAGTCTGACTTTGCTGTTGACGATTTCTGGTTGGGAAGTTCTATTCTCGGTAAGGTTTTTCTTGAACTTGTTCAACAGTTTACGTGTTAAGTGGTGTCAGCTAACTGTCAATCGTGTCAACCTATCACATATCGTTGACAATGCTAATGGGATTTCCATTAGTGTAAAAGTACAGATTTGTCCTTAGTATTTCTTTACTGGCTTGAATACTACCGATTTCCATACCAGGATGTTTAGAAAGACTAGAATGTATGAAGTTCTTTGTCTTCTCCTTGTTTGATCTATAAATTTCCGAGGAACTTTCTGAAGAAACCATCACTCACTTTGAAACTTAACAGTGGAAGTGGTCTGTTATTCAATTTAATTATTAACAGCATCAACAAATGGTTGTGGACCACCTAGTGAAAGTTCTCCATGCGCTGACACATTCACGGCTTATTGATCGGCGTTAATTCAACAATGCAAAGTGTAGTTGCGCGTTTGAGTCTAAAACTTATTGTTTATTTACTATTTAGAATAGGATTTTGCGCATTATTAATACAATAATCCGCGCAAATCTCAATGAGTGAATACCCTGCTCCATGGCGGCGCTCAGCTGTTGAATCGATGTTTTCCCGCCAAAAGGTATTATCTCGTGTTCGAACGCAGCTCATTTCTGATTTGGTTCTCCTTCTTTTCTCTTTAACCATTTCCATGCCTTTTTGTTGTTTAGTTAGTGTTTTGTTTTGTTTTAGTTGCTTTTTGCAAAGATTTGTACGTTTTGTTGCGGTGATTTGTACTGTGTCCTTGTCGTACAGTTCGCACGTAATCCTGTTAGGACCACCATTTATGAATATGACCTCTATTCTTTCTTCACTCTCCTCTTATTTCTCTTTCTTACTAATCTTTTTTATGTTCCATCTACAGGAATTTTCGACTCAGAAACAATTTTGTTGCTTTGAACAAATATTTCTTCCTTGAGAACTGGTTGTTGCACTCTGGCATCGGTTCTTTACTTTTTCATCAGTTTATCGAGTTGTCTGCATGTATTAATCATTTCTGTTCATTAATTTATAGGAGCGATCTCCATTTTTTTCTATTAAATGTCATTCCAGCCGTTAGAAAAGTTATGCGTTGAACCTTCGCCGTATTATCAATCTTCCTTGGATACCTTTCTTCCTGGACGTAAACCTTTAGAGTTTTCCTTGAACAGCATTTCATTCTTTCGATGAGAATTCCCTGTCGTAATATACGTACTACTATGCGCTTAAAAAACACTACGTTGTCGTAAGAATCTCACACTTTTTTCTCCTTGTCTATGAGTTTTTACTACCTGATATGAGCTTTGACCCTTCTATAAGTTGTTTTGCAAATTCTCACACCTCTTCTCATACCATTCCATCTATTAAGTAGTTGTTGAAGTCCGTTTACAACTTGTTAATAAGCGCAGTTATGGCTAAAATTACAATTTTTTCTTTGCCAAATCTTCAGTACAGGAGTATCGAACATCTCTAGATTAGCTCTATTTCTCATTTGCGTTGAGCAAAGAAGAGCGCTCACTTATCATTCCTATTCGAACTGTTCGGATTACTTTTAGAACTGCTAGCAGTATCGCTACGGCTCTGTTGGATTTAGAATTCGTTACACTTCTATCTGTAGGAAGTGTCCTCATTGTGAACTCTCATATTTCATTTCTAGCATTCATTTCACCAGTAGTTTTTCAAATGATGTGACCGATGATGTAGAATTAGAGCCCTTCCAATCCAAAGCTGAGGTTTAGCTCGTGGAAAGGTCTGCTATTGTACAACTACTCTAAAAGCATGCCCAATTGTTACCAGCAGTATAGATCTATTCGTCCAAAGCTCACTTTTCAAGCACTCACCTAATAGAGCTTTCAGTTATGGTTTTCAGAAAGGAATTGCCGATCCGAGAATTCTCGGCACCATTCGGCCACCTCTGTATTCACAGAGAAATTTTTCCCCAACTTTGCTAAGGGGAGGGGGGATGTACCTGATGCGCTGCCCTCAAAAATTACGTTAATTCTGTACAGTGACCACATTTTTGTAAGACCAACGTCGATACGGCATGTTACTGTAAATCGAATGTATAGATGTAGATGACAATTCAGATTTGGTGTTTTTCAACTCTTTCCAATAACCCTGCCGTAACCCGCAGAGACGTCTACGTTAGAAATAGCTATAATTTTTGTGATCAACGTGTCAAGTAACATAATCCCTGTGGGCGGGTCTGGGAGAAAATTCTGTTTTCCAGGTTTTTATGCAGAAATAGTTGAATAGTGCAGGATTCTGCACGTGTGTTTATTTTTATTAAATCCGTGCGCGCCAATGCATCACTGCAGCAGCAGCCTTTTTTGCTGATAATGGGCACGCTGTTGGTTGCCGCTTCGTTGACTTCTTTCTCTCATGGCACACAAGAATTCGAGGAGCAATCTTCATGAAGCTGATTAAAATAACAGTCCTTTCCAGCCACTACATTCTGATCTAGGAGCTAAACTATGCTCGTTATCTGTGTAAGGTACAGTCCTACATCGTTTTCTTACAAAGAATCCACAAGATAGTTGAGATCTCGTCACTTGCAGGTTCCTGTGTGGTGTGTGAATTTTTGTAGTATTGCCTACAGATCTAATGCCAGCACAAATACATTCTCTAAGCTATGAACATCTCTTTTAAATGAGAGTTTTTCAGCATCGATATGTTATGTTTAGAATTTTGTTCAGAAATCTTTGAAATATAGTGAACTATGTCTTTGGCGTATCTCTTGTATTTCGTACTTTTTTTTTCGAAGACCAGTCATTGACACAAACGAAATTGCTTCAAAATTTTATATCTTCCCATTTATGGTTGTAATTATCACTCCTCCCCCAACCCCTTTTCCCGCGCCCACTCCCACAAGGGCTTTAACTTTATAGTACTTGTCGGGCACTTCAACTTGCTTCATCAAAGCACTGCGAAACGCCTGATTTGTTTGGATAGAACCGCTATTTTCTCATTTTTACAGAGGAATGCCAGCTAGGGTAGAATTTCCTGTGGTTGTCGATATGTAGTCATCATCGTTGCCGTTGTCTATGACTTGTTTTGGCCACTCTGTTAATTTCTACTGGGTTGTCGTGGTTACTTCAGTCTCATGCTCCGATGTTAGCGTCGGTGGTCGCGGCTCGAGTTAACATTCGTTCTTTCTTCTCCTCTTTGTTTTGCTTCCATGTTTCTAAACGAGGAAAATACTAAGCGTGGTCTATTGATCTCGTATTTTCCGCTTTGTTGCTTTAGTGAAATATAATCTTTTGGATACACAAAGAACTAGTTTCACATGTGGCAGTTAAGAGAGCCTCTCAACCATATTCATCTGGTCTGTGAATATTTCCGAAGAACAAGGATTCTTTTATGAAGCACCTGCTGACTTTCTACCCCTTTTCTTGGTTCCTTGGTTATGCTTCTATTAGCAGAGCAATGGGGAATCATCTGTAAGAAGGGGGATTAGAACGACTTGTTGTTGGAAAATTCTATTGTTAGCGCATTTATGCATGTTTCCTTGACTGAGCAGTGTTAGCGGGAAGGTGGAGGAAAATACTAATCATGAAGCTGCACCAGACACGTTTTTTTTTCGCTGTTCAAAGAGATGGTCCAGTTGAGGGGTGATGAACATGCTTTCTTTGCTATGGATTGCTACCACAATGCTTCATTCTGATGTCCGCCTTCCTTTCTTTTTCTGATGTCTTTTAGTTCAAATTTTATTCTGGGAACCATAGTTTTGAGGTTTCTCAGTTTGGTTTTTCGTGCAATAACAGTTCTTGCCGCTGGTCACCACGCTGTAGACGATTTCTCGCAGTAATGCCAAAAGACCCGTTTTCGAGACTTTTCTGGAGAATTTGAAACACCCATTGAGACAGCTGCCACAAGGCTGTGCAGCTGGTGATATCATCAGTTGGAATCTGGCGCTTCTTTGCTACAGATATCTTAAGGAGCACCTCGACTTCTTCACAAAAGAGGGCTAGAAAATTTTGTGTGTTTCTATAAACAATCATGCATACTATCCCAAAATCTGAAAATAGCTTCGACTGTGAGGCATTGCCTTTTAAATCTTAAGGTGTGCATCATCATGAGGGAAAATGGGGCGTTACCAGGCTGCCATGATTGGCAGACTGATTGAGTGCACCAACACCAATCACACTGGCCTGGTAACGTCCCATTTCCCCTTCAGTTATACTCAAGTCTTGGCCGTAGAAATAATATGTTGCGCTTTGTTGAAGGCTTTATTTTTGCATATGTACAGGTAGTCGAGTCACCTTATGTAGGATATCTGCCGTGTATATGGAAAGCGGAGCGATAATAAAATTGTATGGATACTCTAAATAATCCCAAGCAGGCATGCACCACGAGACATCTGATGTAAGTGATTGCAAGCTTAGGCTTATCCAGGTGGAACCGAGCCAACATTTCACAGCCTCCATTCACTCGTACTGGTTTCTTTCACTTTGTAGTGTCATTACAAGAGGATTTCTTCCAGGAAGTATTATTTAATTTAACGTTTTACTGAACAGGTTTTTTCCTTCAAGGACTCATAATAGTCGCGCAGTCAGTAGAAATAATTTGGAAACTAATGTTTTTGTCGTGAAACATCTATACTTGTGATCAGTTTTGTAACATTGCTGTCCATAACCTTAGTTAGCTCTAGAGCATAGTGAAAAGGAGCTGGCTGTGATCGATAACCATGCTAATAATCCCATGACCGTATGCTAGCATAATGCGCAAGTGCACGTGTACGAGCTATGGTTCACGGAATTTGTGGCGTACGCAATCCGTCTCGTCGCAGTAGCTCTTTCCTGTTGTGAAACCCACCTTTTCTGTATTAAAGACCCCTCTGTTTTCCTCAGAAAGTTTGTTCGCCAACATAGCTATGATACTGTGTTTATATCTATGGTTGAGGGGTTTTTCTTCCGGGTATAATGATTTTCTAGGTTGCTGCATCTTGAGGTAGTCTACTATTATTAATTATTGACACGTGGGTGCAGACGGGAAGATATGCAGGCCTTTCAATTTTTTTGCTCAAGTTTATTTTTTCTATGAAGGGGTGTAACAGCTGAAGATTTTTTGTTTGTCTGCTATAAGACAACCCTTGTAAAGAGGAGAAGAATAGGGTAGTATCCTGGACAAAACTTGACTTTGTGAGTGAGGACCTTGGTGATCTAAGACTTGCTTATAATTTTTGCCATTCTAGGTTCGAAAGAGGCTAAGGATGCGCTGAGCCTAGTAGTTTCATTCGAACAAAACTGACTGTGAGTAGGGCGCAGCAGGTGGTAAATATGGACCAGCTACATTTGGTAGAGCTCAGCCATGTTAAAGGGGTACAGGTGCAGGGTAGAACCACGGCTGTAACCACGTATGCAGTCGAGCTGCAGCGATAATCATGAATTTCTCCTGCTGTAAAGACAGATCCCGATCAGAATATAGAGATTAAAGTAATAAAGAATAAAGTTCGAAGACTAAAGATCAAAGAAGGTTTTCCGAAAACAAGAGATGCCTTTTGGTCCTCCCTAAATGTCCTCTTTGGAGCTGACAGCGCATCAACACGCTTCCTCGAATCTGAGAATATTTTTTAATGTTCACGGGTCGTGCATAAAAACTTGCTCCAATGACAATGTTTCCTAGCAGGTCCTTTAACAGTTTCTCATAGGTACGAACTTCTGTGGTTAGTTCTCATGTGTTTGAGTTTGGATGCGAACTGATTCCAAGTCTCAGTATGAGCATTTTTAACATCAAGTTTGCATTCAGAGCCTTCCAACCTTTGGGAATGATTGCCTCCTATATGTTGTGGTGAGAAACTGTGGAGACTTCACTACGGTCTTTCCATTCAGCAGTTTATGTGTCATGTAAACCTAATATCATGTAACTGTCTTGGATTCAAGGTTGATTCAAGAGAGAAGAGTGTTCCTAATTTCAAGAGATTGTTCCTACTTTTTCCAACGCCATGGGTTCTGGAATATATAAAACCGCCTATACAAACTAGGACTGTGTAGTGGAACTGCTCTGAAGAATCATGCGCACTTCACTGAGAAGCAGCGAGTTCTGTGTGACTTATGGGCTGTAGATTCATAATACTACTCATTCATAATAATAATAATAATAATAATAATAATAATAATAATAATAATAATACTTTCTCCCTGATTTTTCTGGCCGATGTTTCATTTAAGTTTTTGTCGGAACTTCCTGAACAATTGCAATTGTGTTTCCAGAAATCTGGTGGTATGACCGTTGTTTCACCAAATTCAACCAGACGATTGCCGGTAGCTGGCGGCGGAGTGCACAGTTACCGTGGTCGTAAGAGGAAAGCTCCAGTTAAGAAGGGCAAGGTAAAACATGAGAGGATTTAGGGATATTGTTCTCAGCGAAATGATTTTCTGTTGTCAGGGAGAATCTCCAAGCGATGAGAAGAGCCTTATTGATCTTGAGCATACGTTCTCTGATATGGATTGCGAGAGCTCGTTTCTCGAAGAATCTTTGCTGTGTTTAGGAAGCGATGACGAGTTTGAGGTTAGAAAAATGCTACGATTTGTAGGAAAAGACAGCTTACGATCACTTCCAGGATGAACGGTTATTAGATGAAGCGTTTCTCAAAAAATGTGGGAGAAGAGTGATGGAGGTTTATAACAAAGTGATAAAAGAATACGACGACAGAATAAGCAAGGAAGAAGCGGTGAGGGAATATTCAATTTTTTTTACTAAACCGGTTTCTATTTTCGCAATCCGGTTTTTACTTTCGAGCATAAAAGTATATACTTTTCGGAGTACTCATTTTATATTGTCCTTATATGACTCCTGCCTTTTTCCAGCCTGCTTTTGCAAGAAATGTGAAACAACTCCCCGTTCGTCGATATCATACATACGATGACTCGACTCCAACGCCGCTCAACCTCGATCCCGATGACTTGAGCGAGTTCATCACACATTTTAAGGTTTTCTGAGAGGATTTGGATTAATGCACTTGAGTGGTCATTTAAGTGCCCATAGAAAAGCCTAGCATGAATTTAGATTACTGACTGTCGTTGTATGAACGCTCAGCGATGCGGTGTCCGCTTCCTGCCAGCGCTCGAACTCCGACCACGGACTGCGTACTGGGTGCATACTGAGTGCAATATTAGGGTAATTTTTTCCTATTCCATCATCGATGTCCATTGGTCTGATGATCTGATGTAGAATTATTTTCATGAGTATTAGCGTGCTTCAGGCTGATGAAGAACACAGACTATCACATATACCGTTTGTTAGTGAGGATCATGACGACAAGCAGTTCTGTGCTGAACTGCGAAAATTGTATGATGAGGTGAGCTATCTTCAAGGCCAGAGGAGTTGGTGGGCCACCGACTGAGGTTGAACATTTGGGAAAGTTTTGTTAGCGCCACTCTTGGACCTTCTCGCGGGCTCTATGACCGTACGACACTTGTTCTCACCTGAGAAGTTCCTGTTTAATTGTTTCTCCAAAAATAGTCTCATTGACGGCTCCATAATCTTCTCCTTAAGCGTGGTTTGACCTGGACTCCTTATCATCGAGAACACACAGTTTTTTCTTGACTTTGGCCGAGATTTTTATTTATTTTCGAAAAAAAAAACCTGAAACTAATGCCTCCTGTTACCAGGGCTTTGACACATTGGACCACTCTGTAGGGGGAGTTCTTGCACATTTTTGAAGGGCTTCAAATCTTGCGTGCCTCAACATTGTTGTGGTGCTAAGTGATAGCGAAAGAACGATGGTCTAGAATAGGACTATGGGCAAAACCGCCGGATAAAATGATATGAGCAGAAAGTTCAAGACTTCTACCATAAAAATTAAGAAATTTCGGAAGGAAAGTTCAAGACTTGTACCATAAAGAAATTAAGAAATCTCGGAAGTAAATTGAAACATGCCTTTACTTAGGTTAATTCACAGGGCATGGGCAGTACCCATAATTTTGGCGCATTCTGTGTGCGAACCCCACCCGGTTGTCACGATCTGTCGTGTTAAAGTGCCACATCAATTGCTGCTTGCATTATTTTCACCTATATTTTTAAACAATTCTTAAATCAAATTTGAAACCAATTTAATGAACAATGTTATTCACTTTTTGCGGTTGGGGTCCCCAAGTTTTTTCCCCTCTCTCCCTTCTCGACTACGTCCGCCTTCTTCATTGGTATGCTATAGCTATTTCACCGCCTTGGTTTTAGGGCATTCACGGTGCGGATAGAGGTTGTGACAAGTACATCAATGACTATATTATGTTCCAAATGCTGGAGATATTGAAGAATGACTGGGAAGACCGACCGAATTCTGAAAGTCAGTCTTGATTTGTACGAAGGTTTTAATTTTATGCTGATGACGCATGCGCAAATCGCACTGTTTTGGTTCTAGGAATTATGGATCACATTTACTACGCAATATTCAAACTTTTCCCCAACAAGCTGTCACATCGTCAGTTAGTTACGGCGTGAGTTTTGTTCGCCTAATTTTCACTTGGTTGTAGTGCATCTCTCATTGCTGTTTTCTAGAAGAGGAGATCTGGAGGAGAGATTTGCACCAGGTCGAACTCCTTCAAAAAGTGCGCAGGAGCTGAAAGCAAGAAGTGATCAGAATTTCCACTCTGTGAATGTGTTATGCTGTGAAAGATGCTACCAGTACGACTGTGTTCTACACGGTAGGTGTTGCACCTGATATGATTGTTTTCACTCACTGAAATGGTTCAAATTTATTTAATTTTTCTAGGACGTAGCAAGGGCTCGGTTAATTAGTAATAGCAACGTAAGACCAGCGTAGGATTCGTCGAAAAACATCTTATCTCTGAATCTAGCACTAATGATTATTGTTATTCGCTTATTTTCAATCAGTTTCATCTCTGCGAGAAAATCTTTCTCACAGAGCCGTAGAAGATAATTTTAGCAGGTCCCTACGATGAAGACATTAAACCGTTCAAGCGCCGCCAAGGAGAACGGGCACCTAGGCCGACGCCGTGTGGCCCTAACTGTCATCTGCTTGAGACCGCTGGAGAGCAATCGGTTGGTAATATCTAGCACTTTTTTTTTTAGCGCTTCTCACTTTTTATGACTTTCAACTCGTTGTTTCTTTCATTGATTTAGCTGCTTTTGTATTTTTTTCTGTATTTTTGTAGGGTTCTACCGGAGCATCCGATAAAGCGCGAGCAAACGCTTCAAAAACACCGACTTCACCGAGAAATCGAAAGAGCCAGACAGGAGGAACGCCAATGACGCCGCCTAGCGCTGGGAGTGGCCGAGTCGCTCCTTTCTCTAATCCAACTTTGATGAATATATTGGTGTCCTTATTGGCTGGGGAGAAAACGTCGATATGCATAATAACAGCGCAGATGAAAATGATCTGCGAGGATATTGGAGCGCAAGCAAGGACGTGCAGTGAGGTACTTATTCTCTTTTTTTGGTGTGAGATGACGTGCGATTTTTTTTTCAATTAGCTGTGGCGAATTTCAATCGAAAGTCTCATTTTCAAGATAATTCATTACATAAAATCTCTGCAAATCATTATGCATTTTCCACAGATCTATCGTCTTGCGTCTCAACTGGCTCAAGCAAATCCAAGCCTCACTCCAGAACAAAAGAAAGTGTACGTTTTTCTTGCACTGGAGTTGTTCCAAGGCATATGTTTTAAATGTTTTTTTACAGGTCAATTAAGGATAAGCACAGGTCTTTCCGATCATTTACATGGGCAGATGGAAAGGGCCAGGTGAGAGGGCAGAGCTCGGAACTTTTCGATACTGCTTTTTTTTCGCTTTTTTTCCTCGTTCTTTCTTTCCGTTTTGTGGCACCCCGGACTGTTGTCTGTGTCCATCGCTCTATGGTTTAGCTCGTAGACTTAACATAGAAGTTATCTGTCATAACATAACGTTTTTAAGGTAGAGAACAAAGAACGCATGATTCCATGCTCGCATAACGGGCATTGCGACGGAAATCCATTGTGTGTATGCTCGTCAGGGAGTGGAATTTGTAGCAAGTTTTGTGGATGCCCGCAAGATTGTCGGATGCGGTTTCCGGGCTGCCGATGTGCGCCAGGTAATGAATGCATTGCTCATTGTAATTCGTGTTAAAATTGAAAAAAGCCTTCTTTCAGGTAATTGTCGAACGAAGCAGTGCCAGTGCTATTTTGCTAGATGGGAATGCGATCCAGATTTGTGCAAATCCTGTAAATGTGGTTAGTAAAGGTTTTTAATTACTCAACAGTAGCATGATTCTCTGTCACCAAACCAAGGCTTTCTCATCGTATAGTGGTGCAAGAAAGGATAGTAATGGTCTCCTTTTTTGGTAATACCAATATGTATTGCAGAAAATAAAGTAATATTTGTGCCGTTCTTTCCTTTTTTTTTTCATACCAATACTTTCTATGTTTCAGATGACCTTTCAACGGATGGTGAGAAATGTCGTAACGTACCACTACAACGTGGTCACCAAAAGCTTCTCAAGGTACTTGCATGACTCCTCGCTCCATTTTGATTGATTTTAATTGGACGTCTCCTCTTTTCAGGTCGGAATCTCAGGCATTGCTGGATGGGGTTGCTTCATACAAGAGACGGCTGATAAGGTTTGTCAATCTGTAATGAATGAATTTTCTAATTTTCTCTTTTAAATTCCGTCTTTTTTTCTTACTTGCTGTTTGCTATCTCACGGTTATTCCGACTTATTTTCAGGGCGATTTGATAGCCGAATATACAGGTGAAGTGATTTCAAAATGGGAATCCGAACGGCGTGGACTAATTTACGATAAGTTCTGTACCAGCTACATTTTTGGTGAGCGATTTCTCATCCTGTTTGGAATTTTTTTTCTGGGATCAAATGCTTAGTTGTTACCATGCGAATTCCTGTTTTCTTTTCAGGAATGAATAATGACCAGTTCATTGATGCGACACGAGTCGGTAACCTTATTCGTTTTGCTAACCATTCCAATAACAACGCTAACTGCTCATCTGAGGTGTGCACATTATTCGAGTATACGTTTCTTCATTTGGTTTCATTTCTTTTCTTGCTTTTGTAATATGTACAGTGCGTTTCATAAGTATAGACGCACCCCAGAAAACACTGGTACACAGTTCCGCGTAACTTTTTGGAGAAAACCACGAGTGCCAATCGAATGAGCGTGCCCAAAAACCCTTGTTTCCGTCGTCTTACCCGAAGTTATGGAAAAAAATAGGTAGATCCAGCACTTCCCCCTCATAGGGACCGTTTCATAAGTATAGACGCACTTTCAGAAACCGATGATTTCACACAGGGAACTTCCTTGCAACAGCAGATTTGTAGCTGATAGGTCTCCACAATTCCCAAGCAACTCAGAAAACATGGGTTGGCGTAGATTTACCCGTCTTTCCCAGCAAATGGCTATCAAAACGGCTCCTAGTACAGGCAGTAGCATTTTCCAGGTTTGTTGGGCCTGAAGATGTTCGGTTCCGGCCATGAATGTCCTCTGGTGGGATGCTGCAGGGATGTTCGATGTTGCTAGTATTAGAAGGCAGATAGTACCGTCAAATAGAGTTTCTCGAAATGCTTATTTGTTGAGCGACTGGTATAGGTCACGCCAGTTTTTCGATGGAAAGTGAGGTTTTTCCTTCTGTGTGCTGCAAGAAAACGTAAAAATTGAACACTAAACGTGCTATTGTGATTTGGGGAATTCGATTATGTAGAAATGGAGATAATATCGCGGATGTCGTTATGAGAGGAAACATCTCCAACTTTGGCAGCGCCTACCTCCAAAGGTGCTCGTTTTGAGAGAGTCTGGCTCTCCTTATATGTCATCCCAGCGGCGTGCATTCATTACAATACAGTACGAATAAAGCTTTTTTCATCCTGTAAACTCATTTAAACATAGCATGGGCTTCCAAAATATCCAAAACAACCAACTCGTTTTTTTCGAGATGGCGATCACCACGTTCCTTCCGGAAAAACAAAGCTGTGAAGCTTTTTGGAACGGGATAACCCCAGGTATGAGATGAAGTCAACAATGAAGAATGGTGATTTAGCGAATAAATGCCTTTTTAACCCATGCACTGCATGACGGAGCCGACGCAACGGCTCAAACACCACTAATGCACATCATGTGCTTTGAGTTCAGGCAGGGTATGCGACGCCGTCTTTGATGCGATGTCTTCTTTTGCATACCAAAATTCTCCCTCCGATTGTAGGACTCGATATCTCATACATATTTGCAGGTGAACCCCGAAGAACCTCCCCCCTACCCGGAGATCCTGTGATTTCACCAGCCTACTGCATGTAAATATTTTAGCTGCCCCAGCCTCGCTCCAAAACGTTGTGATCCAAGTTGAAATGCAGATTTACATTGTAGACGCTTATTAGTTCTTATCAAAATATTGAGCCCAGTTTCTCCCCTGAAGATAAGATTTATTTGTATTTAAGTATAGACTGCGTCTATACTTATGAAACGGCACATTTAATGGTGATGTGCCAAATCTATCCCCTATTTTCCATAATCACTAGTGAAACAACGTAATCTTAGGTTTTCTGGCATGCCGAATCGATTGATGTTTGTAACTTTTCTCATGAACCTGTGATGAACTGTGTACCGGCATTTTCTAGGGTGCGTCTATACTTATGAAACGCACTGTATTGCCATTTACATATGTTTCAATTTTTTGTACAGATAAAAATAGTCAACGGCGAACACCGGATAGGTGTTTACGCGAGTCGTCACATCTTGTGTGGCGAAGAGTTGCTGTTCGACTACAACTATGGTCAAACATGGAATAAATTTGTGCCGATCGAGAAGAGCATAAAGTTAGTTTTTTTTTTTAAATTAATGTTATTTGCCAGGCTTCGTCCAGCCTCTTTGTTATTTTTCTTCCATTCCACTTGAACTTAACTTCTTCAACTTATTTTTCAACTATTTTTTTTTGTATTCTTTGTCACACTTCTTTTTGTGCCGTAGTATTTTGTTAGCTACTTCGCTATACGTTGTAGTAAAGAGTTGTGCGCGTATTAGTCGATGCATCTAATCTTTGCGCATATTTCTTGTTACCGTGGAGCAAAGCATGCTAACATCTGAATGAAACAAGGATTTAGATAGCTATTGACATGTACCCTGGACCACAGATCTTCCTGGTTTGGAGCTACGCATAATTTTATGGTTACTTTTGGCTATGAAATCGTACAAAATGGGCGTATGAGGTGGAAAAGGAGAGGAGTTCTGCTTGTATTAGGTTACTTAGTGCTCAATACTGCTGATATCTAACCCAATTTTCCCTAAATTTCTATCGCTTATTAGGATATTTCTGTATTCAGCAAATCAGTCTGTTTCAAAAAATTATCGGTGGTGTACCCGAAAAGCAAGGTGGCACTCAAACGAATGATGTGGAAAGAGCATGCTCCATGTGAGCGTCGAGCGGGTCTTGCCATGCTTCCCACAATACCGTCCGGCAGTTTTTTTTTCTGGAACAGACTAACTGCATGGCTTTAGTTTACTGAAAAGTACGAGGGTCCACTCCGTAGCGGCATGCGTAGTCAATTTTCACATTAATTCTTTTTGGTGACCATTTGTTCTGAAGTTCTAATATTTTGTCAAGAGGAATACAATACTCAAAAAATTTCAGGGCCCAGGCAAATCGTAGCACTCCGGACAGCGATAGCAGTCGAACAGCCGGCCCTCAAAACAAGCCGGAAAAGTTGAGAAGATCTCTGCTGAAGAAGTCGGTGAAAGGAGAACCAAAGCTGCCGGAAGATGCTAAGAATGACTCTGCGTTACATGATGACGGATCGGCTACGGTTAAAAGTAGTAGGCCTAGGCCTGGTCGACCTCCCAAAAAGCCGTAGTTACTGCCTGTGTACTTCTGAATAACCACATTTCTCTCACATGTTCAAAACTCCTACGTACAACTTAAGTGCTGCCGAATGCATAGTCTCTCCGAGGCGTACTACGTCTTCAGACCCGCTGACTTTGAAATCCTTGCTATTCGTAGGCGCACTTCTAGATCTCGAGCACGTTCTCAGTCGAATTTCTCCTTGAGCTTTTTCGTTTCTGCCAACCACTTGTGTTTCTGGTTTCATCACTAGGGAATATTGCTCGGATGGACTACTTGTCGGTGTTCACTCACGGTTAACTGTCAGGACCTTTTGTTAACGTTTCGTCCTACTCTCTGCTCCTGACATTTTCTAAAGCTTCGTTTACCGATTACACTGATCTTCTTCCTGCCATACTACAAGTACTACCTTTTTATTGTTATCAAATTCTTTCATCTACTAACCACGTTCTATGAAAAGTTTTTGTTGTGTGTGTGTACGAAAAAGGAGCTGATAGGCGTCGAAATTTGGGATGGGTAGGTGGTTCCGACGTACCCACCAACTTGGTGTTAACCATAGGTTTGATGTATGTTTGTTATATTAGTATTGTTCATCTATGAACCGATGAGTCTTTTTTTCTTGTTGTCTGTCTTTTTTGTCTTCATTTTATTGCTGCTGCACATTCTGAAATGTGTAATCCATGTAGATTTCTTCTTGAGACTTGTGTTTTTCCCTTGTGATTGCGATAGTAAAAGAATTATGTATTCCTGTCACTGCAGACATGCGTTCCTAACAAACATAATATTGTTGATTTTCATGGAATTGTGGTGAAATTATGTTTTCTTTGCATAGACATGATCAGGATCGCCGCGGTCATACATATGATCAGCACGATAGTATGATTAAAATATCATTTCTATGGCACAGACAGTTTTTTCATTGAATTCAAAAATTTTGCCGATAAAGGGTCTTGTGTAATTTTCTATTTCTCTCTGAAACTCGACCAATTCTCTCTCTCTCTCTCTCTCTCTCTCTCTCTCTCTCTCTCTCTCTCTCTCTCTCTCTCTCTCTCTCTCTCTGCTTGTGGCTGAAATCGCGAGGACAACGTTGGAAATCGTAATGACTGAACAAGAATTTTTAATTCGAAGAAACAAATCAAGCTGCACCAGGGACATCTCGCTCAGCAGGTCAACTCGTTTCAATCAATACTTTTTTCACTGTCCTCATATTGTAATCAGTGGACACCAGTACAGTCTGCTCCCTGCCACTAGATATTTGGACAACTGCGCACACTTCTTAATCACTCTTCATCTCAGGGTTGTGCAGCTGGTTTTGCTTGACTACAAGCAATTGAATCGAATGCATAATTTCCCTCCATCGATCATTGGTCATTGTTCTAGCCAGCCACTGCAGTGCACGCTATTGATTCGTGGTGTGATCTACATATTGTGCGTTGGAGAACTGACTGATAAGCTACAATGGCTGAGTATTTGTGCCTACTACCTGCCTTTCTCACCTGCTCTTTTTAGTAATTTCGCTTCTATTTCGTTTTCTTCTTTTCTTTTTGGAACATACATACAGAAGAATTGATTACTTCCGTATCATCAGGTTGATGCGAAATTAGTTGCCGAGAAGAACACTCCAGATCAAAGTGTTATAACTTGGCTTAGACATAATGTTCTTCTTCTGTTTAATGCTCGTTTAATTCGCTAAATCTCCCTAACAAACTGGTCAAAATATTATGCCTCTACATTGAAAACTGAGATCGTAAAAGTCTACAAACTTTTGGAAGGCGATTTCGGCATGATCTGGATCAGCGGTCCGCCGCTATCGCAGGTTTGCATCTGGGACTGGAAAAGTGATATTTAGTATGGAAAAGGCCTGAGGAATGAGGAGATTGAATGAGAACCTCGATGCTTTTCTGGCCAGTTTTTGAAGGGTAAGTTTTTAAGTGAGAGGCTTAGCGCTAGCTGGAGCGGAGGAAAACCCGATTCTGTTCGCCTCTGCCATCCACACCTATAGCAGATTTTTGAAAATCAGCTCGAAATTACAATACTAGGACTCTGCTTGTCAACGGTTGACTAGGTTGGAGAAGGCTGCAGTCAATCACACCCTTACAGCACCAATTTCCTGACACAACCTTCATAGAGAGGTTTATTCTGGTTTATGAAAACTTAGAAGTGGGAAAACGTCTCTACCCATACCCAAGCGCATTTCAGTTTATCTTATAGGAACCGAACATCATCTGCAGTACTCACATGATTTGGAAATAAATCGTATTGGGACGAAATTACGTTAGAAAAGATGTCAGAGCGGGCGAGATGCTGGTCATGAGTCAGATCGTGGGATGTTCACTTCTTACCCTGTCGATTGAAGTCAAATGTTTCGAAACGGGTGTATAGTGGGCATCCATCCTTATTCTTCACGCCCGCAAATGGTAAGATCCGATTTAGGTTCCACGAACGTCCCTAACACTTAGTCGCCAAGGAACAACCTGTTCTCATGTCCGTAGTTGACTTGGGGTTCAAAATCGCTGGGAAAAAAATTTCGCTAACCAGTAGCTCACTGTCCTTTGGAGAGTATTCGGACCCAAAACAAAAACAAGCTTACCGGATACCTCCGATAAAAAGTGATCGAGTTTGAAGTCGTAAACTATGTTCACCCGAAATCGCGTCGGCTCATCATTTGTGCGCGGCTCTACAAAAATGTACCGAGAAGAGCTAACCAGGTTGCATTTGAAATAGAAGGAAAAGCACTTTCAGGAGATCACACAAGGTGGCTTTAAAATGCTCTTGCTCCTCAGAAGAGAAAGTTTATTTGTGCATTCCCAAAAGGGCAGTTAATTCTGCACCAACCTGATATTTCTCACACGGCAAAGCTCACAGCAAATGGCAACTGAATGTCACTTTACTTTTTGATTATGGTGGCGACAGTGAGTAAGGGGCGTGACAGTGAGTAAGGGGTGTGGTCTTCTACGCACCTGTTACCAAGAATGCACGATTGACAGCGCCCAAGTAGTAGAACTCACGAGTAATGTGCTTGTCGAAGTGAAGAAGAGAGGGTGCAACATTGTTGATACTTTTTTACGTATGCTCAGCATTCTTATTCTCGGTTGACCCCTTTGTTTTTTGGATAGAAGTGGGTTCTTACAACTAGGACCACTAGGATCTTCCATATAAAATCTGAACATAAGGGATACCTCGCATTCCATTGAAGGCCTCATTTCAATTTTGACCAAACAAAGGACCGAGAGAGATTCTTAGACTTTTTGCTGGGAATCATATTAACTATTAACTGTTATCAACATCCCATGACAACTTCAATTACATAAAAATGTTAGGACGGAAGTGGGGTGGAACACAACCCCAAGAACTGGGCCGGCATTCATCATTGAGATTACCCAGGGTATATGAATCAGCGCGCTAACCACCCCAGTTCGAAGGGGTGTTAACGCGTTTGACTAGGGTGATCTTAACGATACATGCCAACTCGGATAAGAGCCGAGAAGATTGCAGAATACACATATTTATATGGGATGCATTTGAAAATGGGTAATCAATCCTGTAGTGAAGTTCTTTGCTTGTAGCCCATTGTTTGAAGAAATTATGAGAAGATCTTCGTTTAGGGTCATCGAGCTAATCATACGATATTTTCTAGCTTTTGGTCATGTAAATATGCACGTGCTCAGATTCTGGATTCGATATACTTTATTAGCAGTTATACAAACACTAGCACTACCTGGCAAGATGGCGCAAAAAGAAACTACAGAATTACATAATACATTGCAAAATTGAAAACTATCGAAACTTGTTTGAAGCAAGATGTCAGGTGCTAATCGAGAGGACATTCTTGTTTGTTAACGTCTCCGAACACGTCCAGCTTGGACACATCTAACTGCTTCTTCATTCTGCCCTTGTCCTTTTTGCCGCCACCGAGGTTCATGACACGGACACATCCAACGAAGGGCTCTGAACAGCCAACAAAAAAATTAATCATAGTTAAAAATGCTGAAAAACAAAGGATCACGCACCTTTGGTCTCCAGGCCCTTACTGACGACAGATTCCGGTACTCCTCCCAGGTAGATAGGATCCTTTGTCATTGTTTCCGGTTTCTTACTCTTTTTCATGATATTCAAGTTGCTCTTGCCGTCTACTGTCAACGTCATGAGGTTCTTCTTCTTCATGATCTGAAGAAATCAATATAAAATACAAATAATGACCATTTCAGAAGACCAAGGATTGGACGCATCATTGAGGTTACCCGAGGTGAACATGTTCACATCTGTGTTAACGATGGATAAATCTATTTGGTGTTTCTACATTTACTCTGGGTAATCTCGACGATGTATGCGGCCCCAAGAGTGCACAAACCTTGATTGAATGCCAGTGTCCATCGCACAGAACATTAGAAGCTGGAGGATTGTAGACCAATGATTCCGCGCCGGATCCGCTGTCCACAGTGAACTAAAATTCTGTCAATATTCACAAGATTGGACGGTATAACGTGGTTTAAAAAAACCCACCTTCACGGATCCATTCAACATCTGCACGGTCAGATACTCAACGGCTCCCACAGAGAACAAGACACCATTTTGTGTGCGTGGTCGGACCTCCAGTTCAGCAGAAAATGACTGTCCAACCTGGGAACAAGAGAAAATTCCGGGTTAAAACAACAACGACCTCTGTGAAAGCACTGATTACCTGGAACTCCTTCTTCAGGACCGCGTAACCGCCCTCTTTTCCGAAGTAGAGACCACTTTCTGTTCGTTTTTTGCATTCCCCGACTCCATGTTCTCGAGCTACCGTGTCGAATTTTTTGTCGTTCAGTTTGAGTTCTCTGATACAACCACCAAACTCCGATCTCACACCCTGCAAAGAATACCTTCAATGCGGGGCATACATTCTTCATGGAATTTATAGATTTACCGGCAAGATGGTTCTTGCATAGCTGGCCAGTTCGTTTGGAATACCACCAAGGTACAGAGGTGGCTGCGTGTCGATTGCGTCTGTACCAGCTGATACAATAGCGTCGGCTGATTCGTCATCCACCACAAGTGAGCCTTCACTTCCTCTACGACTGGCCTTCACAGAATGCCATTCTCCGGTGAGAATCGATCGGTTCGAACGAATAACAGTCTAAAATCATGAGAGAGATATCTGAACTTGAGGAATCACAACTTGATGACTGTCCCAGTTCATTTTTACTAGGATTTCTACATATTTAGATTCGCCAGGAAACGCTGATCTCAACGATACACATGAATTCTTGCAGAGTTGCCGGAAAACTCGTTTCTGAGCCTTCGAATTTCATATTTGGTACCTAGCACTGAGATGACAGATATCTGTCACATAAGCTCCTTGGCAACTAAGCGAAGCATACGTGGCAGTTGTCTCGAAATCTCGGAGACCTCCCACCCCCCCCCCCCTTTGACTCTCCCCGAATTGAGCTTAGAAATAGATTTATCTGCACTTTAAGAAGAAATTATGAACCTGCCATCAGAACATATGTCCTGATAACTGGAATTATAGTAAAATCCCGGAAACGAAAGTTAGATTGGATACTGCCTTAGAAAGCCAAGCAGAAAAAAGCATGGCTACCTGTCCAGCACCGGTATCAAACGACAGAACAACTCTGCCGTTCAGCAGGAACAGTCCAATGTGATCCGTGTGCTTATCGTTGGTGGCAAAAAGAATCACTCCGTTCGATGCAGTGGGGCGGAGTTGGAGTGTGAATGTTCCACTGAAGTAAAACATGTGTGAAACCCCTATCCATTACCTGTTATGAAATTACCGGCTTACCTCTTATCAAACGAATCTGGCACGATTTCGTACTCGAGACGGCTGTTGGGCTGCAGCCCGAATCGGTTTCCATCCACTTCATCGCTGATCTCGAGGGGATCCAGGCGTAGTGCACAAGCTCCGTCAGGAATCGGCTAAAAATAAGGGAGATTTAGTGGAAACCTTGGTTTTCCAGGAGCGAAAGGAATAGCTATGTTAGCTACTGAAGGATTTGTTTAATGTGGCAGAAGCTACTAAGCAATCGGAAAATATTATTTTTATCGCTAAGACATGTTAGCCATTCCAGGGGCAGAGCAGGAGGAAGCTACTTGAAGGCATAGTCCAACAACTGTACGAAAGTCCGGTATAATACGGATGTGGAGAAATGAAAATATAATTTGTTTAAATGGTAGGGTAGCCAATTTTACTGCTATCTAATGGTGTGTCTCACCTTAGAATGGTTTCAGAGCTTTAAGATTTTTCGTTCTCTAAGAACCGCCAGGAAATGCTTATTACAATGGTGTACATATTCCATCGCGGAATTACTCGTTCTCTGACCCCTTCCCTCCGAGAAAAGGGTGTGTATCATCGTGAGGGGAAATGGGGCGTTACCCGGCGACCGTGATTGGCCCATTGATTAAATGCACTAATCTCAGCGCCCTGGTAAACGCCCCATTTCCCTTCACAATGATACACACCGAGAAAATTCAGGGTACGCGTAGGGACATCTGCCACAAAGCGGTGCACCTCCATCCAAAAGCGTCGAATTCAACGCTGCGACTTGCGCATGAACACCCTGCTGCCGGCGAAAAAGCAGTGCCACAGGTATACACTACTTGTGGCAGATGTCTGTAAGCGCATCCGTACTTCTCTCCGACAGAGGGAGCTTAAAAACCAAATTTTAGAGAAAAAAAAACGGAATGAAGGGAATTATGCAGACCGTTGTGATTAGCGTCATCTGGCGATTCTTACCCCATACAAAAATCTCAAATGCTACTCTAAAATGAGACATAGCCCTTAACCAAGCCCACACAGGATCTTTGGGATAAAGCGTTGTCCAAAAATTATAGCAATCCTCCAGCCTCAAAGTATTCCAGGTTGGACCATGCCTTCCAGAAAGCAAAGCCATTCACTACAGGTAGAAGCAGGCGACTTTGGCGACTTGTCCCACTCACTGCAGTTTCATTAGCAGCTGCGTCCGGAGTGGTCTCCACGATGGGCTCCTTCGTAGTTTCGGAAGTTGTCGCCACAACCTCTGTCGGGGCTTCTGTCACATCTGGCGGCTGTAGCGATATGGGCGCAGTCGTCGTCGTAATCACTTCAGTAGTCGGTTTCGTTACAGCCTTTGGTTTAACAGGCGGCTTTGTGACAACCTTCGGCTTAGCAGGCGGCCTTGTTATGACCTTCGGTTTCGCAGTCGGCCTTGTGATAACCTTCGCCGGTTTCGCTGGCGGCTTTACAGTTTTCACGACTTTTGGTGGACGCACAGTGGTTCTCAGCACTACAGGTGGCTTCTTGGGAGGTCTTACAACTGGTTTCACCACTTTCTTAGTTGGCCGAGTTGTTGCGATTACCTTTGGTTTAACAGTAGTTGTACTTGTTGTACTTGTGGTAGTTGTTGTGCTGGTAGTCGTTGGCTACAAGCTGTTTTTTACATCCTGAACTTGGATGAATCCTATTAAAAAACGAAAAAAAAACATGCCTCGGCTTCTGTAGGGGCTACTGTTGTCACCGCTTCAGTTACCAGATTTGCAGGTGCCTGGAAAAGGAAATTTGGACTCTCACTATTTTTGACCAATCCATTTATTTCTACCTCAGAAGGAGCAGCAGAGGCTTCTGTGGGCGATACGGTGGTCTTGATGACATCTGCAGCCAGTGAGCATCCAGTCAGTGAAATTTCGTTGATCTTTGCCTGAAAGTCAGGAAATCAGTGAAGATATCCACGAAAAACGGTAACTTTACTTGCCTTGGCAAAATCAAGCAGCTCTCCGTTGTAGGACACATCACCGACACAGCCCACAAAGGATGCATCTTCGTGCCGTCCGAATAAGATCCTAGCCATTTCTCCGGGTGTCTGAATAGGCCAGTGACGAGGCGACTAGTTCAGGCAGGTAGCATTGTTAATAAAAAAAAATAGATGTGAACACCTTGAACTGAAAACTCAACACCCCTTGAACATAGGCCCTCATTTGGAAAGAATACTAGTCGCAAACGAGCAGGGGTGGATATGGAAGATGCTCATATGGTGTCTCATCACTAAGAATTCTGAGTGCGGCGCGGTCAAGCTTTGCGATTAGCCATTTCATCAAATCGGCCAATCGCAGAGCTCCATCGCACCGCCTCCCCAGGTACAATGCTCCACCCCTAAAAATTTTGCCATGATTAGCTGAAAGATATCCACACCTGCTCATTTCTTATTTTGTACTCAGTCCCATTGCACCCAAACAAAAGAAAAACCATGTTATAACAGAGAATTGGAAAACGTAAGTGTGATTTAATAAAAGAAGCAAAGTATGGCCGTTAGATTTCTGTAAAAGCAGTTAATTTAGAACTCACTGGTGTACGACGACGTTTCTGTAAATTGAAATGGAACGTTGAGGAAAGAAACACGATAAAAGTAGAATCTTCAAAAATTAGGGGAGAAAAGAAGGGAAAAAGAAAAGTGGTAGTATGGCCTAAGGCGCTCGATATCTACTATAGATTCAAACATTCCTGTCATTCATCATAAGGATTCCAGGAGTATGTGCAAAATTCAGAAGTCAACCCCTTACTCACCACTTCATCGCCATTATTCCTCTTCTCTTCCTTCGAATGCAAATCGTCCACATCGACTCTCAAGATCTCCTTTGTTTTTCTTACAGACACGTAGTGCCACTGTTCATCCGCAGCTGACGCGAGTTCCAGGGATGCCTACGAGCAAAGGTATAGAAAAAGTGGAAAAAGGATGAAAAACAGCTGTGAGTACTCACCCTATCATCACCAGCAAAAGCGACAAGTACACCATCCTCGATCTTCAACGCCAATAGGTCGTCTTCTTCTGATTGTATGGTCAGCAGTGTTCCTGTTGGTCTGCGTGTCTTGAATCTCAGCGAAACATCCATTTCGTCGGATGCTGTGATGTTTTCGAAAATCGCTGATGATCGGTCGGATAGTATGGATACCTGGAGATAATCCTTGATTTCTTAATGGGAAATCCTATCTCTTAAAGAAGACCGGATCTACCGTTCTAACAGTTCCCAGTGGACATGCATTCCTGACACCTTTGCTGGCGTGACTAGCATACAAATTGATCTCATCGCCTCCAAGACGGACGGATTTGATGCATCCTCGGAACGGCTCGATTGGAGAACGTCTGAATTTGAATGGATAAGCCAAAATGGATTTCTGTCGGTTCTTCTGAAGGCTCAACGTACGTGTTCACTCCAGCTGGTGTTCCTCCTATGTAGAAGTAGTCCGTGACGCCGAGAGAAGACGATTCTCCTGGGGCATCTCCTTCAGCTACCTGGAATGTCATAGCGGTTTTTGGGATTAATCCATGGATTTTGGAGGGAATGAACGCCGCCACGGCACAGGCTGGATACCCGTGTGTCGAACAGTGTAAAACTTGGCTTTTGTGATCTATTCCTTCAAAATACCTTAAGAAAATGTCACCCAAGGCTAAAGCTGCCTTTCCGGACACAAGAAGGTTTGGCTAAATTTAATCAGACAACTAGTTCAAGTTTTTCCGCAGAATAAATCCGGGAGGTCAATTTTGGACGTTTCAAATTTCTGTCCCCCGTATTCCCGTAGCCTACTTTCACTCCTGCTCCTGATAACCCACCGTGCTTCCATCAACATCCATTTTCACATGTCGTTCGTCCCTGATCACTGATACCGTATGCCATTTTCCATCGTTGTATGGTATGGAATCAGCCAGCCACTGCGCAGCGCCTGATCCGAAGTCCAGTGACAACTTCACTGCACCAGCTGCTAGCTCGATAGCAAAGAAGTCACGCTGGAAATTCAGACATAAACCCAAAAATCTAACATGCTGTTATGGGAGAAGAGCAGGAAAAGCGCACATCCTTTCCAATAAAGAAGAGAAGGCCATCTGGTGAGAACGTAAGGAACTGCAGAGAAATCACAGCTCTCTTGCGTGGATTCCAGTAGCCCATCTGATAGACAAGATAGCCTTCACCATCAAGAGACACTCCTGCAACAGTAGAATATCGTATGTCGAAAATTCGAAAAAAAAGTGAAATTTTCGGTCTGACCTGGTTGAGCCATCACTTCTTGGGTGCGAGGGCGAGGTGTAGCTCCCTTCACTGCTCTTACTCCTCCTGATTTCGCATTCCAAAGGCCAACGGGCTCGCCATGCAGGGTAAGATCCTCGATGTCTCCCTCGAAGTCGCGGTTGCGCACTTCGCTTGCAATCTGCAGGGCATAGCATTCAACACATCGGATGAATTAGAAAATATAGCATTCGTTAGCCAGTTAGAGGTCTAGTTAAGTCAAGGAAAAGTGGGCAAACAAATACAATGGTATGACTGGGTAAAGATAGAGGGTTGAAAGTACAAAAAATTCATCCGTTTGGTTGGCCTGAAAGCTCTTGAATCTTAAGATACAGCCCCCCCCCCAAGGCATTTTCGATCGCATCTTACTATGAAAACCCTTTGAATCACTTGGGCACCCTACTCATGCACTACTGGATGAATTTTGTGGACTACATCAGTACTATGGCAAGAGTAACCTTTCGTGTTTAGCCTTCCAGGAGGGACAAAAAGAAAACCAGCTGGTTGCATCTCGTTGTTCCCAGAAATTGAATCCACTACTAGATGTTGTTAATTAACAAAACTCACCCTGCTACCAGGAGGTATTCCGCCAACAAACAGACGGCTCATCGTTTGATGCAGATTCAGGATGCTCTTGTTGCCCTCCGCGGTCGCCTTTTTCTGCTCCTCCACCTAAAGCGATCTAATTGAAGCTGTGTCTGAATAAAAAAGAGGATTCCCTTTACCTGATCACTATTTGGAGCATACAGCTTGACCGTAGCTGTCTTTCCTATGCGTTCTACGTTCAGCTGGCGCCATTGGTTGTCAGAAACACGACTATAAATACAACCTACCATGTCTGTATGGTAAATGTAATGTGGAATGAAATGAAAATCCAAGTTATATTTCGGAAACTTACGTGTCCAAGATGATCACAACCGGCTTCTCTCCAAGGTTAATAGTGATCTTTGGTCGACCGTATTCAATTTCTACCGCGATGTAGTCATCAGTGGGTACGGCACGGGTTCCGGCAGATCCTTCTTCGTTACCAAAGAAGAGTGGAATACCTGCAGTGGGCAATTTCGCAAACGGGAGGATAAATAAAAATAAATAATTGAACAATAAAATAAAATAAATTGAAATATAATAATTGTGGGAAAATACAAGGCAAATTTTCATCAGTCTAAGAGAAAACTAGTGTGACCGCATCCTGATTTAACTGCATTTGAAACCGTAGCCAAATAGATGCGTGCAGTTGCGTAGCGGGTGGAAGCTTGAAAAGTGTCGTATTCGAGTTTTTTCTTAAAATTACCAGCTGTCGCGCAAATATACTGGTAACAAATAAAGAAATGTAAATAGGATTACCACAAATTTGGAAGAAAACACACCATGATCTTTATCCGTGCGGAAATGGAATGAGATGTCAGTGTGTGCTGCGGATCGCGCCACTTTATGTGGCATGGCCAAATCCAAAGAGCTTCCTCGTTCGAAATGCGCTCCTAATTTGATCTGCAACCAAGGAATCACTGGCCGTAAAAAAAAACCCTTAAAACTCTCAAAAAGGAAATATGCCAAGCTCACCCTATTAGCTGCATCTCTTGCCACAGCAATCAGCTCCTTGATTGATGCAATTTTATCATTACAAGCTTCCACTTTTGCTGTACGAGTACTGGCTGTCCGGCGCAACTTGTCAAACGATGTCAGCATATTCGGAACCAAGGTGGAGAGCTGCAGAATAACAAACATAGTAATTTCAGGATGTTACAACCATTACATGGATTGGTATCCACCTCGTTGACATTGCTCTTGGTCGTTTTGATGCCCTGCAGTGCTTCGGTAGCCTCCGACACAGCGGCATCGGTGGACGCTTTCAGTTCGCTTATGCGATCTCGGGATGTATTCAGCATCTGAAGATATTCACTTCAGGATCTCTTTCTACTGCATTCTTGATTTTTTGCCAAGCATATCACAGGGACCAATACTGTGCTGAAAATTTACCTTGGCCGAGTCGACCAGTAAGCTGTTCACGTGATCAGCTGATTTTTCCACATCTGCAAACGTGGACTCATTCAACGGTGACTTGAGAGATGTTCGCATTCCGTCAAGTGTACGACGCATTCCTTCGACCGTCGTGGATAACTAAATCACGACATCTAGCACATAAGCACTTTTTGGACCCACTGAAACTACCCACCTTCTCGATTCTCTTTTCAGTATCAGCGGCTTCTTTTTTGAGCGTGTTCAGAGTGCTCTGTTGAAGATTAGAAGATTGTCGTAGCAAAACGGCAGATTCGTTCAACAAAACCTTCACTTTGTCTTTCTGGAATTTTTTTATTTAGAAATTCCATTCATACGTTAGGTACATCCAAATTCCTAAGGAAACGCCGGGATTCTCACGTTCTCCTGAAGTCCTTCCCCAAGCTTAGCGATCTCATCGATGGTCCATTGTGCTTTTTCATGAGCGTTCTTTAGGGAATCTGTGAGGTTGGAGTAGGCTGTCGCGGCTTCCACAGCATTCTTAAATGCCTTGACAGTTACTGACAAGTCATACAGCAATTATTAAATCGGAAAGTGAGATATCAATTATAATTTCTTGGCAGGTGTTCTATAAAAATCTGAGGGAATATCCCTCTATAGAGTGATTGCAGTCGGCTGTCACTTTCCAGATTTATCATTCAAATACGGGAAGATTGAAAAATTCTTTGGGAGTTTGCTCACCCAGGGTTTTTCCCAATTTTTTTCATTCTAAAAGAAATGTATCCATATTTTCGGATTTTTGAAGTTCGCCGCGTATGCTTTCACTATGGTCCGTTCCGCCAGGCAAGATAAGTGGAGAGATAATAGAGGAAAAAGATCGCAGAAAAGTGTGTGGTATGCGGAAAGGAAGGCAATAGCAGTGGAAAATAGACGTAAAAACACAACCATCACCGCTTTCAAAGCAAACCATATCATCGCATATTGAATAAAGTAACAAACCTGGGACTCCAGTCGAGTACTACCGAAGGTCTCGTTGAGTCGGTTTGCTTCAGCTTCTAACTCGGCCACCTTAGCGTTGATCGCAGCCTAAATGGAGAATAACTAGTCTTGGACTAACCGAAGAATTGCTCAATGTGCTCCTCTACCTTATCAAACGGCGTCGCTCTCTTATTCCTCTTATCTCTCTTCGGCTCAGTGGCTTCTGCAAGCTCGGCTCGGATTTCAGCGATGTTTGCCATTGAATTTCCTATGGCTTCGCGAGAGTCCTTGGCTTGCTCTGTGAGATTTCGAACCTGAAATCCAAGGATTTCATAGCTGTACTAGTTCATGGCGGTTCTATAGTACTACAAGAAATCCTGACCTCCAAAAGTGTTTCGCTAACAATCCTGTGCTCATCCAGAGCCTTATCACGACCATCTGCTAGTGCTTTGATCAGTCCTTCCAATCTTGCTGTGGATAGTCCACTGGCAGCCTGGGAATATCCTGCTTATAATTTCGTTATGGTGAAGACCTAGAAGGCATTACGTACTCTTCGTGAATCCTCCGAATTCTTGCGGGATTCCTTCAGCAGGTGTTGAGCATCACTCAGGTAGTCGGCAATTTTGTCGTTCTGAATAAAAATTAGCGTTCAAAAGCTTCTCTATAGGGGAAAATCCTTTGTACCTTCTTCGTCGCATTTCCAATCTTTTGATTCAAGTTTTCAATCCTCTCATTTCGCTCCTTGAGCTTTTCCTGGACGCTTTGCACAGCTGCAGGTACATCTGTGGCCTGTTTGGGGGAACCATCCCTATAAACGACCACTTGATTTTAACTCCCACCAACATCATAAAGCGATTATACTGACGCTGTCACAACTTCCAGGTTATGCAGCGTCTCCTCAGCGTCTTTGATCCACATCGGATCAATCACCAAGGCGGAAGAGTGGCTTCCCAGTGAAGTAACCAGGTTCTTCGCGAGATCAACAGCAGCAGATGCATCCTAAATAGAAGAGAAAGAGGAATTAGTTGCACAGAAAGCAAAATTTCGTCCAAAACCATAAGTGTCGTACCGCTGCACGCCTGCGAATGTCTTGAAGGATTACGCCGGCTTCGTCGGTGAGGTTCATGGCTCGTTCTACGTCTTCTCCTGCGACAGCAGAGGTCCTGAATGTGAAAAATCGCTGCATATTTAACGTTATTCTTCTTCTAATTGAAAATTATTTACCTCAATTGGCGAAAAATATTATAAAAATCTACTTCAGCAGTGCTTAGATTAAAAATAAATCAAGAGAGAAGCACTCATAGCGGTGGATCGGGCTAAGGCTTTTTTTTTGGTAGTCTTATGCAGATGCCGGAAGGATTCCACCAAATGCACAAATGCTGGATGGCTCGCTTTAAAGGTTTTAAAAAGAAGGATGTGAAGGGGGTTGGGGGTTGATGAACCAAGGTCGAAATCTACTCTTTATCCATGATCCTTGAGTAGGAAATAAACAAATGTATAAATTAGAGGAAGAAGGATAGAGGAAAAAACGAAAAAATGCCATGTTCATTCTGATATTATGTTCACTTTAATGGCCAAAATTATAGTTCACCCACCTGTCAGCAGAATTAAACAACAATGACATATTGCTCAAAGTAGCCTTGGCGTCACCCACGAAGTTGTTGTACTCATCGCCAGATAGTAGTTCGGCCATTTCCTGGAATCCGTGAGGCTGGTTATAATCTGACGCATAAAAACCAACTCAGAAGTCCGAATCGCGACTTGACTGCAGCACTCACATTATACTTCGCGACATTCTTTGAGTTACGGCTGAGTCTTGCGCCGACCACCGTTGCCGATGAAATGTTGGCAATCGACATATTCAAACGATCGACATCAAGTCCGAATCTGTCAACATCAGCGACAAGATGGTGTACGCATTCGTCACATCCTGCAAAAACAAACTTTTGTTACCCATTTCTAAAAATGGGCAAAAAATTGAGGGGATTCCCTGATGAAATGGATGGAAAACCGCTTACGTCGACATCCATACGTTGGGATCCTCAAATAGGACTGTAAACATTGGTCGCATCGGGCGCCAGTGGCTCCTTCCTGACAGTGACATTGACCGGTGCGTACATCGCACACAGTACCCATGGATAAATCGGCTTCACAGTCGCATTCTGAGCGAAGAAATTGAAAATAAAACCTTTTCTCGAAAAGGAAATAGCCCTCGAGTGTTCCGACTCACTCTGACATCCATATTCTCCGTAGTTCCAGAAACCGTGTTCACAGTGTTCACAGCGTAGTCCAGCCGCTCCTGGTCGACAAGAACATTGTCCGGTTTCTCCATCGCATTGAGTGGAAGACGCTGCGATGCCGCAGTGGCACGGATGACATCCAGAACAGCGAGAGAATCCCCAGTGATCCGCCTGAAAATACAATTTTTTGTGCTTCCTAAGCGCAATTAAGGGCAGAGAATTTACCAAGCATCTGTCACAATTCGCGCCCTCAATGTTTGGCTTGCATTCGCAGGTGCCAGCCTTATTATCGCAGACAGTGGAGCCGCACTGATCACAAGAACAAGCCGTACAGTTCTTGGCAGTAATGGCATCTCCGTGGAACCTATGTATGAAGTGAAATAACGGGTGGTGGACATGGAGAATACAATGGGGAGTGAATTTGGCCGAAATTCTCACCATGGAGCACACCATTCGCATCGTCGACCATCAGTATTGTTCTCACAAAGGTAGCAATCACCGGTTATTGGATGGCATGCTCTTGAATCTGTCAGGTTGTTGTTATTGTTACAGTCACAGGGCTTGCATGATCCTCCTGGTCGCTGAGGTTCACCGAAGTAACCAGCGGCACATCTAAAGTTTATTTTCTCTGAATGAATTCAATTTGACTGTCTTCTTCGAGAAAGAACATCGACACTAGTGGATACCGTTAATAATAAGAAGCAATTGTCCAGAAAAGACCCTGTGCAAAATTCAAGAAAGACAAATCCTCTCATAGGACAAGAATGTCATCCTTGTGAGGAGGCGCAAATCCCAGTGTTTGGACCTGTACTACATCCACAGAGACGCATCAGATATCCAGTGCCAGGATTCATGGACGCGTAGCTGAGCGGAACTAGGCTTGCAAGCTAATTTTTACGTCCTATATAGCAGTCCTAGCATAGCATAGTCTATTATTTGGTTATTTGGCTTATTGGTTCCATGAATCCAGCCAACGATCAGGAACTATTCATGAGATATAATTTATACCGAAGAACGAAAAAGTAGCAGGAAGGGAATTTTTACAAAGATCTCACCTGTCACAGCGGTCTCCAGCATAGCCTGGCTTGCAATCACAGGACAGGAGTTGACCGTATTCGGATACCTGAATGGAAATTAGTACTTCCTCACGAGCTCTCCTGATACATATATCTGGATGCAGCTAACAACACCTAGAGTTGACTGGAAATTGACGCGGCTTAAAAAAATAGACATATTTCTATCGCTTTGTAAGCCACTCACCTGACATCCAGTTGCAAAATTGTTCGTCGGTGAGAATGGACACTGACAAGGCATACAAGAGTACGGACTACCATCTGTTGCATTACCATAGTGGCCTTCTTCACAAAGTTCACAGTGGTCACCGTGAGTACTGTGTTGGCAGTCGAAGCAAACTCCTGAGAACAGTCAATCTGCTAAATTCTTGGAATATTGTACCCGCACTGGGCTAGACTACCCACCTGTATCCGGATCACATGATCCTGAATGACCGTTGCACTCGCAGGGTACACAAGCACCCAGGAATGAGCCGGTCTGAACTCTGTAGTACCCAGGGGCACAGTGCTGACAACTTGGGCCAGAATATGGCGCCGGGCAGAAACACTGTTCCACTGATGACGCCATTATAACAGAAGGTGGCAGGTTCTGGAAAAGTACTACTGTTTGAGGTGTCACTTGTATGGGAACTATGAGCAGTACCTCTCCAGAGATCTCCAGGCCAAACTCAATCAGCTGAGCTGACTGTGGGCTGCTATAGTAGGACGCTTTAATAGTGATATTCTGGAGGGAATAGAGGATCATCATGAGTTCACTACGAGTGATTGGTACACCTGTCGATGATAGGAAGTTCTCCTGGAATGTGACTAGTTTAAAGGCTGTAAATTACCTAACATTTCTTTTACCAAATGTACTCATGATTGAAATTTGAAGTGATTTTCACAGGAATTTGTCATAAATTCATAGTAGGAGAGCTCGGAGAGTGTGTCTGGAGCTTTCTTCTGCAGTCACATCCCATCGATGGATCAACTGGTCAGCAGGCCAACACCGTGCGGCAGCCGTAATTGCACACGAAGTCACAGACGCACTTCCTTCGCTACCCGACTATACGTTTGAATTTTGACGTTCACACCACTTAAACGTTGTGTGAACCAATGAAATTACCGTGAAGGAGGAAAAAACCTAGAAATATAGAGATGAAAACCATGGATTCACGAAAAACCTACCGGCAACAGCTTCACCCTAACGTTGAACGCCTCCTCTGGGTTGGCTGGCTGTTCAGGAGCCCAGAACTCAGCAGTCATGTTATTGCCATAGAGCCGTACATCGGCATCAGAGCTCATCGCAAGTTGACCTTCTTGTGGATGCGACGACATTTGGAAGTACAGCTGAAAACATATGGTATTCAGCCGTATAAATTGTAATCATTATAAGAAAAAGTTTAAATCGTACCGTAAGGCCATAACTGCTTGTATAGTCGGATCCAGAGGTTATAGGAGCGTTAAAGTACACGCTGGATGATGATTCATTACCAGCTGTGTACGTAACGATGTCGTCTTTGACCGTAACGTTTCCAGCTGGGTCATTGACAGTGAATCCGGACATATCGAAGGAGGTCTGGAAGCAATGTTCAAGTAAATTTAGAACGGTGCAGGATAACCCAATAGTGACACCTACAATTGACACTGGGAACATGCTGGATCGGCATTGGTCGGTAGTTCCAAAGCAGAAGCAGTTGATACATCCTTTGGGATTTCCAGCTGATAGATCAAATGTGCCAGGTTTGCAGGTGTCGCATTCTCGTCCAGCAACGTTTTCCTGAACATTAAGATATACAGTACAATTTCCTTCCGTCGTAAAATTAACCAACTTTGCAAGTGCACTGAGCAGTCGCTGCGTCGCAGATCTCTTCAGTAGTGCCAGCTACATTACAACGACAGCCGTAACAATGTGGGAATCCATAAAATCCAGGGAGGCAACGGTCGCACTGGCGTCCGCCAACCGATTCACGGCACCTAAAGAGATAGATAATGAGTAATTTAGTATCATTATGGAGTGTTTTCTTCTATAAACAGTTTACACCGAGTAGAAAGACCAATTACAATAATAACTTCAGCGCAGAATACCTTATTTCTCTAAGAAGCATATTCACACAAGCAGAAAGTTCCATTTGGGAACTATTGTACCTTAGGATATACTAAAATCACTTACAAGCATTGTCCACTGTTCGGATCACACTGCAGTGACGCACCTTCGGAACCTTGAGGATGGCAACCGCACTGAAATCGGTCGCTTCTTGCTTACAAAATGATATTTCTTAAGAGAGTAATATTGGCGAGAACCTTTTGGCATCCAATTAGTGGATCGTATCCGAATGCGTAGCTCACACATTTGTCACAAGAAGTACCGTCAACGTGTGGCGGACAGAAACACTGTCCAGTCTGCTCGTCGCATTGTTGACCCATGCTGCACTTGCATTCTGAAGAAAATATTTGAATTGCCTACGTAATCAGTATAAGGATCGAGCGAGAATTTTCCTCTTAGATCGCCAAGTAGGGATAGACTGAATAAATTTCAGAACGACCGGTTCTTTGTGTGTTTTTTGCTCTCTTTTCACAGTAAGACCGACCGTCGACAACCATTTTTTGAACACCATGACATCAACAACATGTTCTGCATTTTTTGTGCTTTTTTTCCCTGAAAACCTCTCGAAAACCTTTGCTCGACTATTTTAATCACGGCAAGCTTGTGGGTAGCCAAAATGAGTCATGTCGTCAAAAATAACTTTCGCCAGCTACTGATAATTTAAACTTACTAATACACTCTGGATAATTATAGTATCCAGGTGCGCATCGTTCACAGCGTCGTCCAATAATGTTCGGCTTGCATTTGCACTGTCCTCCATACTCGTCACAGCAGAAGGACTCCGACCCCTTGAAGTACAAAAATACAAAATCCCACCGCTTCCTTTAAAAGCTGAAACCATTCAAAGCACAACGTACCCTTGCATTACAGTCACAAGAGAACGCCGCTGCGTTGAACTCGGTCGTAAGAGAGAATATCTTTTCGCGGCAGAAATCGGTAACATTTTCCGGGCTAAACGGGAAGAGGTGATTGAAAAAATAATCCGAGAAAACTACAAGCGAAACAGCCTCCATACTCATTCTGGTAGAAATCGGCGCTACACTGTTGAATGAATTCTGACGAGAGGTCAATTGGTAAAGGAGTCATGAGATTTTCATTGAACGAATGGAACGGCACAGCAATGATCGAGTCCTGGAGAAAAAATATTTTTTCGAATCAATCAACCAATCGGAATCACAGCATGGGGCTTGCTCAGAACATTTGCAAACTAAAGAAGTAATTAGCACTTACAATGAAGACTGGCCCTTTTTGGGTATTGTTGTGGTAGAGCGTTGCGATGTATTTATCCTCCATCCAGAACTGGATAACCTGAATTATGTATTTTTACTTGACTCTAATGAAACTCTCGCAAAGCTGAGTGATTGAGTAGTCTGCGGACGAACTCTGGGTCAATCTACGAATCCTAGAGAAAGTGAAGCCAAGCTTTTCTTACGTCAACTAAAATCTTCTCCTAGAAGAGGCTATTTCACATACACAGCTGGAACTGGATATGCTAAACTACCTCAAACAATATCTTTTTCGAGCAACCACAAAAATTTTAAAGTAGCCCTGAACCGTCAGCTGTAGATGATGTTGGTCTCTCTTGTTCCCAGATTTTTGCTTTCCCAGTGTTGTTTCATTTCGTTCTTGTTTTGTAGTTGACTTGTTTTTACCTAATTCTATCATGTGCAGTGTACGTGCGTTAAATAAATAAAAATAAATGGAGTAAGAATCAAAGCGATGAAACATGGAGACTCGAGCCTGGATTCTCGCGAAAGAAGATATTCAGGATTACACTCATACCTAATAAATATTGGACTACCCAAGTTTGAGAAATTTTCATCCCTAAAAGGGAATTCTTTAACTCATTTCTCATTTTTCTGCTTGTACACAGAGCTACTAAACATACCTCGGGTCTCTCCTTGTCCCTAATTAGCGCACGACAGCCGCTGACAGATGGACAATAGGCCAGGGGTAGTACAGCTGAAAAACAATCACATACGTAATTAAAAAATCCTGTCATCTGAGCAGCTCTTGTGCAAAAGTATCAGAACCAGCGAGGTAGAGCGTTGTTCCGGGATTTGGGCAGGTCACACTCTGCAATTGGCTATCTATCTCAACATCCAATCGGAGAGCTTGACCCCACCTGCTTTTCCGATACAACGTCTCGCACCAGAAAAACAGCGATAGAGGGAAATTCGGAGGGCTAATGGGGAATGCAAGCAAAAGAGAATAGCATAGGCTCTATGTACTATAAGTTACAACAAACCGAAATACTGGAGTAGATATGAGTCACTCTCTGAAATTTCATGATTACCGGCAAATTTCCTAGTCTATTTTGATATCTAGTATTTCGACTCTTATCCAGTAAAGTAAAATGTTGTGGTCATAAGGCTCTGCTGTTGCAAAACTACTGAAGACATGTTGTATAATCCGGATAAATCCTTACCCTCGTAGTAATGATCATTCTGCAGTAGTACACCAACGTCTACTGGTGTGTTGTCGGGGTTGAAGTACTGCACAAGGAACATGTAGTGTCCACGTCCAGGTACCACACCGCTCATTTCGAGGGTACCCTGATAAAGAGTTTTTTATGCTAAGCCGGTAAACAAAAACGGGCTGGAGCATGATGAAAAGTCCTAAACTCCTTCTCACCTGGCTCTCATCCAATGGAACAACGCTAACTTCCTTGGGATGAGCGATGGGGAATGGAAGCTTGTCGCCCATGATCGCAGTTTCCTGAAGTTCAAGGATAATGCCTAAGATACTTCCTTTTTCTCTTACGAAATCATGCCCAACCATTACCCCCTCCCCCATGCAGCCCTACCTCTCCCCCGACTTCTGCATGCAATTCTTACCTTTTCAAGTGACCCCCTTCCCCAGGTAATTTATCGTCACCAATTGACCCTTCTTACACCCCTCAGCAAACTTGTTGTAAAAATTAAACTCGAGGGAGCACAGTAATTACTTGATTAGCGCCAGCCTCCGCTTCTGTTGCAATGGAATTGCCAGCTGGTGGATGCTGCTGTGGGACGCATTTTCCCTCTTTTCGAACGCATACTGGGACCTGCAATCACCTTGTATAGTTCAAAGAGAGCTTACTCAATCTGAGACGAGAGTATCTGACCTGTTGCAGGTACTCATTAGTCCACCTATTCTTCGCTATCAAATTCACTGCAGCAATACCAAATTGAGTCATCGGTGGAATATGCAACTGTACGGTAGCTGATCCCTTTGATAGTGGGATATCGGCGACTTTTCCAGCTTCGGTAACCACTTCACGGCAGAACGTCCTGGAATAATACACAAAGGCTTAGTTTTTTGCACTTTCCCCTTAAATCTGAAAGCTCCTCGACTTACGCAAACGGACAGTGATGAATGGTGATGGATCCGTTCAGTTTCTCATTCCCGTCCTGGAGAATCTCTGTCGTTATTGGCACCTGGTACTCATCTGGATTGTGGTACTCAACGACAATGGTATAATCAAAGTCTTCCGGGACATCGATGTTGGTCTAAACTGGTATATTTGAAGTCGATAGCCAGAAGGAAAGCAGCAGATACCATCCCTATACCTCGATAACTTTTTTCTCCTCACCAGCCTGGGCATAAGCAGCAGGTCCGATAATCTCAGGCAGTATTTCCACTGGTACCTAATATAAAGCTGGTATTTATTCAAAACAACATATACAAACGCAATTATTGGGTTTATTGAACAAAACGATACTCACCATTTTCAAATCTGTAGTGGTCCCATCAATTTTCACCTCCTTGAATTTGTCCTTGTCCTCGGTGACATCCGAGCGTGCAGCTATAGCCATAGGTGGATAGAGAAGATCTACACAGGTCGTATTGTGAGCTGTGTGCGCTTCACATGGCAGCGCTTCTCGTTCTTTCAACACTGTACCCAGATAGTATTCGGATGGCAGAACCACAACGAAATCCTGTAAGACATATATGCTTCGCAATCCTGAATTCCTGCCATACCAACCATTCAAGAGGAGATATTTCGATTGAAAGCACGCCATCCTATCGATAAAGTGCGTTCAAATTGGAAAAATGATGGCTATTTTGCTTTATTAATTGAAATACACACAAAAAATTCTTTGGGGTGTTAAATACCTCTTTCTTCGCTCTGAGCATTTTTTGAAACTTACCAAGAACAAGCGCTGCTTGGTACCGATGCTAATCGACCATTTGCCAGGGTTCAGGACAAATGGTTTTCCTGCAACGGTCACCTCCTTAACAGCTGGTGCGTCAGTTGCCGGAAACGTAACCTTCTCGGATTGTTCGATATCTGAAACAGAACTTGCACTCCTAGTTAAAGATTCACAGCTAATTTAAAGAGTTATAGTTAGGAATCTTTGGTCGATAGCTTATTTGATGAGTTTGTGCTAATCCAGCTTCTTATACGGTTCGTTTAACCGGGAAAAATAACGGGAAAGATATTAGAGAGGAAAAATATATGGGAATAGGTGATACTCGGTAAGGCAAGCGTCAAAACCAGAATTCTTCTCAACCATTGCATTTGAATCAGATTATACTGCGTCACAAATGCGGAAAAGCAAATGATCTACAACTTCGGATAAGCTACTTACTTGTTTATCGTGAAAGGATGCTAGTGAATGCTGATTTTAAAGGTTGTTACAAGTTTTATCCGCAAAAATAACAAAAGATATTGAGAAAGCTCAAAGTTTGTAGACAGTAGATAAAAAAGGCATCTCCAGATATTCTCTCTCTCTCTCTCTCTCTCTCTCTCTCTCTCTCTCTGTCATACCTCCTCATACCTAACGTGTTTCACCAAGGAGGGCAATTTGAGAGATACTGAGAGAAAAAAACGCGAGAAACTCTTCAGTTTTCTGAGAGGCAGGCAATATGCACACAACTCAACTATAAGTGGTTCAGAGACAAAATATACAACCTCATAGTAAGTAGTCATAATGAAATTTCTTCTTGCTAACCTTGAGTATGTGTCATCCTTGGAGCAACGCTAACAATAGCACTGATTGGTACGGTAGTCGGATTATTGTATTTGAACAGTAGCCTGTACACCGAAGACTGAAACAGAAAGTTAAGGATAAAAGAAAGCTAAGGAGTACTTAACAACGCAATACCTTTGCAACATCGATATCCAGAATGATCTTTTCCTGAATCGGTGAAAACACCGCATATCCGCGCCAGCTGTAGTTCGCGAACTGTTCCTCATCAACGGCGAAACGAACCGGTCTATTGTCCTCGGTGTGTCCGTCCTCAGCTTCGTACTAGAAGTGCTGTTGGAATGGAATTTCTTAACGTGGCAAAAACAGTTCAACAATACCTGGTGGTGCCATAACGTTGGGAAGTAGTGGTTCTCAATCGGTTTATCGCACCGTAACCCAGTAACTCGTGGGCGACAACGACATTGTCCACTGATTCCATCACAATCGGCGCGCAGTGCTCCGCCAATGTCACAGTTGCATGCTAAAAATGAGAGTTTCATGCCTATAAATAGGAGGAGGCCAGATGATGGGACTTACGCTCGCAACCAAGCTGGTTGAATCCCTGCAAGTTGTAAAAGCCGTCTGCACATTTGCTACATTGTCTTCCGCCTGCATTTCGTTTACAGACGCATTGTCCGGTTCTAAACAAAGATATGTTTTGATTATCAGCATTATAGCGTATTCTTCTTTATGACAGCCAGGAAAATGTGCACAGTTCGTGAAAATAAGCTATTCAAAGCATGATAACACATCGAAAATGAACCCACTTCGCATCACAGGTATCAAACATCGACAGCGTTCCATTTAGATGGCAGTCGCATTCTGAAAGAGCAAGCATGAACTTATACTTTCTGTCTACAGCCACAATATACTGCCTAGCGAACTGCAATAAAACACATCTTGCAGCTATACATCAGCTGTCTTGCCCCTATGGTCTATTTCAACAGGGGAGATAGCTGGAGAGAGGCCAGAAAAAAAAAACGCGGGAAAGTGCACAGCGACTGGAGAGGTTGGTCAGAAAAGCGTGCACTATGCAGGAGTATGCAGCAACCTCCATCAAGTTTAAAACAAAGGTTAATAGCATTTATATTTTTGATTTTTCTCGATTTATTTGGCCCTACCCTCACTGCTGATGAGTTCCCGAGAAGTTATATTCTATAAGTATTCAGTTTCAGCACATTGGTACGAATGAAACGGAAATTAGATTTTTTTCTTAAGTATGTATTCATCTTACATAAATAGTATTAATAATATCAGTAACCATAGGAGAAAATCTTACATAAATAGGATTAATGATATCAATAACTATAGAAAAAATTCATCTAAAAACTCTGCGGAAACGTGGAAAATAACTTGAATTTAACATTGTGGGAACAGAGAAAGCTACAATGTTCGAGGATGCGTCCGGAAAAGAGCAGGATTTGCAGAGAACCAAGATATTTGCAAAGAAAACTGATGCAAAACTAACTGATGCATCCGTCCGGATGATGATACTGCAGATCCCAGAACGTTGGCTTACACTGATCGCAAATTCTTCCGTCAACATTCTTCCTACATGAGCACAACTCGCCAGGTTGCACCTAAAGGTAGATTTTGACTCGATTGCATTCATTACTAGTCTTAAGCTGTGTGCAATTAACTTAACCCCTATACTAATTGTAAAGTTAATCGCTTACCTTGTCGCAACCAGCGAAATCAAGAGTGACACCGGCAGGGTGACAGTTACATTCTTCACATGCAGGGAAGTTGTAGAAGTTGGGCTTGCAACGGTCGCAACGTTCTCCCTTCAACAGGATGTTATCATTTTGTTGCACAAAACCTAATCATATCTTTGCCAACCTCGAAATTTCCTTTGCAGTAACAGTTTCCTTTGTTGTCGCATGCTTGCCCTTTGGCTCCTTCAATTAGACAACTGCAGGCCTGGAAAGAGCGCAAGTGAATACACGTGAATGCCACATAAATGCAAGAAATAATCCAAATACTTATTACATGGGGTAGATGGCAATTTGGCTACAACGCGAGAACATATGGAAAGTGAAAAGAAAACCAGAGTGCGGAAGAACTACTAGTGGGCACAAAAGCCTGCGATCCGGAGAAGAATAGGAGGAAGAAAAAAACGAGAAAAGTGGTGTAGTATACTATTTTTCACAGGAATGTTTTGTTGAAAGCACGCCAGAAAGAAAAAGAACTCGGAAAAGATTGCAGCAATTGGAGAGGGTGGCGAGAAAGGCAGACAGTTTATAATTACGACCTTGGATAGGTATAATAGGGCAGGACTTAGGTGTCCGCTATCTATAGCGGTGTTTATAGAGTCCTCGAGAAGGACGCCGCGCAACCGCACCGCGCGGGCTGGCATCGGTGTCGTCTGCGGTCTGAATGCTACTTCTAAGCTTATTTCTTCTCGATTCGGTCAAAAATCCTTGAAATCGGGTAGAAAAGCTGCTAGAAATAGCATAACAGCAACAGAATACATCGGTTACGGCACACGCGGCGCGGTTGCGCGACGTCCTTCTCGAGGCCGCAGATGCGCCAACGCCATTGACGTCCACTGTAGTTCATCGCGTCTTCTAGCACTCGTGTCGCAAATTCGGCCCATCGTGTCGTCCTCACAGGAAAAAGTATAAACAGGTCGCGGCGATGATCCGAGATGTCGCTGCGTTGCACAGATGCACGCACATGCGTCCACTGAGAAACAAATGCTTTTGAACAGTTTATTTGCGCGCGACGGTCCCGTAGAGAAGAAATATAAATACAACTTACAGCCCGCCTCAAAAAAGGCAAGTTTTGGGCATGAACTATAATTATCAATGTCCATTCACCGAACACCTGTGTTTTTACTCGTTTCTGTTATCGCTAATTTTCTTGAACGGACCGTAGTGTTAAAATTGAAGGATTGAAAGGTGATGCACAGATAGAAACAAGTCATAATAAACGCGTACGTGTGTGAAACGAGCTGTCGCTATAGTTCACGTTGAGTGTAGCACCTTTAGTCGCCGTCGACAGCGACATCGATTTGAATTTCTATTGATTTTGGGTGGAGCATCGCTGAAGTCGCTGCGCATTCACCGATAATCGATATGTACGCACTAAATACGACGTCATCTGAGCGAAGGCGACAGTGGGTGTCATACTCCACGTCCAGTATGGACACAGGCAGCCTTTGCGAGAAACCTAGCGCTAATAAATGCTGGCGTCTGACGCACGCACGCGCTTGGGATAGCTTGTCCTATAGTCAATTTCATGGTTTTTGGAAGCTTTATATGTATACCTTGCAATTGGGATAATCGTAGAATCCAACGGCGCATTTGTCGCAAGTCCGAGCCGTGAAATTTGCATAGCATGGACACTGCCCTGTTGCCGCATCGCATTCCAACGCCTTTGCACCAGCCCCCATACAATTGCACTCTAAAATTATCAGTAGTAACCTTTTGAAACTTAACAAATAGGAAAAAGAAGACGCGGTAGTCTTGAAGCTTACCCTTGCAGTTCGGGTATCCATAGTATCCAATGTCACACTGATCACACTTCTCGCCAACGAATCCATCTTTGCACATGCATTGTCCAGAATGTGGGTCACAAACCCCTCCTTCTGTCCCGATTGGGTCACAGTTACAGACTAAAATGGAGGTGAAAAAGAATAGTAGTACTATTTGGGACAGCTCGTATTCACTAAGCAAAACCAAGAAGTGCTCACATGTGCAGTTCGGAAATCCAAAGAAGCCTGCTTGACACTGATCGCACATCAATCCACTGAATGAGGGTTTGCATACACACTGTCCCGTTGTTGCCGAACAATTTGAATGAGCAGATCCGGTTTCGTCGCAAACACATTCTAAAAGTCCAGATTTTTACGTGAAGGGATAAAAAAATAAGTGAATAAATGGCCAGTGTAGCGCAACAATACGATATTTCCGCGTTTTCGCGCTGATCCATAGTCCATTTCACTTGGGAAGGCTGTTGGAGAGACCCCAGAGAGAAAAGAATGCGAGGAAGTGCATAGCTATTGGAGAGCGCGGCGACAAAGGTAGGCATCGTGCACACGTACTCGAGTACAAGCACGTTTGAAACGGACTATAGACGTGTTGTCGCTCGTATAAGCCGAGTTACAGCACCGCATTACGTGCTTGGAAAGGTTAGAACAGGATCTGACGCGAATGAAGACTGTGATATCAATGAAGTGTGTGGATGCGTAGACAATCAGAGTATCGCGTTGCATGTGGTGTAACGCGTGCCAGCGGGCCTCGGCCACTGGAATCTACTCTAACTTGTGCTGTATTTCTCTAGCAAAAATAATACACTAGTAAATAACTAAAGCAAAGGGCTCCATGAAACTCCGATGGATCATAAACCAGTATAATAGTTCATAGTAGAGATTCTCGCAGTTTTATTTCTCCAAAAATCCGTTTAGCTTCCAATTCGATTACAACCATATCCATATTTCTGATTATTGATCACTACCTTTACATCCAGCGGTCACGTTGGTGAATCCTGGCTCGCATGTCTCGCAGAACGTTCCTCCGAAACCGGGCTTGCACGGGCACTGGCCATTTTCGGGCTGAAATGTCAAAAAACTAGTTTCTCCCATTCTCTAGAGCAGTATTGCTCGAAATTCCTTTTTGCGTGCATAGACGGAAGTACTGGTAGAGCGCTCCGTCATTCCTTCCACGGTAAGACATAGTTATCGATCGGTGTGCCGCACCGCTCACTGGGGCGCGTCGCGCGCGCCGGTTCAATACTTTCGTCCCTTCCACCAAATTCATTTGTATTCTCTAGCTACGCTAAAAAATAAACGACAAACTAACCAAACACATTTCTCCCACGGTTCCATCTACAGCACATTCACACTTCTTGCACTCTGGTGGATCGTAGTATCCTTTAGCGCATCTGTCACAATTCTCGCCTTCGAACCTCGGCTGGCAGTAGCATTTGCCAGTTTCTTCCTCGCAATCCTCAGTATGTTTTCGTGGATCACATGCACATGCTGGAAAAACGGCAATTTTGACAAGGACGTTTTCCAGAATTTATCCTGGATACCTACGTTTGCAAGGCATGGTGTCGTTCCATCGTACTCCCTTCGGGCGGTAGTAGCCGAACACACATTTGTTACAGTTTACTCCCTCCGTGTGGTCTCTGCAGTTCAAGCAGCGACCTCCTCCTTCGTAATTACCGTGGATGTCCAGCGACAGACGGTTAACGAACACATCCTCGTCGTAAACGCATTCATCGGAACGACCGAAGCAGTTGCAAGCTGAAGAAAAATACGGCGTGCCGAATGTCTTGGGGAGAAAAAAGGCGGAAAATTAGTGGGACTCACGTTCGCAGGTGAAATTATTGTGAGCAGTTGTCGGCTGCCATTTTTTCTGTTCGAATCCTGGACAGCAACGCTCGCACATGTCACCGCAAGTGTTATGTTCGCATCTGTAATGAATAAGGGGCTACCTTCCATAAGGTGGAATCACTGTTCATAGCTTCTTTCCAACTGAAACTGCTTCCATACTCCTCGCGGACTACATCGCTTTAGATGGTTGCAGCCACGACGACACTGATTTTGATGCGTATCGATTGGTTGCGAACGACGAGGCAGCGACGCGTCACATGCAATCGATATGTAACAAAATCGATTGCTGCGCCGCAGCGAGAGTGTTATACTCCTAGAGAGGTATAGCAGCAACTTTAAAAAAAGCACGAACCTGCACAGGAGAGCCCGTGGCCTTTTTGGATCGAGGATATCGCAAGTGCCGGCATGACCATTGCACACACAACGTCCACCCATAAGGATTTCCTTGATCGAGTAGAAATACTAAATATGAATTAATGAACCGCGAAAACGATGGAAATGTTGTTTATAATTGGGTGCCCCGGAATTTTGGGACAAGGAGCTTGTGTAGGTAGCTCTATCCTAAAAATCTCGTAGCGTAACCTCTTTTCGTGTTACTGCAGTAATTGCATGATTGATATGATATCACTCAAATTTCGCATAAAAGGGCTCTTTGTACATTGATTACGGTTATCAACATTATTTTGTACCTAAAACCCCTTTTATCGTTAGAGTTTTCGCATTTTTTCCTTCTTACGATCACCCTTCAAGAAAATACATTGCCTCCCAATCATTGCTGCATCATATAATACCGCCCGTATGGTCCGCCGCGCCGCACCACCTACGCGGCGCGGCAGACCAGCTCCGTTGCGGCATTACATAGCTCTGTAAAGAAGTTCAGCTGAGGGTTTTTCAATGTAATAGACGTTCCTGGGCTAGCTAACGGAAACCAGCGACAACCACTGGGTGGATATATCTGCATATTGCTTACCCTCCTAGTCACAGTGGGATCCGTCCTGTCGTTCAGATGCATGAGATGTCCTTGGAGGGTCCTCGTGCCCAGCAGACGAATCCTAACATTTGTCGCTCTGGTGAAATTCTGAAGAGCTTCCGACGTCGAAAATCTGTTTCGACTAGGGCGATGCTCCAGAATTTTGATGACCATCTGGAGTAGTTACAAAATTAAATGAACAAAATAGAAAAAATATATGGAAGGTAAGTGAATTTTGTTAAAATGGCTCGGAAAAAATTGGCCAAGAGCTCCACGTTTGTGCAAATACTGACTTCCGCGTTTTCCAAAGGATGGATGCCGGCCAAATCGGAACGACAGATCACACGGTCGTCCTCAGAAATCGGTGACAGTGATTCCATACCAAATTGCTGGAAAATATATATTTTAACGCCTTCCATAACGATTTTTGGCTCATGCTTACCCTCATGCACTCGGCAGGAGTCTCAGCGAAATAGTACCACGGTTGGAACGTCTTTCCATAGTCCGTGGACCTTTCGAGAATCCATGTTCCGGGCTTGGGGCTGTTTGCCATCTGGATCCACACGTAGGCCACGTGGAATTCCTGGATGGAAACAAAAATGATTTTTTTGTAGGATGAGAATGAATCTTTGGACCAGAACCTGTTCAAGATCAATGGTGATATTGACGTGGTTGAACTCCATTCCTCTGGACAACGGCGGAGACTGCCACCAACTCGTGTTACCGTCAACCATGTTCTCCGCTGGATGTGCGTTTACTGTACCAGCCATACAGTGTCCACATCCGTGACCTCCCTGAAGAAGGAAAATTTTAGAAGAGGTTAAATACCTGATACTTTGCTTCTGCGGCGGCTAGGTTGGAACTTTAACTTTCAATTATATTACTATTTATTGCCACTTATGATTTTTTATTTCTTTATCATTTTTGTTGTAATTTATAATTATTCTAATTATTACCAGTCACTGAAACGATGGCCAGATCCAGGAAATTATTACAAGGCGTGTTTTTGCTATCTCTCTCAAATCGAAATCCAGTTCTTGAAAAAAAATCTTAGGGATTTTTTTCCGAACGAAAGATAACCTAATAGTCGCGCGCAACTGAATCGCCACCTCTTTGAAGTTACAGCAGGAGGTGATTCAGAGCGGTGACGCTATGGGATATGTGGATGCGCAGACAATCAGGGGGCCACGTGGCATGTGGCAGAGCGTTCCTCGACCGCTGGAGTATTCTGTGCGCTTAAATCTAGCCTCACTGAATGATTTCTCTATTCCACTGAATGATGTATTTTTGCTATACGATGTAGCATTCACGAATAGCAGAAAGATTCCCAAGCTTAACTGTAACTTATCTCACTCTATTTTATTTTTTATTCATTCATTTTTGTTTTTTCCATCTCATGCTAACTTCTCGGCTCTTTCAGCAAACTTCTCCTGAATCTTCGATCAACAAGGCATACTAACATCTTATCTGTGTCCTATCCTATGCTCATACAGGTACCAAGCCCCTAGATGGGGTCATATCCTTGGAAATGTGTAGTCAACCTTAGCGAAGTAATCAGGTATTTCTATAGCTATTCACCCGGTGATAATTGGATAATTATCCCTCCAATACTGGGAAATCCTACCACTAAACGGTAGCGTCGCGGCTGTTTACAGTTTCTTCGCACTGCGATGACCCATCACTATGCATTGTTTATTATCGTCATTGCGTAAATTCAATGTCTAACTCCACATGAGTCATTATTACAAAATCGCGGCGATTTTTTGCCATCGGAAATCCAATTCTGTTGGTGGGCAGTCGCGATTGGTCACATGCGATTGCTTAGCTTTCATGTGTCTCCAAACAGAAAAATCCACGAAATCTCTTGAATCTACAAGCTGATGAATACAGTACTTTTTTTAGAAAGGCATAAAGTTTGAAATAACATCTACTTTTTTATCCAGTTCTTTTCTTATTCATTTATTTGTTCACTCATTTGTTATTTATTTGCATCAGACAATAATTCATATGTGTAATTATTTATCGAAAAAAAAGCCGAGATCAAAAACCCATATTGTGAACTAAAGCAAGCAATATGTATTTTTGCATTGCCTTTACTAGAATGAACCGAATCATTTGCGAAATATTGCAAATTGGTGAACAAGGTAAATTTCGCTCAACAATACATCATATAGTAGCGTATGTCTGAGCCTGTGCCAGGTAGGGATCAGAGAAGCTAAACACTCTCCTTGTGATTTTCGTACTTTTTTTCAAAATAGTTTTCCAATAGTTTATCTTTAGTGTACCGAGGGATTTCGCGCTATATGACGTCAGCACTTCGTTGTTCACTCTTTGAAAAAGAGCGTATTTTCTATATCCCAACAGGATTTCACGCTCTATCCGGTAGTAATCATTAGAAATGTAACTTATTCGACTGAATTACGTAGTACTATGAAGCAGTGGTGAAGTTTTCATGACGTGGAATGGACGATTTTCACTCAGAAGGTGGATTCACACTACACGTAGACCCAAATAGAACCCAAAACCTAACAATTTTCTCATCTCAAACAATAGTTTAGGAGCCGCCTCGAGCGTTTCGGTATCCAAGGAAATGAATCCCTTTAGGCAATCTTCCCTTTAAACCAAATCAAGCTCCCCTCCTTCTTCAGCATTCAAAGATTCGAATTATCCTGAATCGAATGTATCCAATTTATTATTCAGTTTTTACTATAGTTCACACCTGATTTATAATACATGCATGATGAAGTAGCGCAAGACACGGTCAAACCCCTCATTGGTCAGTGCTTTGCAAGCTCCGCCCCGCCAATACCGTACTTGCTGTGTCACTCAGAGGAGGCCCTGATCGATAGCGAACGATCAACCAATCAGGGCGGCCCTACACCTTGATCTCTTCCACTCGCAGCTCACCTGGATAAAAGCTTCACGCTCTTGTCGCAGTTCGTTAAACGGAAATGGATTGGTCGTGTCCTCCTGATACGAGTAGTAGTTCAGCGGTGAATATTGAGTAGAACCTGAAATAGTCGCAGCGCTTATCTTAGATATCGATTATTATCCACGGATTATTGATCAATTCGTGCACTGACCAGTGAGCGAGCAGTACACCTCATTAATCGGCTGTCCGTTGTGTTCACCGCATGTGGAGCTGGCACGGATTGGTTTTCGATGTGAGATCGTCAACAAACTCGGCGTCAGCACCTGTGTGACCGCCACAGCCACTAGTGCTGCTGGTAGCAGCACTCGTAGCAGCATGTCACGACTGCTGCAAAAAAGAAATGCTGTTAACATACTGTATCGCATCCCAGAGGGTTCGTGAAGCGAATTGAGATAGTTTATAGTATCGAGGCAGAACAAGGAACGATAAATATTCTCGGTCATCTTAGAATTTTTTCGGGTGAATGACATTCTGACAAGGAGAAGAAGAAGAGCTGGAGACTTCCAGAAAGTTTCAGAAAGCTTGGAAGAGGTTGCTTAGTGATTATAAAGCGTGTTTCCGTTTAAACGCAATGGATGCTGACATTTGGGAGGGCCCAATGAATCTGTACGAGCAATTTTTAAGGAGTACGTATAAAAATGTACCGTAGGTGTAAATGTTAACAAATTGAAATGTAAAAAAATGGGCATTACGGTTGAACAAGAATCCATCGTAGAACCCTCCTGTTTTCCAATAAAGCTGAAAAAATTCAGAAAACATCTCATCCCATCCAAGTTATTCAGCCTTCTATTTCCTTTATTCATTTCATCTTCTTGACACTTTTATCCAATTTTTTTATTTAAATTTAAATTTTGTTTTTTCTTTATTCGAAAGCAAAGACAACCGCACCAGTATATCCACCAAAAGGGGCTTCCAATAGGCTCAAAATCACGTTCCAGCGCGGAATTTTCGATAGTTATTATCAGTGAATGGAGTTTTAACGGGTTTCATGTTCTAGCAATTTGAATTCCTGTTTATAAAATCCATGAAATTGTGTACGCCTTTTCCGGCCGCTTGCTCCATATGGAGATAAGGTGTAGATATCTTATTAGATTTCCAAAACAGGGGGGAGGGAGGAGTGAACGAGGAAATGAATGCAGCGGAGAACTTATTCTTCCGAATAGCTTTGGTGTAGTGTTCCGACATGAAACCATAACTTAGCAAACAATAAAAGTATGGATCCCATTTGTGAATTTAGGATTTATTTAAGAAAAACAGTGAATATGTGATAAAGAGAATCGAGTACGGAGCCTGATGTTTCCAAATACTCTGGAGAGAGAAGACAAAAAAAAACCGTGTAGGAGGCAGTCGGATAGCAAGGTCTCAAAAAATAAGGAGGTGAATCCACAGACAGTATTATATAGGTCATGTGACTTTTATATCATTTGTATAGTCAGCATAAATAATTATGCGCCATTGCTATACTTTCCTCGGTTCACCTTACATGTGAGGGGTTGCATAGTAGTCTGCCATGATATATGCATGTAAATAAATATGATTACAAAGGTCCGCTTCACTCCGAACGGTAGAGAGAGTCTGCAGGATTGGTAGATTAAATAAAAGGGCAGCTCGATCGTCGACGAGGAGCTGTGCTGCAATGATTGTAAAAGCACAAATGCGAGTGGAATGGGGCGAGTGTGGTGGGGTGGTGAGGAGGGAGTGTGAGAGGTGGCATCGCTTACATCTGCCGTGAACCGCCGAAAAAGTGAGATGGACCGGCAGCAGCTGCCCCTCTCGTCTCACCAGATGTTCGTCTCGGATAGAGCCGCACGCACACCCGGAAAGTTTCTTTGGTCAATGAGTCTGGATAGGTGATGACTACATGAGCTGCGGCATTGAATCTGTGAATCTGTACGATTCTCAACTGATAACACTTGGGCTTTGAAGCATATTTATTCAACCAAACTCATTGTTCCTGTAGTGCAAGATGAGATAATTTTGCTTGTGGATGATTTGAAATCATGGATTTTCTACCCTACAACCATCAGAACTCTTCCAGTAACGCAGATCTGTTAATGACTGGAGACTTGTAAATGTTTTTCTAATATTCATTATTTTGATTCATTCGTACGTGTGAATACCACCCTCAATGACAAATCATGGTAAAAAAAGCATGAACGTAATGCGAAAAACTCTTGGATCTACAATAAATAAATCTGTAGAGAAACGGATACAGTTCAAGAAGGTTCAGGAATGGCAAACTAACAAGCTGCTTCTTTCAGAAACTTGTCTACGAGTCTCTTGTACTGCGATAGGGAACTCGGCAGGATACATTTCTTGGAAAAATCCGGAAAAACAGTGAGAATTACAGTCTGTGGTTCATGGGTCAGTTTTTTTTTCACCTCCGTGAACACCGTACTAGTGAATGAGCTTCAGGCGGTTTTAACGACACCGAATAAGATCTAGGTCGAACTGCCCTGCCCTCAGATGAACCTACCACCGCCATAGCAGCCAGGAGAGAAATCAAGGGGTAAAACTAATTCAGCGGAGTAGAGGCAGTTCAATTCGTAGTAGGTATGCATGTAGAACGACCTGTAGAATCAACCTCCTGGCGCTATAGGCGCTATTCTTATACCCAGATGAATGTGAGAGTTGGAAATCGAACCTGGAATCCTTGAACAATCAAAACTGCTTAGATTTGTCTAATGGAATGAAAGCTGCGTCCAGAATAACTAATATAAATAATAAAAAATAAATAAAACAAATGAATAATAATAAATATCCGCAACAAATACAAGCTATAATGTAAATAATAATAATAATATTAACTAATATCTACGATGTTCTTGTTGAAAACTCGATAGGCTGAGGACTGCCAATGGTGCTATTGCACGTCACATCTTTCCTCACCCACTCTTTGCTCCTGAAAAGAAGAAAGAATCTGTGGAAGGATGAGAGGTGCTGAATGCACATAGAATTGGCAAAGATTCGCTTGTAAGAGCCAAGGACGACAGGGATGAATGTACAAACTTATTTAAGAAAAATGGCTGCTTTTCGTCACACCCCGTTTGCTTCATACCCTTTTCATTAGGGTCGATTCTCCAGAAATTTTAATTTTCTAATATATCATCTACCTTCTTAGAGCAATAGTAGAGACGCTACAGATGAATTCCAACGGCTATCTTAGTTATGTCGTGCTCTTTCTTCTACTCTTTTTCTATGTTCAGGTGCTCCGTTCTAGAGCAGCATACGACAGAGGTTTTTTTATGTAAGCCGATCCATAATGTGTGGAGAGAAAGGAAAAGAAGCGCAAGGGAGTGAAGAGAATGAGAGAACAGAAAAACACAAGAGAGAAGACCTTCGCTAACGGTTTAAATTCAAGAACAAGGAAGAGAACATGGGCTCTATCCCTCGGATGAACTGCTGGGGAGTTAATCCTGAGCCGTTGTGATAAATAAATGGAAATAAAACAGTTCAACATCATAGTAAGTGAATGAGAAATTTATCCTACGTAGATACTGATTACGCCATAAGAGATAGATGTCTAGTTTGCTTTTTTCTAAACAAAAAGATGATAGACAAGCAATAACTCTTCAGAGCAACTCGCTAGTGACCCAGCAGAGCCCTGCATTCAGCGAAAATAGCCTCAGCCAATAACATCACAGATTAGATACCGTTTTTGGGTTGTTTACTGCCACAATGTGGGTCGATTGGCTCCTACGGTTACCGTGACGGCAATTCACAGTGATTACGTGATACCATTGGTACTAGCCCTAAATTATGGTAACGACCGAGTTGAAGTCAGACTCCACTAAATATTAGTAGATGGTGTGAAATTACTGATTTAGTTGCTCTAAATTCACTGTTTTCAGAGTATATTGTAGTGATAAATCTTGTCCTTTACACTTATACATTTATTTGCTCAATACGCATCACAATGTAAGGCTATATCCGTCTCAAAGAAATCTATGGAGATAAGATTTGGACCTTTGATCGCTTGCGATTACTCATACCTTCCGTATGATTCACTTTCGTTGTGCTTTCCCATTTTTTCTTAACCATGAGGTATGACAAATTCTCTGAACTACTGCCTCGTCTCTCCAAACACTTCAGAAGAGGTGGAGCGGAATGAAATGTTCCAAACTCTTAAAGGTCATTTGAGAGAGAAAAGAAAACGAGATAGAGAAAAAAAGAGAAAAAAGAGTAGTGATATTCTGAATAATTTCCAATTTTTCTTGTGTAAACAGTGAAAAACTCACAGTAGTAGTCATCTTCTTACCGTCTATCACCGTGGCAAGTGCACCGTTTCCTTGATTTCTTCCTCGACATGGAAAGGCTCAGTACCCGCTGGCTAGTGTTGGACCCTCGAGAATCCTTAAAGGCAGTGTCTCACTTCAAAATCAATCTCGACATTTTAACATCAAAGGGATCTTCTGGCGACGCTGATCACAGTGGTACACATCAGTGGCGGGCCCCAAATGGTGATTATAATTAAAATGAGACTTTAGCAAACGGAATAAATTAAAACCTAAAAATAAACCTTCACACAAAACATGAATACAATAAAAACCAGTTGATAAATAAAAAATTCTACCAAAAATACCATCTGAAGTAGAAAAACTAGCTTCCGCATTAAGTGGGCCGGAAGGGAGCGTGGGAAAAAAGTGGGGTCTCCACCGTTTTGGGAACCCAGACGAAAAACAAAATTAATAAGTGTATTAATTATAATAACAGATAATTGATAAAAATTATATTGAAAATAATAATAAAAATAAATTAAAAACAAACTAGTACAAGATTTTATTTGTATTCTAAAGTAACTTCGAAAATTTGGCGATCCATTCTCGGGGGGGGGGACGCGCACCCCCCTACGTCCGCCACTGGTATACATATACTTCTACAAAATTTCAGAGATATCAAATAAAACCAGTTCTTTTGGGAGAGTGCAGGGTGCCCACCGCGACGCCTGCCACGAGGAGTTGCGACATGGTACGGAAGCCGCAGTATCGCTCGCTTGAGAGTGCAACTCTTTGTGGTAGCTGTCGCAGCGGACACCTCAAACTCTCCAAAAGGAACGAGTTCAGAAACTGGATTCTTGGTAGTCTCATAAGGAAATAAGAATACACTTATGATCAGCGCCGCCTGCAGATTCTTCTGATTTTAGGATCCGGACATCGGTTTTTTCGGATAAGGCACTGGCTTTGAGTTATTAGAAACTTACCAAAAGTCTCGCCTCCAAGGGATCGACCATTTGTTGAGACCTTTCAGCAACACCTACTTAGGTGCTCGACAACTGGATGTCAAGCACCGTAGTAGCTAAACAATGTTTCACCCGCATGTATCACTGATATTGTTCAGAGTAAACGTGCTTAAATCGCGTAAATTTACCCATCGTTGACAGTCCTACCCTGAATAGTCTCAATGATGTATACAGGCCCAGTAGTTGGCTGATCATCCCTGTATAAGGAACTAATACCTCTCAAGATCCCAATCTCTAGCAGTTATTTGGCATATGGCAAAAACTGAATGTTACGCCATTTCAGACTGTGAAGTTACAAGATTTACCCAACAGATCACTTTGAACAAAACAGGTTACAGTGGTTGTCACGGGATATCAATACTCGTAGGTTACATAACGATTGAACGACAATATAATGAACAAAATCTCAAAGATAACCAAAAAATAGAAAAGTGAGCGAGTGGTAAATTGCAAAAAAATTCCATAAGAGATCCGTGAATAACAATTTCGAAAGAACTTCAGACATACAACAAGGAGAGGCTTAAACAACATACAAAGCAGTGTACATTCGGCAGTTCCTCTAACACAACAACACCTTCGGTCAATCTAGGTCACACCGCAAGCTTCCAGTTAGCATACAAAGATGGGAACTCAAATAATGAGATACGGGAAATCGTCTGTATGGAATTTTCCAGATGAAAGTTGCCAATTGAAAAGGAGACCCTTAGGTGTAACGGAGAAAAAAATAGCACTGGCCTAACAGCTACGAGCTCTATTCCCGCAAACAAGCAGAAGGCAAAAAAACGTCAACACAGTAATAGTAGTAATAATCTCAGAAATAAAATCTGATCCAAAAAATGGCAAGAACACGCGATTAGTTTCACTTCGAGAAGGATAACAACAAAAATAATCACTTTTTGAACACCACATAGAACAGAGCGATATTAACGAGAAAACTCAGTACCGCTATGGCGACCAGCAGCACAGTGATCCATGGCTTCCTGGTCTGTTCCTCTCTCTGAGAAATGGATGTGAATGTAGATCTCGTAGGAGAGTCCTCACGACGCATAGAGCGGATTGACGGCAGTCTAGACACACTGCTCTTAGCCTAGACAAAAAAAAACATTAAAATCCGGACATAGTTTGGGAAAATGGGGCTTCTAGAGAACCGCTTACTGTAGAAAGGCGCGAATGAGCCAATGACGGCGCATAGGATCGGCTAACTCCGAATCCGCTGGTGGAAAATGGAATTTTACGTGCAGTGGACAGTCCCAATTCACTTCCACTTTTAACCGGGGACCTCTTGTCACCCAGCAGCGACAGTGTGGACAACGATGGTGCCAGTTCACGACTAGGAGTCGTTTCCCGAATCATCCTGGCCATAACTTCCGATGGTCGCATCCCATTAGTCGAGATGCCAGCCGAACGGGCACTATCTACAACCGGCTCCCAGTCCATATCCTAAATACTTGCAGGTAAGTTCTAGCAGCATCCTCGAATGCAGACATAAGGCTACTCTACCTCATAATCGTCTCTATCCCTTGTACGCTTCGGTGACGTCATTGGTTCAGGAGTTTGCTGGCGTTCGCGCCACTTCAGACGTTGACGTACGACTAATTCTGAGGTTGACTTTGGTGAATCCTCAAAAGCTGCCGCAATTCCCATGTTTGGAGAGAGCATAGAGTTGTTGCGGCTACTGGCTTGTGATGAACACTGAGACATCGGCGTGGAAGCCAAGGAAAATGCACTAAAAGAAGATCTTTGAGCGCAATGATTCCTAATTGCCTCTAGCATAAATTTGCAAGATAATTCGCAAACTATCTGAATCTGGAGATAAACCTATGGAAAATTCCTAACAAGCTCCGAAAAGATTTACAAAGCAAGGCACGACCCATACCTCGACAAAATCCTGTTAGGTCTCTTTGTGTGCATTTTCTTCCTAGGGACAAATGTAATAGCTGTCGCAAGCAACATTTCGAACGACGCAAACGCACATCGAAACAAGGCCAAGTCCTCACGATATGCCTGAACAGAACAGTGAGAAAAGCAGTATTTTTGGACGTAATTCTAATAACTTTTACAGAGACACTCCACATCACCAGCTTCCAAGAGCAACAAAGTAGTAAGTTCATCATAAAACTTGATAAAATAGAAAACTCAAAGGTCTTGTATGAGGAAAGATGAATACCACTTACCTCCTCCGGAACACTGAATGATGCTAGATGAAGGGCAGCGAAAAAGGGTAGAAGCAGGTCAGGTAGTGTAGCTCGACATCTATAAAAGTAACACAGTCGTTGGTACCTCTAAACAGATCAGAATGTCAGTTAGCCTATGACGCATTTTTTCTTTGTAAAAACTTCAAGTGAAAAAAGATGAAAAACAGCTCCCTTCAAATCCCTACATTTATTGTAATATTTCGTTGTTCTTTTTGACCCTATAGAACTGCGATAAAGAAAGGTGATATATCTCAAGAAAAATCACTTATTCGTCCATATGGATATTGTATGAGCACACAGAAGCACGCCAACCAAGTGATATGCAGTAGCGAGAATCGACGGCATTGCTATACAGAATACTGGCGGCAATCGAAACAAGTCGAGCTCAGCATCCTAAACGATTGATTCATTTGATTTCATTTGATTCTTCGAACAAATCAATGCCGAGGACAAAGCCGTATCCAGTAGAAGTCACCTCCTGAAGCTGATTAAGTTGAGACAAAAACAGCAAAATAGTTAGAACAAATGATAATGCGTGAAGTGTTTCCGCTATGCGACCACCCGCGAAAAATTGACGTCGTCGGCGCGCAGCTGCCTGGAAACAAAGATCTGCCACATGAACATGAGGTATGCTTCAGTAACCCAATTCGATAGCACACCCACCTTTAATGCAACTTTCGTGACCGAGGTTAAGCCAGAAACCAACGAATTCGCCACTCGATTTTTTATCGCGATGAGGTGAGCATGTTTCTTCTAAAAAAACAAATCCATAGATTTGAAGAAGTGACCATAGAGTTGAAGAAGAACCTCAATACCTTCTCCTCTTGCATCTTGTTCTGAGCGAAAAATGTGCACTTCGCGCACAGCGGATAGATCTTGTTCAATTTATACCGGTAATCTTCCAGTTCTTCATTCCAGTGGTCCTAAATCAACCTTTTAGTTGCTTTATTGTTTCAAAATACTGAGTCCTCACCTCATTCAATGGCTCAAAAGCTGCTATCCTCGTCATGATGATTTCTTGCTCTCGGTTGCACTTGTCGCATAAACCATTGCTACCAAATCCCTCCTGCGGCACAACGTCTGGTCGAGTGAAGGCGCTCTTTGACGGAGTGCAAAACCTATGGTCACAGAAAGATAATGCCATAATAAACCACGCTACTTTAAAGGCACAGTCCCACCTCATGATTGTTACTAAAATTTGCAAATGAAAGGAATCTCCACGAGCAGCTGATCAAAATGGTGTACATGATTCCGCGTGAAACCGTCGAAAGGACGCTCTTCCCAGGTCCAGATCCAGGGGAGAATGTGGGCGGAGCCAAGCTGAGAGTACGCAGTTACGTCACCATGGGCTCCTTTGCTAGTCGCACATGGTGCGCATCCCCTATCCTATTAGGAAGCGGATAATGAGGAACTGTCACGAGGAGTACAGACACCTCAGAAAGTGCGCTCCCAAGAATGCATTATTCAGGAATCTCGTCCTCTCGCCTTGGCCCCGCCCACAATCTCCCCAAACATCGGTGCTCGGAGTGGGTTTCTGTGTGTTTCTCAGCATTTTTACATGGAACCATATGTATCATTGCGATCAGCAGCTACTAGAATTTTTTTTCGTGCGGTAGTCTCACCCACATGACAAAATCTTCAAAGCTGACAGAAAGCACTTAAATTTCTGACTCACCTATTCACTGGCTTTGCAGCTACAACACAGTGCTGCCCGGGAACTTTTCGATTATATCCTCCAGATGCATCAAAACCATTGTATTGCTCACAGCTCGAACATATGAACGAATTTCTTTGATTATATGGTACACGCTGGTTATGTTGGCAAAACCAGCAGTTCACTTTGGCTGGGAAGTAGCTCCTGCAATAAGAAGTAAATGAGCCATAGTAATCTGCTGCATGACATGATTGAAAATATCTACAGTATACGACCGAATGATCACAGCGCCTTATATGAAATAACAAAACTGGTAATACGAAGAAGGAAGAATAAGATACTGATCTCCATGAACAAACCGAACGGTAACTCGTCAAAATTCAGGGTAAAATGGTATTATTCTTACCTCAACGATGTGTAGACAAGGGGCACAACCGTACAAGCTACGACAGCAGCCACCACCTCCATCTAGAAAACCCTATCTCTACAATCCTGTGGCTGCTGAAAACAATATACATAGAAAGAAGCATAGAATTCACGTAGAAGAAGTATAACTCGGCTGAGAACAGATTGCTAGGTACCGAAGACCAAAAATAGCATAACCTTTATTGTTATAGAACTTGAAACCGACAGAATAAATGAACTCAAACAGCACAAAATGCGGTTAAGTACTATGTGTATATGTAGATTAACAGTGATAAAATGCTCTCTCAAAATCTACGGCAAAGTACAGACAAGGCACTGTGCTGAGAAGATGAACGAAAAATTTACAAAAAAAGCGTAGAACACCAGTTCCATAGAAAATATATGTGTATCTGTGTGCCTTTCAAAAGACATGAGAGAAGGCACAGGAAAAAAACTAGAGTTCACAAAATGTAGGATGGAAAAAAGGAAATTGGCAATCAGGAAAAGACTTGGTTCCCCATTTTATTGTAACTGGCGGCGTCACAAATATTCAATCGATCGTAAAAACTTGAAGTGTGGATCAAGCAAGCCATACCATCTGGCTGATAGGTATTCCATAAGTTCCAGAACTCTTTTTTTACTTCTTTTTACTGATAATTTCTTCTGGAAACTCCAAAATTTAGACTTCCCCAGCAATCAATTCCACATTTCTGCATATCCTATAATTTGCCAGCCCCGCATACTATTTCCTTCATCTTTCATTTCCACTCAGTTTCGCACATGAAAAAATTAGAAGAAAAACACACACACACTTAGTCGAAAGTCGAAAAGAGTACCGTCCCTTGGCTAATTTGAATTTAGTCTCCGGAGAGAAATCCCACTGAAAAGAGAAGTAAATCTTTGAGCAAAAGTGATAGTGCACGTTGAAAACTGGCAAGAAATAAAAACAGCACTAGATGTAATTTCCCTTCAATCTCTACTCTTAATGATGACATTTTCTTCCTTCTTCAGGACAGCAAGCTCACACCAAAACTGAACAATGAGCAAAAAATCGCATCAATTCTTCTAATTTCTATGAAATCGAACTGTTCGGCAAGGTGACTAGTGGGACAATGCGTGGCATACTTTGGAAAGAAGTGAGCGCATGAAAACGAAACGATGTTTCACAACTTTCCAGTTTCGTAACTGAACTGCTGAAGCAGCTTTATTGAAACAGGCCGAACTAGTTATCCCTATGTAGCTATTTTGGCAACGTATGAAAAAACACGAACACGGGAACAGAACAAGGAATTATATACATGGGTACGAAAATAACGAAATTCTGAGATCATCAGAATCATCAGGATCTGTGCAATGACGCAACTGTGCAAAGCAGGCAAATGTCAGCGAAAGAATTTTCAAAGGCCATAGTACGAATTGCAAGCAATGCAAAGATATAGAACGTCAATTGCGCCGGTCATTCTCCAGTAGAAGACTTTTCCTAATAACAATAATATAATCTTGTACCCGCATAGTGATGAAATTTCACATGTGAAAACAACGCCTCTCACATAGTTCCACCTGAGCATAAGAATTGCTCCGATGCACTCCTGAAAAATTGAGTAGCAATAGCATCATAGACAGAAGACAAAACTGCCGCTACGCCTCAAGTGGAGTATACGGCTGATTATACAGATGCGTTTGTTGCGGGTGCATGTATTTGATGGAGGAATGAGAAAGTTAAACAGAAAGTAAGGCGTAATGCTGAGTTGTCGCCCCGTCACCATCAAGAAATCAAAGAGAGAAGAGAGGGGAAGAAAGTGGAAAATATGCAGGAATTGGAGAAAGCCACGACAAATGCATACATAGCTCTTCAAAGATAGCGACTTTCGAAAGAAGCTACCACAGCAAAAAATCATTATCATCAAAGAGATTAGGCCCAAAAACTCTTTGTAGTGTAAGGCTTGGAGTTACTGTGATGGTAAGTTGAGAGATGACCGAAGTGGGGGTGGAGGAAACGAAGAGGAGGGGGTAGTCCATGAACTCCCAGACTGTATTCTTTTTTTTTTGAAAATGAGCATTCAAACTATGCAAAAATAAGGCATCACAGACATGCAAAACGATAACAAAGGAACTCACCAGCTTATTTCGATTCTAACGCTTCGAAATGTTTCTTCGCTGAACGAATATTCATTAGAGTGGCGGCAGGAGAAACGTTCCCATCCGCAAGTACAACCATTATGAAGGTGTTCGGCGTGAATGCATCGATAAATGCAGCAAAATGACTATTCCTTACGTGCATGTATTCGAACTGTGAGCCCATTTTGCTGGAAAGAAACTGATCATTTAGCCTTGACCCCAAAGTAGGCGTGGACAGTAATTAAAAAAGATTTTCGAAATAGCAACTAGTTTCACAAAAAAAACAGCAAAGGTGTAACTCACCTGCAACTGAGTTTGAACTGCTTAATGATGTTCGATACCTTTTCAAATCGATGCATGTCACGATGTTCCGTCATTTCTGCATGAGCAATCACAAGAAACGTAGCTCGTTCAAACAGCATTACCTGAATCCACCAGAAATAGTAAGCGAAAACATGATTGGATTAGAAATCAAATAAACTAAGAAAAAAAGCAAACCGCGCAAGATAACTAATGATAAACGCAAGACAAGTAATATCGGCTAAAGGGAAAAAGAAAATAATCTTTTTCAAAATTTTATTCCACTTCTGTAATCGAATTTGCAACTCACTTCATCGGCATCAAGTATAGCAGCGAACTGTTTCAGCTTTTGCTCCATTATACTGACGTTAGGAATAAGCTTATATACAATAGCCGACCATGCCTGAAATTATTAATAGTTACCAACGAATGAAATGCAATATATGGAACGCACGGAAAAAATAGCCGTGGCAGACAGTCACGTTTCTATTATCTACCAAACTTGATGATTTTTTCTGACAGAATAAGGTAAATGTCATTTTTGGGGAGCGATGGCATGGAAGTAACATGTGCACTAACCTTATACAATGTCTCATCCCAAATGCTACTGCGGAAGCACTGACAGACAGCATTCGCTCGATCAGCACCAGCGGCAAGCTCACTAAACTTCAGTACAAGAGCAGCTCGGTCTTCGAATGTCTAAATTTTACGGAGTGAGTCCGTAGCAAGCTTAATCGCTACAAATTACAAATGGTCCGATAGACGTACCTTGTCTCGGTGGTCAACTTCGATAAGATCCATTTTGTGGATAAGACAGAACACCTAAACTAGCAAACACAAATGCAAAGTTAAGCCACACGAACAATAACTGTCGGGAGAGAATACTAGTAAGGCACTGATAATGTTTTACAATCAAAACGCAAATGGCTATCTTTCGCGAAATACTAAGCTAGTTCACGTAAAATCATAAAAATGATGCAAGATAAGGTGACTGACATGTAATTGTAAGTGTCAGAAACGAAGCTGAGATGGAAGGGAACAACATAAAGCTATCTCTTTTCTGAAGAGAATTCCCAGCGTACAGTTTCCTCCTTTCATTACACTATACTATTTTATTATACAAAGGATACCCCGAGATACCGCAAACTATCTCGTTTGGCCTTCCACATCCGAGGTTTAAAAAAATTTAGAAAAAAAATCGATAAAATCTTGTTTAGGAATTATTTGAGGCGCTGAAATCTTGCATCCACTTTGTACCACGACCGCATTTCTGTAGGGTTACAGTAGGTATGCTATAGAAATTGTTGCTCACAGGATTTCTTCATATTTTGCATAAGTGTTAACTGAGATGACGAACAAGAGTATCGCATCCGTTTGAATTGTAGCACCGCTTTTGTCGAAATCCGATGGGGTTATTGTGGGAAGCTAAAGGAAAGGTCTAATAGGAATATGGCAGCTAATGCCAAATGATTTTGATAGTCACAACGAGCCACGCAAGGTATCGCTTTCCTTTAGTTATTTTCGAACAACGATTGCAGAGGTGTACAGAAGACATCATCTCCGCAACCCTTCTTCGAAAAAAGGGTGGCAGTGCAACATGGATACGAAATTTTTAGCAGCGCTTGAAATATCCTACTGGTAAAAGATTTCAGCAAAAAATCTGAATTTTCGGGCCTAAATGTAAAATAATGTCCCTCACACTTATGCTGAGATTAAATCATCTTCAAATAAAAATGTGGATGTTTACCTGGGCATTCGGAGAGTTGTGTAAAAGCGCTTCAAGGCACGACTGATAATAACCAAGATCCTTTTCGAACTCTCGACTCTCCACGTCGAACACATAAATCAACACCTGCAAAAAAAGACATCTCTACCAGGCACACATAGTAGAAAAACGCGGATCCTCGTGAATATTGGAGTATTGTAAATGAAAATAATGGAGGAAACCAAATAATTACCTGCACGTTTTTGAATATCTGATCCTTTTGTGAAGATAGATAATTGTTCATAAATGTTTCTTGTCCACCGCAATCCCACAAATGTAGAACAAGATTCCCAAGAAACCTGCAAATGTACAGTTCCAGTCCTTGAAACACGCATTAGACTAGACATCATCAAAAAGAATACGACTAACACTTTGAAAAACATACCGAACATGAGCGTGTTCGACCTCCATAGTAGGACCCAATCTGGATGTGTCACGAGCTATGTAGTTTGCAAATATAATTGATCGCATGCTCGTCTTGCCTGATCCACTTTTGCCCATCAACAACACTTTCCTCTTTGAAGACATCTTCAAGTAGGGAAAGAGATCAGTCCCATTTTCTTTTCATTTTGATGATCAAAATTGATAAATTACGACAACAATAGAGAAGTAAATGAGTGCCGGAACTAATTAAACTAATGAAAGGAAAGATTAAGGTGTCAAATCTAGAAAGAAAAACTTAATATTAGCTTCTTAGGCAGTGATAGCGAGAAAACATGTGCACCAAAAAGAAAATAGGACTCCAGCTGCCAATGCACGCACCACAGCAGTTGACCGCTATACCGACCGTGAAGTATAGCACCCCACTCCGACGTCGCTAGCAAATCAATACACACAGGGATCATAGTCGCCGGCTATAGCGCCTGAGGGCTCTAAACTCCGTGTGGATTATAATACGAGCGGTGCCGGACGCAGAAAGTAAGCGGAAGGTAGGGGGGGTTGGAAAGAAGGGGGGTCTCCGCCTCTTTGGGGACAAAGACGGAAAATAAAATTAATAAAAAATATTAATTATAATGATAAATAATAAATAAAAATTATATTAGAATAATAATAAAAATGAACAATAAAAAATAAACTGATGCAAGATTTTTATTTGTATTTCGAAGTAATTTCGAAACCTCCCCCCCATCCCCTGCATCCGCCACTGGCGCGTCCCTATGACTGTCTACAGCGGCCGGTAATCCATACTCGCTCTCCCTATCCCTGCCCAAAGAGCATTATATTATGTCAGCACAATTCGCATAGAGTTGGGATACTTCTAGATCGTAACAAGACCAGCTTTCTCCAAGATCCATGAACTTATACCCAAGCAAAATCAGGCTATCAGACCAACTTTTGCACCCTGCGTCTCCTAGCGCTGCGTAGTCTATACGGCACCCAATTACGTTAACTACCGTTAGTTTACTTGGTTACCGTTTCATGAATTCCAGCCCAGTTTGTTCCCTAGGTGCCCCACAATCACACCACTCACACTGGATCCCGTTTCCCAAAGTTGTAACAGTTCAAAGCGCAATCGTACATTAACAGAAGAAGCATAGGAAAACTATCCGCAATGGTGGAAGTTCCAAAAAGTACAATGTGTGAGCATACGAAGAAGCAAAACCTACTGCAGCAAAAACGCAGATGAAAAACAAGATATTTTTAAGCTCAGCAACTTTAACACTTCTGCAATCAAACACACCATCAAAAATCTTTTTTCTTTACATACAATACATGTAAAACCACCATTATTACATAATATCGACTGCAAGTACCATAAGTTCGAATGGAGAAAACCAGGTGAAAAAAGAAGCGATAAGAGACATCAGCAGTACGAACCTGGCTAAGTTCAACAGCCACCGTGCTATCTATTGGAATGCTGGGTGACACGAAATGAAGGCAACCCACGATAACATCTGATAACAATTTCTCTACAGGAGAATGCAACACGATGCAGTGAAGATATCTTTGAGACAAAGTGAAATTTTCGCCTAGTCAAGAGACCGGTAGCATTCACACATGTGTTTGTATTGTATAAATGGCGGTTCCTCGGAACATGACAACCACCGGAACAGAGAATACATTAGTATTCACATGAATTCACATAGTAACAGACGAGAAACATCAAATAAGCATTGTAAACGAACGAATGGGAACACCTTAACCATACGCAACAGAAAATATAAATTATTAAAAGGAGGAAATAGCGCCGAAATATGGCACTGGCAGTGACCAAATGTACTGGTTTGTTATTTCGTTAGAGAGTAACGGATAGGTTATCGCTAGCTACTGAATCATGATTTTTCTTTGGCATGCTAACCCACACACTTACTACTCCAACAGCTCCAGGAAACGTTTCAATGAAAAATATCTCAAGAACGAATGTGCAAGAGAACAGTGCCCAAGTTACTCGACGTAAATATGCAATGACTGTCAGGCCTTTACCACTGAAAATTAGGACTGATGGTTGTTCTTTTCTATTCAATTATTCTTATCAATTATTACTCCCTTTAATGCAGCAGAGCACCTCATTTCTCAGGTACTAAACTATAGCCTTTCTCACCTGCCTCTCGCTATGGCACACATTTCCACTCGTTCTTTCGTTCTCTAATTTCTCTCCAACTATCGCCCTTTGTGAAACAGACCATAGCGAGAACAAATTTCGTTGAACACCAACTATCATGAATGGTCAAGCCGCCCAAACCCAAAACTACTAACAAACTAACTACAGCAAATGCAGAACAATTGAAGTGGATACTAATTTAAAAATAAATAGAAGAAAAAGAGGAGTAAACTTTCTTCCCTATTGTTTTGACGAGAAGTCCTGCTGCTTTTTATAAAATACTGACTCCGTAATAAGCCTGACTGCAAAATCAGCATCTGAAAAAGCGAGTTCGCAATGCAACTGAGAAAAGAAGCTGAGAACCCAGTACTTTTGGATGCGCTTGAATTAAAATTCAGAAATTATTAATACAAAGAAGAAATAAAAACATCCCGTATCAACAATACCACTGGGCAAATATGAGGTCAGACTTCCGGGCATCAGCAAAGATGCAAAACGAGCGACACAAAAACGTTGGATATCTTAACACAAAGAGTACTTTTCAAACGATGAATCAGCACTCGCTCTGATTCGCTGTATGCTCATCTAAGGAGGAATTTATAACGCCAGTCGCGAATCCAGCCATGACGGGATCCACCGCTTCGGGTTCTTTCGTGCTCGACCAGCTAGTATTCTGAAAATTCCCGCGATGGTTCTACGAAAACCTCTTAATCGTACATGCCAGGCACATATGAACACAAAATTGAAGCTAGTTAGGCCAACACACGTTTTTTGTTGAGCCCTGCGTCACTATGCTGCCACTTTCAAATTTTTTCACTACCACGAGATTCTCACCTCGGCATCAACACCGGGCCAGTCACTATACCTATCAGACGCAAGGCTTTGCTCGCTTTTCATAGTCGAAAAATCCGCCCATTCATCTTCATCTTCGGATTTCTTCGGAGTACTAGTGTTGTTTGGGAATTTTGCCCAATCATCTGTGTCTAAAAACGATGTTATGTTCAAAAGGAAACCACTGTGAGATTTCCTACCTGAGCTTTTGTCTTTAGTTGGTGTTTGGTCCCACTGCACTGGAAAAGCATTCGCATCCTGGAACTTCGAGTTGCTGTTGCTTCCTAGCCAATCAAACGCTGCTTCTCCGTTTGCCTTTTTCATATCGGGCCAGTTATCGCCAGCTGAAAAGCTAGTACATACGAAAAGAAAGGTAGCAACCGAAAATGGACATAAAAGCTTAGGTATTCCAAAAAGTCAGAATTAGCCCCAGAAGTCAAAACATTGCACTTTCAAGTGACAAAAGTCAACTGCAACACGTCAATTTCCCTATTTTCTCTTGAAAATGCAAGAAACTCAGCCTTTAATCGATCTTTGATCTATGAAAGAGACATACCTGATTGGTCACCTTGTAGTGGCCAGTCATCCAAAAGTGAACATTTCTTTGTACTGCACATCGCTTCGAATTTGCTCTCATCCACGTCATTTTCTTCCAGGTCCATGTCCACTTTAGTCACGTGTATGGATTGGATTGAGAACCTACACAGCACCAGAATAAGGACCATAGACCCATTTCTACCTCCTCAACACTTACCCTTTGGTCTCAGAGCTTACTTGTAGCTCTCCGAGGGCAGTGTCGAACACATCCGTCATGGGCACACTAACAACTTGAGTTTTGAACTCGTTAAGGACATGTTGCTGGGGTGCTCCAATTTGTCGTTCGAAATCGTCCATAGCTTCCCCTGTACAGGATGTTTTATTTGAATATACGTACTGGTATGAAAGCAGGTCACCACCAATAGTTTCGTGTTGAAGCGAGGGTCGGACACTGGCAACATCAGGATCCGGTAGATTCCATTTCAGCCATTCTTCAACTTTGGTTACAACTTCTGGCCAGAATTCACACGCCTGGACATAGAGAGTGAAAATAATTCGCATATGAATAGCAAACGAGAAAATCAGTGACCTCAATGAGTTCTTCAATGGCTTCCTTGTTCGACGAAGTCTTTCGTGCCTGTTCAACAGCCAGTGCGATATGAATGTGATGTGTCCGTAAGGAATATAGATCCACTTTCGGAAGAACGCAGCGAGGATCGACACCATAGCGCACCATTTGCAGGAGGTTCGCTTTCTGTAAATATTGATGCTCATTCCTCAAAAATAACACTGATTACGTTTTCTTGCCCCCCCCCCCCCCACCATATGTGCTCAATCTAGCCAAAATACCTAAGCTCTTCGAAACCAATGTAGAGGTAGTCACAATGTTGGCTCACTACCTTATTCAGAATCTTTTAGAAAAGCCCCATCACTGGAATGATCTCGACAGGCATAAACACTGAAGTTAACAAAGTGAAATACCCGGCAAAGAAGTGACCATCGCTACAAGAACATCCAGTTCCTAAGCGCTGCTCTACTATTCGTTATTATAAAGGGACTATCGGAATAGAAGAATCTTTATTTGTAAGATAGATCAACTTATGGCTCCAAAAGAGGGAAACAGGGAAGAAGTCTTAGGTCCAGAACAACTGAAAAAGCGAAATGTAGAAAGAAATGAAAGAGTAAATGCTCAGTTAAAAAAGTCGATGGACAAATACAAAATGGAACAGGGAGATAAAAGTGCAAGATTTGAGAAGAATTTTCCGCTCGGTTGTGGAAAAATTTGAATTGATCTCCAGTTCCTGTTGACGGTACCCATACGCAAAGGTTAGCGAGCGTTTTCATGGATAGCGATGAAAACTGAAGAATAACCGCAGCCCTTAGTACTTCTGCTGCTGTAACGAAACATTGATCGTGCAGCGATGCGATGGTAGACGATGGACCTTATAATTTGTTTGAAAAACGAACATTTACCGCCTTCTTGTAATTAAATGCCCCATGAGATTTATAGCACCTTCATTGTAAAGAACAACACTGACGTTCCAAGAAACTATCAAAAAGCATAATGCGAATCCAACGAGCTAATGAATTTTTAATAGTCTCACCTCAAGGAAGCAAGCAATCAGTGGGGATGGTTTCTCGAGTACCGAGAACAAAACGAAGGACACCATCCTCTGCACCAACCCGTGAAGGATAGAACACCTCGGATGACGCCAGACGGAAAGAAACAGCTAAACATAGAATACCTCATCTCTGCGTTGCGAGTCGTTCTCTATATCCAACCTTTTTAACATCACACTTCTCGAACTGCTGCGCAAGGGCTTCATGTGTAGCTGGGTGGTTTGTATCGCATAATTCAATAATCACACGCAGAATGTAATACCAGTTCTCATCAGTGGGATTATTCGCAGCCTGAACAGTTCCGATTTGAAATGCCTGCTGACAAAACCGTAAAATATCACAAAAATTACCTCCAATTCCGCAATCACCAGCTGGATTAACTCAGCCGTTGATCGTGCCACAACACCTTCGGTGATTCGATTGGAGTCTGGACACCAAAGCTAAAACAACATACAAAATAAAGTCTTTGACAGTGTAGAAAGGTGCATCAAATACACATACCCTAACTTCATCATCTTTCGATCCATCATTTCGCGCCCCGTCTAGACCTGCCGAAGGGTTTCCACCTACCCATGGAATTTCAGCATTGAATTCCTTGTATAGGGTATGACTTGGTCGGAAGAGAATATGATTGGTGCTCAGCAGACAAATGAGTATTTCACAAATATTTCGAGTCACGGATGAGTTTACTGTTCCATTTTCGTCCTTCTTAAAGAAAACGTTTCGTACCAAACATATTGGACTTTCTAGGAAATGAACAACAAATCACAGGGAAGGAAACTTGGTTTAGAAATGAGAGAATCAATGAGTGGTGGTGAAAGGAAAAATTAGGAAACAGGCAACACTTCTCCAAAGATAAACAATAGTGAGAACGTGCATAAATGTATAAAGAAAGTTGATTTCACGATGAACAGATCATGCAAATAACAGCATACCTGAAGCATCTTTTTCGTCAATAAAGAAAGCAGGTTTTCCGACTGCAACTCGTCATTTAAAATATCGCTTCTGACATCTAAGGCATACATCTGATCTCTTGTGTTTCTTAAGCAAATCAATTTACAGGGAAAATGCAGTCTTATTCTTTAAAAAAACACACCTCACTAAATTTGTGTATAGTTCCATCACATTTTCATGCACACATTCAGGCTGACTAGGATCAAGCATGTCAACAATCTTCTTGCATAGACTTTCATCAACGTACCACTACAAAATTTAATCAAATGTAGAATAATCGATGGTAACAGGTTGACAAAGAAGGTGATATGGCTGTTAACCGGATTCACCTGTTTGATTTTCAAAAAATCATCAGCAACCTCTGGAATCCACACTATATTTTGTAGGAGCTCGCTTATTGCGCCCATTCGTAAACTCGATATGCAGTTCGGTATAAAATCACAAGATGACAAGATTTCCAATGTCTGAAGAACCAATGAGTCTCAATGAGTGAATGAGTTCGCCGTACAGGAGGCTAATAAACAACTATTTACCTTGCTAAGAGATCTGTGGAACAGATGTTGAACAATCCGCATGAAGAACCCACAAACAAGGTGATTTTTTGAAGGATTATCATTGAAAAACTCTTTGACAGGTTTCAGCGCCTCCTCGCACTAGAAGTGAATTTAGACTGACATCAATATTAAACAGCAACAGTGAGAAATGAGGGTGAGAGTACAGTGGATGAAAAAAGACGAAATCTGGAAAACTGGATACAACTTACCGCAAGAAAAGCGTTAGTGATTTCGTTGTTGTTTCTTAACGTCAAGATTTCCATGCAAGCATTCGAAAGTCTGCAATAGTACTATATATAGAAGATCCAGTAAAGTATACGCACTGCTCGAGAAAAAAGTTCATGTGACAGCCTGTTCTGCGAAAGCATTGATTATCTGCAATCACTCTTGTCTTTTTAGTAGTGAAGCTATAGTAAAATGGATGCTCTTGAAATAAACAGTTAAAGACCTTCTTGTTCGTCTCCAGCGATTTCTCAACATTATGCAAGTCTACATTCTAGACTAGAAAACTTTATAAGCTAGAGCGAGACAGACAGATAGACAAAGACAGACAGAGGGAGGAAGAGAGAGAGAGGAAGAAAGAAAGATGGAAAGAAAGAAATCAATGAAGAAAAAGAAAGGGGAGAGTTTGAAAACACCAGAAAGAGATATGGCGATGGCTTGACCGTTAAAAAAAGACACGCGTAGAAAGTGGCGATCCAAACACAAAAATCCACTGAAGGTCAAATATATGCGATGGAATGATTGAGGCAGTTATTGGCAATTAGTAATTAAAACAGAATGCCTATGCAGGTCGCATGAAATTTATCATATAATTCATATAATACAAAGTTCGTGGCATGAGAAATCTATCCTCAATAAACTTTTTAGTTGCGCAGGAAAGGAGGCAAATGAACTAATATGATGTTTCCAAGGATTTCAGGAGGGGGGTAAAGAGGCTCCCCAAGGCTTGCTGACAGTCATAGCCTGTCTTGGAACCTGTACCCTGTGGAGATTTTGCGTGTTTGCTGCAGCGGATAGCGGCCACGCCCATCGCCCCGCCCACATACGAGCCCATATGCAGAGTTTGAGGGGGAAGCGGAAGTCGAGAAATTGAGGAGTGATTTCTAAGAAAGTTTAAATAAAGCCGCAATTCAAATTTTAAAAAAGATCGACGGTTTTAAGGAATTAAAAATCGAGCCAGGGCTTATTTAACATGCTGATCATGGATTTAATATCAATTTTGTATCAAAGTGCCATTTCTGAAGTGTTTCAAGTCTTTACAGTACATATCACATTTTCAGAATCTGCTGATTCTTTGTAAACTGGGGTCATTCGACGTTCTTATCTCGAATTCGGTGCATGTTTTGTATCGTGATGTCCTTCTTCAACAATTAATGCACGGATTGCGTAGCTTGGATAAATCCAAAACTTCAAAAGCTCATCACTACATAGAATGCTTTGTAGGATTTTTCTAGAATTTCCTGTTCTCCATTTATATTTGCATTTTCTCCAACGCAATCGATCATGAATCCATCGCCAGATGAGGTGTAAGAAAGGCCCCACGGTTACGTGCTGTGCCTGCAGGCGTACCTCAGGGATACAATGCCGTCAGATCGCCACTCTCTTCCTGTTTTGTTAGCATTGATTTTCTGAAACTAAGAATGCAACAGTGAAATAGACTGCGGACTATGTGCGAAAAATGTGAAGTGAACTGGTATTTAGTAATATATTCATTAAAAATCTCAATTACTACATAAAATTGTTGCCACAGGAAACTTTTTATTTTTCATATATTTTCCTTGTGACAAGATAGGGAGCGGAGAATCGTTAAAAAAGTGTCTTTGTGTGCGTCGGGATCTTTTTGAAAAGGTCTTTGCAGAAGAAAGAGCTCAACACTTTTTTATAAGCAAACTTTGTCATTCAGACGATTCGTTTTTAGTTTCGAAATTTCAACTTTGCTTTATGAATATAAATCCAGTGGTTTTAGGAAAGAAATTACACCCATCCTGCTTCTCAATTGTTGGAAAAGATCATCACGATACAAAACGTATTCAAGATAAAAACGTCAAATAACCCTAGTTTACAATGTTCCAGAAGATTCTTTTTTTAAAAAAAGTATACGCTTGGAGCACTTCAAAAATGGCATTTTGATAGAGAATAGGTGTCAGATCCGTAATCAGCATGTCAAATAACCCCTAGGCGAAGATTATTCCTGAAATCTGCGGTTTTTCTCAAATTTAAATCACAATTTTATTTAAATCTTACTTAAACTGCAGCTTTGAAAACTCCCAATCAATTTTGTGTAGTTTATGTGCCTATTTATGTAGTTTGCGCATACTATAGTTCTATAATCGTATCGTACTATCTTCTTATCACCTAAATATCATTTAATTTCGCTAGTACCATTCACTCCAATGACTCCCTCTTCCCAAATTTTTATTTCAATCATTGCTATAATTTCATGCCGATGAGAGCACAGACAGTAGCAGGGTGGTGAGAGGGAAGAGAGGGTAGGACGAGAGAGCTGTGGGCGTGGCCGTTGGCGGCAAAGGAGCGTATCCCTCCTGGATATGTATCCCCAAGGCACGGGAGCCTCTTTATCCTCCGCCAGGATTTCACAGTAGAAAATCTTGCCTTCAGAAAAGAACAGAGCAGGAGAAAGTAGTTGGAAAGATAACAAAGACCTCAAACATACTTGTAATGGTTTTTAATTGGTTGCGAACTGTCAACCTTGGGCCGAAGAGCAGTATTAGCGAGCTCAGTGAGAACGTCATCTCGACAAAAGCTAAAAAAATATTGTTTGATGGACTTTCAAGCATAAAAGAGCTGATGAACCTAGAACTTACTACTCTATGAGTCTCCTGTTTCCTCCCCATAACTCTTGTAGTGTATAAGAGAGCTCTAGGATATCGTTCAGTCGATTTGAGGAGACATAGGATTCAATGGTTTCGTCTCTCGATTCACCTAATTTCTTTTCTTCTTCCCAAAACATCTAAAAAAAGGAAATTCATAACAATATCCTGAAGCATTTCTCAGCAGCTTGGTTGCGAGAAAAATTAACAACGAAGAAATAAAGAAAATAGTGAGAGCTTTCTTGTTTGAAACAGATTTGGCAGATGAAAGCACAAATAAATAAGGATAATCTGTACTACTAAGTCAGTGACTTTGACTATTTCACCAATATTTGTTAGACTGTTAGGACTTACGATCAGACTACCAAAAAAAAAAAGAAAACAAGAGCAAGGCATCACAGAAAAAGTTTGAGAGTTCGAGAAAATTCCCAAATATTACTTGCAATACTTGCACTATAAAGCATGCAAAATAAACAACTGAAATCATTTCAAAAGCTATAACCATATCATGCATGAAATAGAACAGAAAAAAAAACAACAACGACCGCTGCAGATGTGAACATGAACATTTGGAAAATAAACTTCAATCAAATCACAAAAAAGATGAGCGCTCAGAACTCAAACAGGTACAAAAGTAGAAAAAGGGCTCAGTGGACCATAATCCTGCAGATTTATATGAGGAGTTCAAAATTTCAAAAATTCTGCTGCATTCCAGGAAACTCAGATGAAATGAAAGCGTCATATAAGCTGTCAGGTTTCACTGACGTGAAAATGTATCTCCCGCTGGAAAATTAGTAGACTTGACTGCACTGAAACTTGAGGACAAATCGACCGAATGATTGGAAAATATGAAAAATGAGATGCTCTACTTATGAAGAAGATCGGGCACGAAAGTTTTTTTTTTCTGGAGCAGAGTGATGCCATGCGAATTGCACGACGGCGCGAAGGTCCGGAAAATGTGCATTGGAGCGCACTAGCCGATGTGCCTTCTCGAGAAATCTGTCGCGGTGCAGCTTCACTGCATTCTCAGTACCTCAGAAACAAATTGTCGTCAAGCATTTGGTGAGCAGGTTTCTGATCGCATCCTGCTCTACCAAACGCTTATTGACCACGTGTTTTCACACTTCCTTGCCGACAAGTTGTCCGCCCAAAAGCATGTCCACAACTTGCTCTCACCATTTCTTCACTGACAATCTATCAGTCCTACAGAGCTGCCCGAAGTAAGGCTTGTAGAGAATGGTGGAGCCGTCTTTCTGTTGACAGCGAACGCTTTCCTTGAATCGTACCACACTAACCTTCGGCCCCTTAGCGTTGCAAATTCAGACCTTCGTGTTGAGATATGGGAGGAGACCACTGTCGTCAGGGAATCCAATAGTAAAGTGTATGTTCGGATCACACGATTTAAGATTTGCAACCAGACAAATTTCCACGAGGAATGTAGCACAAAAACGGAAAGACCGACCTGCGGTTCTTCCGGATAGCTGCTGCTGTTCTTCCAAACTAGTCCAGTGGGAAGCGGAAAGTCCGCAGCAGAAAACATTCCGAATTTTCCGACATTTACGGACATCTATACCCAACCTCGTTCTTGGCCAATCGCGGTGGGCGCGCGGAGTGGTCCTTAGAATTCTCTGCATGCAATAACGTCGAAAGACGATCTATTCGCTGAAATGAACGGTTTCATGTCTTGAAACTTGAAAGAGTCTCAAAAAAGTTCTATGGATATCCTGAAGGTGTAAAGGACTTCTAATCCTATGTAGACCAACCTGCTAAAGGACCGCTAGGCAAGCGATGTAGAAGCTCAGCAGCAGAGAGTCCACAGATGGTCGATCTCTAACAAACTCTCTCTTCTGCAGGTTTTCTGGTTTAATCGATCTTGACGGCCCTTCTGGAAGTTTCACGCGTGTCGGAATGGACCTCTGTGATCAAATATTTTCTAATCGTCACTTATTCGTATTGGATGCTGATTGTATGAGGCCAGCCCCGCCCCGCAAAAAGTTGGGTATGTCCCGCTACCACACAATAGATATAGGTCTTCTTCCAGAAAGGGTAGCTTCATTTCTGGGAAAATATGAGAAAGCTTACACTCTCTTAATTATGAAATACATGAGTCTTTTTTCCAAATATCGATGCCATGTTTACTTGCTCTTTACACTTGAAGTAACCTAGCTCTTTTGTGTTCGCTAAGCTTGACTGAGAGAAAATGTTTTTCTTTGTTGATAGTCTTTACATTTTCAATGTGCTCTTCGTTAGATTCGACTACAGAACTTCGATTACCTGGATGAATAGACAAAAAGTTCTTAATTAGTTCAGACAATACAGTAACACATGAAACGTGAACAGGTGCCTTTAGGCGATTTTTTGACAAACGTTTCGTAAACTTCTCGCAGTTCCAAGGTTGCATTCCGCTCAGGAGACACAATCATCCCTTACCACTATCAAGATGATGAAGCAGTCGCGAACATGAACTTGTGGAAATGCTGCAAACGGGATCTACTTGTACGCGATGAAGAATCCTTTCCAGTTTTCTATACTTAGTACCGCAAATGTAAGAGCTAAACATGTGGAGAACCACTTTTTATTAGGCGCTTATGCTGGCGAAATCGGGACCCTACTGGTAGCTGTAGTATAAATTGAAGTCTGGAAGGTCACCAGACATCACCCGCAACGATGAGATTCTTCTGCTACCTCTTCGCTATAATCTCCATCGTTCAAAGGTAGGATCTATTACTGGACTGCAACCAGTTAAAATTCGTGGGATATGGTTTTTGTATAACAAATACCCACATGTAGTGTCCTCAGTCAACTCGCAGATCCTTCTGAAATTCCCTTGAGTCGTGGATTATTTCGACGTTGTAGCCAAAATTGTTGCAAGTGTCAAGAAAGCGTTACAAATTTTCACATTCAAGGGAGCACTGGTCATGAATACAGGGTGGTCCAAAATTACGCAGACACGCTGAAATGTTCGTATCTAACGTTAGAAAGCGCGGTGGCAATTCTGTTTCCAAGACGGTATTTTTTACCCTACAGTGAACAAAATCCACCATCACATCTCACGAATCCTCCTATCAGCAGTGAGGAAACATGAAAAAAAGTAGAAAAACACAACATACAAGCAGCATTTTACATTGTTTGTATGGTTTTGTTCGTATGTTTTTGTTTGTTTGTTTGTTTATGTTTATTCATATGTTTTTCTACTGCTGTGGCGTGGAAGTGCGATCTACCTAGATAATCCAACCATTTTAGAAGCGTTTGCTCCAAAGATTCAACCATTTTATAGGAGTAAAATCAGTTTTTGTTCTTGATTGAATACCACAATGAGAAATCTGCTTGAATCAGTACTGAAAATAGGATTTATGAGGAATCGGACTTGAATTCTTGTGCAAAAACAGGGCAAAAACATCTGTTAGGACTGTTTCCGGCTCTTTTTCTTAGTGTTCAGGTAGGGCAATGGAACTTGCTGGGCTTACAAACTCCTAATCCTGAAGTTCTAAGGGGTGTGTCTCCCAATGGACAATTAACAGTGTTGATTTGTTTTGATGAGCACGCCCAAATCGTGTTGAATTTCGGCGGATCCGCACCAGACCTCGGTTCTCACAACCATGGTAGGTGGTCTTTCACAGCCATTTTATTGTTTTTCTGTTCCCCAGGCCATGAATTCTTCGATGTGCTGGTTAGTGACCGTTTTGCGGAGTCCTGCTCGTTGGCATAACACGTGCGTATAGACTAAATACATGAAAAATGGAATTGGGTGATAGAACAAAGCTCAACTGACGGCCCAGCCGTTCCTGAAATTCATAGTGTTAGGTATTGTTCTGGAATAAGCTGTGTTATTGAACAGATGAACAGCAAAGGATTGGATGCAAAGTGCTAAGACTCTAGATAAGTCGAAAAACGCGCATCGCCCCCTTTGTCTTAGTTTTGGACCACCCTGTTCAGCAGTTTTTTAAAATGTAGAGCCGTATTTTCACAGAAACGTTGATATAGTAAGGAAACGATGGGTGAAACGGCAGGACTTTTTCGATGAAAATAAGGCATTCGTCGGGTTCAGCGGTACGGTCCAAACACAGTGGTAAATCTTCCACACACATAAATTGGAATTTCAGGTCCAGTGCGAGCTATCCTCATCATCATGAACATGGTTTGTCGCAGTTTTCCTTCATTTATTTGGCAGAAATATTCTCAAAACATGGCATTAACCACTTTTCCGAGAAGAAAATAAATAGAGTAGAGATAGGTCTTCTTCGCCGTACTAATGAGTTCCCGGGAGGACCTATCTCTTATACCTATTTACCCGTACAGTCCGGTCCGGCAGCCACTGCAAATGGGCGCCGGCCGCCGCCACCCTTCGGCGCCCCGGTATTAATGAGCTATAAATCACTCGAGCTTGGGAGAAAGCGAAGAAAAATACAATTTTAATCCATAGTAGACAGGGTAGCTAAGCCTAACCCTATGCTTAAGAATGGGTTTAAGGCTTAGGCTTAGGCGTCACAGGAGTGGCCCCACCCAACTCCCTTTTCACCTAAATTTCGAAGATAAACTACGACAAGTATAAGTGTAAGTAAGATTGGACACCATTCGTACGCTGCATTGCGTGCGCGCATAGCTCAGTGGGTTGAGCGAATGATCGACGTTGTGGTGGTCAGGGGATCGAATCCTGCGATGTGCCACCCTTTTGCAAATACATATAGTATGCTGCTTACGACTGCTGCAGTTATATAACAAACTCCAACATAAAAAGTAGCCCGGATGGCTCAGTGGTTTGAGCGGCAGATTGCAATCTGTCCCTATCGCTGGTTCCACTCCGTTGGAGATCCAGAGTTAAGTATCGCAGTGTTTGGGGTTCACTGCTTGGAACGTCCCCCGTGATCTCCTTCGGGTAGTCCAGGAAGGCATCCGGCAACGTTTTGCATAAATTTCGAAGATAAACTACGATAAGTGTAAGTGTAAGTAATAGTAATAGTGTAAGTAATAGTGAAAAACCACTTTTTCAAAGTTGAGGGAAACCGGGAGAGAGTAACTCCGCCGTAAAGGACTGCTCCACGAAAGATAAATGACAGCGGTAGAACTACTTCGCAATGGATATGAAACAATTTATACGGATTTCAATTATTTCTGAGGATCCCGAATTGGATGAGCTTTACTATTCAGATGGGATAACTGAAGTACTGTGTCCATCTATAGAAGAATAACGGCCATTTTTGTATTCGCGAAGCAGTGTACTATAGCAGAAAATGGAAGAGTTGGCTTCGCTTATTGTGTATTCAGAAATCTTTCCCCATGAAAATCACAAAAATGAAAAAAAAAAGTGAAAGTTGCGAAAATGGTCCCCTGCTTTATAGCCTTAATATATCCACTGCACTCTGTCTACTATGGACTAAAATTGTATTTTTCTTCGCTTTCTCCCAAGCTCGAGTGATTTATAGCTCATTAATACCGGGGCGCCGGAGGGTGGCGGCGGCCGGCGCCCGCCGGCGCCCATTTGCAGTGGCTGCCGGACCCGAGTATATGGTGAGGGAACGAAACGGGCAAATAGGCAAAATTCCTTTATGAATTTTATAGCTGTTTTATAATAAATTCTTTCCTCTACATCAATAATTTCATTGATTTACCAGAGTTTAATGTTCTGATCAGAACTTTCCAGTGGAGCCAGCTTATGCTGTCTTTGCCGAGCCTATTGCGCACGTAGATGTTGCACCAGCTCCTGTGGCTCCTGTCGTAGCACCAGCCCCAGTAGTCGAAACATCTCCAGTTGTAGCAGTGGCCCCAATTGTGGCACCAACTACACTTGTGGAAGCAGCACCAGTCGTCGCTCCGGCTCCAGTTTATCACGAAGTTTTCCCACAAATAATGGTGAGCAGCGTTTTGTTTCTTCTTTTCATTATTTAACCTAGAACCAGATTGCTTCATGGTTGCAAAAATATCTAAGAAAAACTACTTTGGACTCTGATCAAGGGTTATTTTAGCCCTATCACCACTACTACCCTCGTACTGAAGTGCGCAATGTTGTTCGTGCTTACGCTAAAGGTGACTTTTTGCCTTCAATAATGTTTTTACTGCTCCTCGATAACAGAAAACCGATGCTCGGCAATTTCAGAAACAGGTCACACCTCCGACACTGCTATGGCCATGGAAGATGATCATCATGACCACCATGGTTTCGGTATATGGAACCACTTCCCAATCGCTAATGTTTATGACCATCCTCATCACGCTGCCATGCTTGAGCATTCTCCAATCGCATACTATCCCCTTGGTCACTTCTACGGTGATATGAGCTCCTATGGACCTTGGAGGACGTTTCTCAAACGCCAAAAACTGGCTGACAAAAAGTTATCTAGATCTTTTGAGAAGAAGAATTGAGGTGGAGTGCCATCCATGAGCCAGCTCTCATGGGGAGCGAAAATGTTGACAATCTATTGTAAATATTGGTGCACAAAAATAAATCTATCACAGTGTATTTTGTGAGAGTTGTTTCCGCCAAATCACATTTGTCTGCACGCAGTGAGAGAAAGAAGAGCCTGTGAGAAAGGTAAGACGCAAAAATATCTCACATATGTATATATAAAATGATACACATGTCTTGGCGATCAGTATGAATGCATTCGCAATAGGGCTGGACCACTGCTCGCGCAATCAGCCACAAACACACCGGAGCGCTTCGAAGCTGCGCTGCAAGTAGTTCGGCTTGACCTTTACCACCTTCGCGACAATGTGCTCAACCGGTTGACACGCATGGTGCGCTGTGTGGGACAGCGTGCTCAACCGGGTGAGCACGGGTCCCACTAGTGCAAAAGTGTCCCATGTGACACACCATGTCAAAAGCGTAAGGTCGCAAACGTGTTAAGTGGGATAGTTCAGCAGATTGAAACCGGAAGTACATACAAGAAAGGCACTTTCGGGCCAGTTTGGAGTCCTTCAACTGGATTTCTGAAATCAGGCCTGCACCATTTTCTTCTCTCAAACTAGACTCAAGCCCTGTAAAAGTATGTACATATGTATGGATTCACTTTATGATGAGAATTTAGCCAAGCAAGAGAGTATCTCCTCATAATAATGCATGGATGAGGTGGACAGAAAGATGAAACTTGTAGTGTAACCTCTCAGTGGTTTGTTTTACAAAGTTACTGTTTGTTAGCCTGTGGCATCCTTCGCCTACTATGCATTCATCGTGTCCTTTTTTCAACCTTTTCTTGAGAAATTGTTAGAATTTTAGAAAGGAAGACGTTTGCAAACTTGTAGAAATAAGTCACTGTCATAGTCAATTGTAAAGATTAGCTGTGGTTCCTCATCTTCGTCTTCTCCATAAAATAAATCACAGCCGCTCACTCGGCTGCCAATATTAATTGGGAACCTCGGTAAATATTGTGTGGTGATTGCTTTTAGAGTTTATGTTGCTGGTATGCCCATGTTTCGTCACAGTTGTGTCTATAGAACAGTAGCTTGATGGGATTTTTTTTTTCATTTTTTTCTTCCGTCCCCTTCTCCTTCACCGGCAGTCAGTATACACATCCTTCTTATCGAGCACGATCCAGAAGTATCACTTTGTGCATCGATACCACCCTGTGAATTGACCTCTCCGATTGGGAAGGAGTTCATCAAAAGCAGCATCCACGGTACCTTTGTTCTATCAGATCTTGTTGCACTTTGAGATCGAGCTCTATCGTAAGAATTAATTTAGTCAAATCCTTCAACTGAGATGGTTCTGGTTGCTGTCAGCATGGCTCGTTAAGGAATGGTGGCAAAGTTTATCGGAGCGGGAATAGAAGGAACAAGAAAGAAAGTGATCGTCAACAAAAACACTCATTAACAAATGAGTGTTTCTGTTTACAGCCTCTTTCTTTATAAGCCGTTTCACGCTACAGCTCATCCGATGACATCTTGAAATGCATTCAGTCTTCTACATAGGAGCACTGATGACTTCAGCGGTGCAATATCCGTAGAATTATTTTGACCACTACCCAGGCCTCAATCACAACATATTATCTGAAAAATTTTATTAGATCAAATCAGAATTTATAAGACAATTACATTTGAGCACTCGTGTTATCCTTACAATGAACTAGAGCATTAAAATTGAATAATTCTTTAAAAAGTTCCAATCAAATGCTTAGTGGCGCTAAAAATCTGCGTCGCCACAACCAGTTTGTGCAAAACTCGAACCTAAGAAATTATCGTAGAATACCAGTGCTATCGTTTCGGCCCATACATCACTGCCACGCAACCCTTTTCAGCCCAGAATCAACGGTTGCTGGCCTTGTCTCTTGCCATTCTAGTCGACGTATGGTGGATGCATCTCGCATCTGTGAAATGAAGTCTTCAAAATAAATTTGAAGCAATATGACATGAGCAGTCTCACCTTCTTTTCTTCGCAAAACGTTACCCATTTCTGCAGAGCATCCCTTAAGTATTCGTTTAGTTCGACTTTAATCTTCAATCTTTCGAAATTATCGAGTGCCCTGTCCAAACTGATGCTGTAGTACTGCACATTGTACGCCAGTGCGAATGCTTGGCACGCAGTGAAACAATCTTCAGAGTAAATGAGCACCTTGAATTGGCTTGTTCGAATTAGGACAACAACTCGTGAATAAAAGACTTGTCAAATCACCCGTTGTGCTTTGTTCCTAGCTTGTCGTATGATTTCGTTCACAGATCGAAACTTGTCGAACAGCTCCTAAAAGAAAGTGTTAGCTTGTTCATTTTCGACGTTTCTTCATTCACTGTTTCCAGTGACAGCTCGACAGCGATTGCCCATATTTAGCTGTGGGAGAAAAATCGACAAATAATACTCGGTCATTATAATTATCTGCCGTCAATATTCGGGTAAGATTATCGGACATTTACCACCTGCGCGCATCAGGCCCCGCTCAGACAGTGCATAGAAAACGGCTGTTCCTGGTCTTTTCCTAGGAAGGACAGATCAGCTTTGACCTAATATGCCTGATAATGTGCTAGAATCAGTTAGCCCACCTTTTGAAGCATGTTCGGATGTTCCCTCCCATGTTCAGAAAAGGCAAAACAGCCTGACGCGACGCATGTGGGTGGTAAGTGTCCGCATACGCTCGGGTAATCTTGTATCAAAATGTTGCTAAGACGTGAATGGTCTCCAACATCCGATCAATGATTCCGACGTAAAACAATACTTGTATAAGGTACTTCTGACCGATGTTCTGCCTTTGATCAGATTTTTTCTACAACAAGATACATGCTATTCACTACATTTGTTGGAAGCTATATCAAGTTGCTCATTGTTAAGACTGAATCGAATTAACACAATCTAGTCAAAACAGCTGCTAATCGTGAAAAAAAAACCACAGTGATTTATGATGACGGTGGGTGTTATCAGTATCACTTATAGAAGCGCAGGCTCTGTAGCATTACAAAACTTCTATGATCAGACCTAGTATCTAAATATTAAGTGGACGACTACTTCGGACTAATACGTTAGTTATTATTCAAGCACAACCTCGCACATTTTCACTTATTTCCTTCCTCTTACAGTGCGGTGTGCCTGCAATCTGAAGTTTCCAGAAAACTCTCACTAACCTTCAAAGGCATACCGTCGTAGTATGAGTGTGCTTCAATAGAACTAAAAGAGTGCGGGATATGGTTGAGGAAAGTGCATGACTGTGACGACCGCATGGAACTCTTGACAGCCTTCTTAGAAACGTTCTAAACAAACTGTGGTGTAAACGGCCCTTCATATTCGTACGTATTCATAGATCTAGGTGAACATCACCCACTATAAAATAATTGATGTTGTTCTGACAAACATCGTGAATTTCTGCAGCTGATTCTGCATGACCGAGAAAAATAAATTCATGGACTTGAACTATCGATGTGCCAGATGAAGATGGTGCAGTTGAACAAGCCGATTTGTCCTGAAGATTCTATAATATTTGCGACATATATGGGCTTCAAAAAGGTTTATATGCACGGAAAGAGTCTGTGTGAAACACTTACCGTACTCGAAGTCGGTAAAGACACCAACCCACTATCCATAGATTGCGATTGTGTCCTTGGATCGCATTTCTGGGGCCTCACGAAGGTGATCTAATACAGATGGTGTACTCAGTCCATATAGATCTACGGCCTAGTAGATTTCACTCACCATAACCGGAGTATTACTGCCAGAGCTGCTAATTCTGTCCATATGCTGGCAACTGCTAGCAGAAGCAGATCTGAGAAGATGTCACTCAAGGTTTCACGAGATTCTGAGGAAGGGAATAACTGCGCACCTGCCGGGTTTCCTCTCGCTGTCCAGTGGCACAGGGCCAGTCTGCGAGCGATTCAAGAGACGCGATCTGGCAATCATCTGCAACAAAAGAGAAAAGTAAAATATTTCAGTCATGCGTATAAGACAGACGTACGTAAGATATAAAAAAGACAGTGCCAAGGTTTTGAATGGAAAAGAAAATGGTCCGAAATGACCGGATAACCAAATTCGTGTAAATATGTATATGAAATTAATACATCATGTGTTCATGGTACTGATTATAAATGGCATAAACAACATTGACTCAGTTAAGAAGAATCAAGGTAAAGACCATTTTGTTCAGCTCATAACGACGTTAGGAAATGTCGATATCGTTGTGAAGTGTAGACGTATTAGCTCTAGAAGATCAAGGATAAAATCAAAAAATCCAAATGATACCTTTTTTTAAATTATTCACGATTGGGCCTGCGTGCCTATAATAAAATTTCGGTACCCATTTCCTTTTCTCCTGCATTCTCAATTATTTTTATGAGAAACGAGGTGTGGTGGCTGGACGTTCCAACACATTCTCTAGGTACAAAAATTTATCGCCACCGAACTTCAGAGTATGGTGGCCAACACGTACCGTGTCCTATCGATAAGATCAACGGCTCCACATGTCTACACACTCAGCTCGACAAACTGCTTCAAATCCCGTTCCGAAAACTTTATTATTTATTTGTTTATTTATTACGCACATAGGCATGCTAGGTTAGTAACCATTGAACACTTGGAAACACGGAACTTATATAGAAAAAAAAAACAGAACATGAACTGAGTTGGTAAGGCAATAACGAGTGATAACTGTAGTTGCACAGATAGAAGTCAAGCAGGCGGCACAAAAAAATATCTATTAATCTATCTCTACATGTATCTAGTAGTTCGGGGTGTCACCCTGTTTAACTCAACAAGTACAAGCTAGAATTGAGCAGTAGTTACGTGGACATAACATAAGCTCAGAGAGGGCACATAGCTCTTGAAACTGTCGTTCACATCAACCCGCAAGATGCCCTCATTCCTCGAGGAGTCATGGGAGCAATGCCAGCAGTTCGAAAAACAGGTATACTAGTTATCGGATTGAGAGATAGTTTTGTGATATTTTATGACTACTGCTGGATTCAGCGTGTCGAAGAGATACAGAATCTGCTAAAAGCTCAGGTACGAAAACGAGGTGACACACTGCCTATGAATTTCATACACACTCATTCTGCTCAGTGCTGTCCCGTGTTCGACTCCTCCTCTCTCAGATAAAGTGGGTTGTCATTAAAAAAATACCTCCAGTTATAGTACATTTCAGGGAATTATGCGTAGAATGAAGTCCTAAACATCTGGTTCATCGTCCACTTTGTTGGAAAGTAAAGACAAGATGGAATCTAATGTCGATTTTATGATTTCTACTAGCTAACTGATACCGTAAATTTAGGAATATGAAGAAAATACTTAGGTTCTACACACTAATCCGGTTTCGGGGCTTGAACTAGAGCGGAAGCGCGGTCTCCTTGGCGCCCCCGTGTTTCGACAGCTGCTGTGCGAATAAAGAGGTGTGCAAATATCAGTACATATCGAACAGAGTTCATCCTAACAGCTGCACTGCCCTCAGGGGGCTATTAAAGGAAAGGGCTGACGTCAATTCATACCCACGTATTGCGTGCGACTTTTGCACTTACGTGGATGATGCGATGGAATTTCAATTTTTTTGTCTCATTAGTGAGATCATGCATTTACACAAATAACTGAAATTCTTCTCCAATTTAGGAATTAGCAAGGACGTCACTATAGAAAAATTGAGCTCCTATTAACTTTATGGTGAACTGCTACTCATTGAAAACTGCTTCATTTATCCTTTTAGAAAAAATATGCTTATTCCATTTGTTGAGCGTAGGTGCACAACCAGATTTTTCTTCGAGGCGTAGTCGTGATAGGGCTCTATCATGTTGGACGTCAGCCAGCCAAGTGGCGGTGACTAACTCTCCAGCTTGGAATTAGGGACAATACAATGTGCACCAACCTTCTAAACAAGCATGCTAGCTTGCTAAAACATAATTATGGAAATTTGAAAAAAAAACAATGAATATTATTCCATGATCGACTATTTTTCAATCTTGGCATTCTGAATTCGACCTTGTGTAGTATCTATTACAGCTGTTTTTGGTCAAGATTGTTAATGATTTTATTCCTCCAAATGGCCTACGTCTCGGCGATCTCGCCTTCGTCAGAGCCTCAGCTTTCGGTTAGCGGTCTGGGTCTCGACGGCATTGTCGAAAGCTGAGGCTCTGACGAAGGCGAGATCGCCGAGACGGAGGCCATTTGGAGGAATAAAATCATTAACAATCTTGGCCAAAAACATGAATACTATTTCTAATCCAAAATATTGCTCTCTTGGCAGCTCAACAGACTTCGAAAAGGGGATATGAGACGACTGAAGAAAGCAGTAGTTGAGATGGATTCCCTCCGTCTTGCCTGAAACTTCGGGAGATAATATGAACCCTTGGGAAAAGTGGAGAGACCGTTGCATTCCAGGATTAACAGAGAATGCTCCAGAAAACCTCCAGTTCTTATAAATTACAGCGTGTGGAGTGATCGTTTGTTCCCATCTTCATCTACACAGATAAATTCCTCCTCATCCAAGACCACGGAAACCTGTGCAACTACGGAAAGTTTTATAATAGTTTATGAGTCCATTCTTGAAGATAAACTAGTCCCAAGGATTGGGCTATGATTGTCTAAGCAATACTAGTAACAATAACATGCACTAATCCTTTAGAATTCAACTTCTGGCAATCAGAAAAGGCTTAGTATTCGCAGTAAATGCCAACATGAAGAGCTCAGCTCATTAGCTGTGTGTGTGCATATGGAGATAATACCCGCCAGCTTCCTGTGGCGTTGTCAATTTCCTCTAATTACCGCCATACAACGCTAACTGCAAGCGACACAAACTTGGAGAGAAGAAAAAAACATAAGCTACTGTGGCCGACCATGTAAGGATGTTCGCTGATCTCCTGCACAACGTAATAGACGAATCTATGAATATAAGAGAATTAGGCAATGTAGCCATACGCAGAGGTGGGAAGGTTGGTGATCATTAAACGTATCAAAGCATCCAAAACCGAGTGTGGTGTTTACATAAGGAATTCCTCTTACTAGTTATTGACTTCGAAAAGTGTTGTAACTCAAGATATCATTGGCAAACATTCTTTAGTTGAATGCTGACCGTTCGCTGTTACTACTTTGACTTGATCAGGATGGGCTTTATTTATTTATTTATTTATTTATTTACTTGATACAAGTTTTTTCAAGTTTTTAGGTAGCCATACATGCAGCCTATCAGTCAGTTGTTGGGTGTAAATGGTGCTAGGGAGAACACCATTTTTTACGAGCATTGGAGCATTGCATAGAAAGTCTTAACCCAGGATTTTCGGATGTTAGGTATTCCCTACCCCTAACAATCCTGGACTAGACTTACTGCCCCGATAGGAGCGCACCGTATGGACGAACAAAAACAGACAATTTCAAGGAATGTTGGCATATGTCTCTTATTCGCAGTTTGTCTACAAGTACACTGACCTGGCCCTACAAATGGGCTAGTCTCTACATGTATGTTGTATTCACTGTCCATTCGTTTCTTCAATAAACACTTCCTGCTGGTCCTCAAGGTTACATGAAGAAAATAAAGGTTATATAACGGTCTACTTGTGTAACGGAGCCAGGTTTGCGTGGGATCACCACCACTGCTGTGCTAAGGCTTTCCAATGGCCACGGTTCCGATTCTAGGCGCATGTTACGTCGGCTACAATTCCCAAAATGGGTAGGGTTGGAATGATATCCTACATGGGAAACGAGCATCAATCAAATGCCGATCGAATAGCAACCGAATAGCACTCGGACAGCCCTCCCATCTCGCCCTTTTCTACGATTCTACGAGGGCCCCTCTAGGGAATGTCATGCGGCTCCAGCTCCTGGAAGGGATGAGATCATGCAGACAGCTTACGTTTTACGAAGCGCCAGCTTACATAAGTTCCGTCGTTTTGAGGCAAGACCCATTAATGGTAGCATTATCCTGCAATTTTGAGCCCCGAGATCTAGGGGAAAACACGACGATTTTTTCTTGGATTTCTCGCGTGTTTTGTGCAGTTTCACCACTGAGTTTGTGAACTGCATCTCGTAAAACCTCCTACCTTTGCCTCAAAAAAAAAACGATAGAAAGGCGATAGAAGGCGATACTTCATCATATACACACGTGTGTTCTATACAATGGAGGATAGACACAGTCGCGATTCTGACGCAGCTCAGACGCAGGTGAGACGCATGCGTTTGTTTCTTCGCGTGCAGCATTTTCATTCACGATATGCATTCCGGGTAGACAAGTTTTCAAGGAAAATCTTTCGTAAATGGGTGGGTGTATTTGACGCATGACTGACGCACGCATCTAGTATAAATTGCCCAGAACGTCAAACACGAAGACGCCCACAGGCAATGAAATTGGAAACAATTGGGAAGTATAGATTACAAACAAACAAAGTTGCTATAGTTGGAACCTTAGGGATTCAGTTCTAAAGAAATTCTAGCAGGACTAGAAAATCAGGAAATAGCGAGTTCTTAGTTAGCAGAAGAGCGGCAGGCAGCCTGCGAGCAAGAACTGCTCGTTCAAAGTGAGATTCTCCGCTCGAACAAACTGACTGAATAGCCGTTACCGAAGGTGAGGGTGGAGGGGCGGAGGCTGTGAGGGAGGGCTCTTTTCTCTTCAATCAAAGGCATTATTAGCATTTCTACAGAAATGTGACTCTCAACGAACAGAGAGGCATAATTGCCTTGAAAATTGCTCGTCTGGAAAATTATCTCGTGACCGTGTACGTGCAAACGTTTCGCTTGAAATTGTTCTCAGATTAATGAAAGAAGAATGTAAAGGCCGGGAGGGCATGCAGAGCAACGGGGCGTGTTGATCTGAGCGTCGCGACTAGCTAATAAAAAATGAGTGATGGATAGGAATTCGAATGCTATAGGATGCCATCAAATTGGGACGTGTTAGGGAACAATAAGGATAAGCTATAAAGGAATTTCAGGCCCTGAAGAAGGCGAATTACGCCGAAACGTTGGCTGGAAAGGAATAAAGAACTTTATCAATCTCGGGTATCGTTAAACAGAAGATTTAATACGAATTAGTAACATGCCGAGATTAAATGACAGTCGTACATGGAGTCTATTAGGGAACAGTTTTCACATGCAGGGTGCAGTGGTGTAATTAATTAACGTTCTTGGGAAAGCTCTTTGCCTATCTAAAATAATAGTGATGGCGAGTTCCTCTAGCAAAATGTCATATCTTGTTGTTGACTGATCTCCTAACCACTCAGCAAAGATCCTACATATGTAGTTCCGATATCATCTTGAGAATTTGGTCGGAAAGAAGCTTTGTCTGGTATCTGGGCTGGGATACATGAAACAAATGATGGCATACCAACGAATGGTCATCGTGCAGGTAAGGCTAGGAGATGCAGAACATGAAAGTTGATTTGCTAGCCTGGTTTCTCTTGGTTATGTGTTCATGAATCCTATACTCGGGCTAACCAACAACAACTAGCCCGAGGAAACGGGGTAAGGGTTCTGTTTGCTTTTCTGGATGCTCACAGACACATTACAACGCCTCCAAGGTTCTTTTTCTGCTTGCTAGCAGCTGGAAATTGGAAAAAAAAACTGAAAATCCTTTTTGTTGAGCCATAAAGAGCTTCCAGAATATTTGGTTTCAAAGCAATTACGGGACCAATTCCATATGAAATTCAGAGAATATCCACTGCAGGTTGCTAACCAAGGTAGGTAGATGCTAGGTGGACTAGCACGAACCTGGGAATTATGGAATTGTTGCCATGCGCTCATGCCTATTTTCGTGTCGAGACACAATGTTTCATCTTTGAGACGAACGAACAGTTAATGCATTCAGAGAATACAAAAGAAAAGAATACTTTTCTTGAAACAAATACAAAGAAACCAAAGAAACTTGTAAAATTCTTCTTGTTTAAAGCTAAAATTTTATGTTGCAATTTACCCACCTCACCCCCCCCCCCCCGCTCCCTGCTCCCCCAGTTGGAAAACTCTTCAGAAATGAGACTGCGGACTTCAGACTGCGCTTTTCAGCGTGAGTCGACTGGTTTAATTTTCGTGGAAACCTTTTCTACGAGTAAAGTTACGAGTAAAGCGTTTTCCTTCCGCTATATGCTTGTTAGAGCAGTTTGGGGAACAGTTCTCACATACACATAGCGGATAGACGCTACTGGAAGTCGTCAACTCTCTAACAAAGATATCCCATAATTTTTCCTTCTGAAGTAGAACTGGAACCCTAGCAGTGCTACAGTCAGTTGATCGGAGTCTTCAGACTGCGCTTTTCAGCGTGACTTTACTCTTTACTCTTTACTTGACAGCATGCAGCATTATGGGAAGGTTCCGTGTGAGGTTAATATTCCTGTGAGAGCATTCGAATTAGTTCTTAGTAGCTACTAGCTGATGACTTACGCGGAAATATGCGAGCAAGTAGGGCGGGGACGGGGGGGGGGGAGGGTCGTGAGACAAAGCTGGCGCATCCGCCACCCGAATAATCTGGCCAAGTAAAAAATAATTCAAGAACTGATTCGAAAATTTGAGTATTCGGCAAGAAAAAAAAGCGCTACTGCCCTTCAAATCCTTCGCCCAGAACTGTCTTATCCTCCTTTTCAATCCTTCGGACATCATCTTTTTCAAAATCAAATACTCGAATTCGAACACATCTAATATGTTGTTCAGTCCTAGCTATACCACCAAGATGCAAGCAGCATTTATGAAAGTGTGGGAGTGAAGGCAGAAGCACTCAGGCTACGGTTGTTTACAGAAAGTGGCAAAAGCTTCGTTAGCACAGTGAACAAACCAAGAGATAACTGATAAGAAAAACATTACTCAAGTAAAGGTAATCGGTAGAGAAGCTGAGCTGACACGGTAGATCGATTCGGTCGGTTGCCAAGGCGAGCTAACAAGAGGAGATGCGCCTCCCTCACTCCGCCATTGTCCCCGTTAGGATGCGGTAAATGTGAGTGTGTGCACATATCAGTGAGAAGGCGAAAAAGCTCAACCCATAGGTTACCCGCGCAATCCTTTAATTAGTTCTCGTTACTGCAGAGTAACATATCAGCGATTAGTAGTATGGGAAGCAATTAGCTTTCTAGAAACTGGCCCTGGATATATACGAACCTAAATAGCTGGGAATCCTAGTAATGCTATGTTAGAATCGGGAGCTCCTACACCGACGATTTATGCCTTAGCTTTCGTAGTGGAGATTTATGGATTCTCTCATGGAGGTGCTTACTCACCTGTCAACTTAGGTTAGACGGATTACTCACGGGTGCGTGTTACCTGAGAGCTCAGAGCAAGAGAAGTAAATAGATGGTGAGAGCAGTTAGGTACAGCAGTTCTTGTCCAGAAAACTAATCTTGTAGTTCTGGAGGCATCGTAGCGAACATCCTTGTTTTGGAGGCTCAGGATCATTTTCGAGATTTTCTGGGGAGCTTGTGGGCGGGCCGAGGGAGGGAATACAGGATTTCCGAATCGTGCTCTGAGCCCCTTTTGTGGTCATACATTCAGCGATCCTTTATCGTTAGGGAGTGGATGATGAAGAACTCTTATAAGGAGTACAATTTCCTTGTCGGAGGCACATTCAAGGCATTATTTCGAAACCTCGCCCTCCCGTCTTGGTTCCGCCCACAAGACCACCACGAATTGAGACTGGAAAACGGGTATTTCGGCAGTTCTCCACAGAAACACGCTCACTATTGCGATCAGCAGCTCCTGGAGTTTCTTACCATATGATGACCTCAGAAACGACTCTGAGTTATGCTTTCAGGAAAGATCCGTCCTTCATGATAATCCACAACTTGTGCGAGTTAAAGCGATTTAATGAACTTCCTCAGAAACTAGCAATTGTTTCAACGAGTACATAATTTGCGGCAGCATCTCCGAGAATTTTTCCGAAACCAACCGGTATAATTCCTAGGGAGGACCGGGAGAAGGTCGAGCAGATGACAACTCGACATTTAAGTTGAACTTTTTTATATTGGCTTATTTCTGTCGTGCAGTCCGCTATGTAGCGCAGTTCCCAGTCCCTCCCTCCCCCCTAACCCGTTTGTCTGCCACTGTAGCAAAGCGATCCACACGTCCCCCTCCATCACCTGCCTCTCAATAGACCAGTATTTATTCCACTGCAGAGTTCTTTCTGACCTATTCATATCTGAAATTCTCTTCTTGAGTAGTCTCTATACTTTTCACCTAGATTCAACAACTCAAGTTAGGCTTTGACGAGGAGTTTTACAGTCACCGATTCCAGGAATTTCCACACAATAGGTATATAATTTTATACATATTTCAAGCAAATACAGTGGGGCGAGAAAAGCATGGACAAGGGGAATTTTGCGTGAAATCACAAGACAATTGCAGTAACAACGTACAATGAAGTGTTAAGAAGGATAAGCAGTGTGATGAAGGGGTGAGTAGAAGAAAAGTCATTTTCAAAACAAAAAAAAATATGAGAACTATTAGAAAAAGAAAATATGCGCGTAGAAAACAAATGTACAGTATACAGTATAAGGTGAAAATATTGCTATAACTATCCTAGTTAACTAGTTGAGAAAAATGATAAGTAATAAATGAAGACGGCCACAAACTAACATTGCGATCACTACAATGTGACAGAAAAAATTCTTCTTAACACGTCTAAGAATGCATTTTATACATAGTACTACCACTACTAACTTCGACAAAGAAGTAAAATGGACTTGGAGCAACATGGATGAAAACATAACCATAAGAGTTCAAGAGTGGGCAGAGCTTCCTCATCCGCTCCTCTTTTTCCAATTGAAACGCATACCCAGTTGAAGAGGTATGAACAACCCACTCGTAGGTCTCGGTACTAGTATCACCCTTTGAAGTGCAGGTGTTCCTGGTGCAGTAGACACAACTGGTATATTCTTTTTCGCATTATTCTTAGCTCTCTCAGCAGATTGGGTTCCTAAAATTGCTGGATAGCAGAGATTCTATAATTCCTGAAGGGATAACCAATGAAAAATTTCTTAGGTAACATACTTTCAGATGATGACGTGGACGATTTGGCAGTTGTCCTGGGTGTAACTCCATTTAAATTCTTCGCTGAGTTCGTGCGCTTCAGTCGTGGATTTTTGGGAGTTGCGCTCAGATCGCTATTTTCTGATTTGGGAGTTTCTGTCTTCCGTTTTCTCAAAGAAGATCGTGTGATTACGGGCGATGACTCATTTGACGAAGATTTCGGAGTGTTCGACCTCCCCGACTTCGCTCTGTTCGCGGAGTTTTTCGTGGATGAAGGCGACGGCTTAGATGCGGCATCTTTACCATCACTTTTGGAAACAGTGGAAGAGCCCATCCTTTTGGTATCCTTCTTCTGAGCGTCCTCTGATCCTGCTACTGGTGTTCGACAAGAATTTCCATCGGCATCCTTGGTATTGAGCAAGGGTGATATTTTGTCAGAACTTTTCTTCGAAGTTTTCCTCTGAACTGGTGTATTCTCCATAGATTTCAGTGCGAAAACACGGCTGGATCTCCTTCGTAGCTCAGATACACCATCAGCAGCGTCTGGTCGAGCTGGCGTTGGACGATTTTCGCACTGATCTTTGACCAAATCTATTGCTGTGGACGTTACGGGTTCCAAGGCTTCCACAGGTTTTTCAGAATCGTCGCATGAAGTTGAGTGTGAAGCAGCTACTTTCGGTGAATTCTCAGACTTCTTCCTTGAACTCAGTCGGCGAGATCTCGATCCTTTCGAGCGAACTGCAGTGCTGGTAGCCATGGGGGTCCCTTCAGCTTCGCCACTTTGAATTCCACTTGAGGAAGGTTCATTGAATGAAGCTAATAAATCTGCAAAGATAACTTCGACTTCAATGAAAAAAAAAATAAAGGACGAATTCCAACCTGATGAGGCGTTCACTGAATTATTGTATATTATCGAATTCTCTAGCGCTCGATTCCACATTTCAACAGGATCCTCATCTTCCCCTAGAAGAGGTGGTATCATGTGGAGTTACATCAACCAGCAGTGGTATCACTCGCTCAAGGATGGTTGGAAATTTGCAAAAGACTCCATTCTAAAGAACAACTTATTTTTAATGTTTTATTTTTGTTTCTACCCGCGAAAATTTGTTCCTGATTGCTTAGATCGACAACCAATTTTTTTCTCAAATCAACATTTCAGTTAGACATTTGCTTTGTCGCTTTTACGTAGCCATAAATTTGTACATACCTACTTATACGACTAAACTAAAAACGTTTGCGACTTCCTCATTTTTGAGTGAAAACAAAACAATAAGTCGGAGGTACAAACGTTCCCGCCATTGGAGACTCTGTGGCAATTGTGCTTAGTAGGGAAAAGAAATTCAAAAAGGGAAAGTTAATTAAGCGACCGAGGAACACAAACCTGATTCTAGTCCAGCATCATAGTGGCTGGCCAATCTAGACCACCTTTGCAGTGTGTCACGGCCTTTTGCGGAAAGCGAGGAAGGATCTTCTATCCTCCCAATAATTCCGCCATTTGGAGGCTGCAATTTGACGTCTCATGTACGTCAAAGAAAAAAAATCTTCCAAATCAAACCGAAAACAAAGCTGCTAATAGATCTTGAAGGAGCGAAACGAATCATAGAAAAAAAAAGAAGAAACTGGAAGTACCTTCGATATACACCGTTCAACAACAGCACTTTTCGACAACGAATCGAGATACTCGAAGAACTGAAACGAATAAAATGTATAAATATGTAACGCACATTCAGGAGATGAGATGAAAGTGAGAGAAGAAAAATTAAAAGTGGAAGTGCACTAAGAACTGGTAAATATACGCTGCGGTAGCAAGTGAACAGCCCTGACCGAAGTCAGTACGCTAAATAGAAATCTTTTGAAAGGAAAAATGCCGTTAAAATAAAGCAAATCAGTTGCTATGAATAGAAGAGATGAATTAAAAGTTTAAATAAAAAATGACACCAATGACAAACCCTATAAAGAAATCGCTAATGACATGTCCTACAATGAAATTAATTGCCTACTTCTTACCTTCTCTGATGTAGCTATCTTCTTTTTAGGAACTTTCGCTGTGTTACAGTGCCAAATTGTGTAATATGCACGAAGCGGATCCTCTTCATAGAAGGAGCTCTGATCAAGAGAAGATAGTTCGTAAGCAGATGATTGACATTCATCCTCTAAAAATAAAAGGATATATCTCAGAAAAGTCTCAATTCATGCTCTCAACCCTCCCAAACTTAACTTCTACCCTAAAAGGAATGTCGTCAGAAATTCCGTCAGCTGGAGCATGCTCGAAAACATTAGCTTCAAGCCACCTCTTAAATCTAGCTTCATAATTCTTCCAAAGCCGTACACCTCTAGAAAGCGTCCTGAAGGAAAACTAAGGGAGGTTATACATTTCTAGAAGCACAGTGTTCAGAATAAAACAATAGCTCGCGTAAAAAAAAGGAAAACGATGGGGATGACTGATTAGGAGGAAGACGTTTTTTTAATACGTATTATGAATATTAAAAAGAATGATAACAAAATGCCAAAATGGACTTACTTGGGCAACATGAACAAAGACTGTCCATCAGTGTGGTCTATTCGAATATTATTGCGGCAATTCTTTCTAGCTGACTTCAGTGCACTGACAACATCCTCTAGCCTCCTGCATTTTCTCGCTTCCGCGATCCTGAAGGGAGCAAATCAAGGAAACTTTCATATAAACTCTCATGGCTTTTAATTTTCAAAGGTCCTAAGGGAAAAGAAAAAAACTGCTTCCACTGCGATCATCTTCTTTCAAAGTAGACTAGTTGAACGGTAAGGGTAAACACATTTCCAGCTTCACACCAGTGTTGATCCTCAATTCAAATGATGGACATCATTTGGATTGAGGATCAACACTGGTCTCATTTTCCATTTCTCAAATGTCACTCATGAAATCCGGAAGACACACTCGCTACTTAGGTGGAAACCAATTTTCTTCTTCCATGGCATCTGCGCCACTCCCGTTTCGTCGACAACCCTTGACTTACAAGTACATACTGTTTAGACACATGGTGTTCTGATGTATAACACAAACACTAATTAAGACAATAGGATAATAATTATTTAGGACAAAGGAAGGCTCTCGATCCACCAATATACAATGAAATGAACGAGTGATCTCCAAGCTTCCGCACTGTTCTTGTGGACCTTATTTTTTGGGTGATCTTAGCGGAATATTGCGTCGACGCGTTTTCCTATGTTACTATCTAGCATACTATTCCAAAATTTGAGACTAGAGAAGCTGCAGTGCTTAAGAAAATTTCGATGAAACAACTCACCTATCGACGCGATCCACAAACTGGCGCTTTTTCCAGGGTTTCGGGACAAGCAACCAGTAACCATCATCTCTGAAGGGCCGCATATGATCTCTAAATAGGGGCAGTAACACCTTGCTTCATTATTTGCACGTGGAAGCAGAAGAAACTAAAATGAACTGAACTGAAAATTGAAAAATCATTTAAATTTTTCATTCGCGCCAACCCACTTGTCGCAATAGTGCGGACCTACGAACAATTGCGTACGCTTTGCCGGGAACCGTTGCTTTGTTTTCAACTCAAAAGCATTTTCCCTTCAAATCATGGACAATACTAGAATATAATAAAACTTGGTACAATGAGTGGTGAGGATACAACATGTGGGGCAGGTGAGTCATCTTATTCTGTAGGTTTCGTGCCCCTATTGTCTTTAATCAAATGCGGGTTTAGTTCGCAACATTTTAAAAGTTCACGTGCATTTTCTGGTTTATCGGCTCTTGATTTCATGATTTTTGTAGCATTTTCTGTTTTCAGGGACAGGAACACTACGGGATGCAAAGGAAATTTTTATATACATGCACCGGAACTTCCGTGTGTCAAGGAACATCCGTGCGCATTGGTTGTTTGATCACTTGAACAAAGCTGTGCAGATTGAAGATTCTCCGGGGGAGGTATGAATTTGCAGCGTTTCTCCTAATTTCACATTTTTCTTGAGTGTGAACTTTACATCTATCCATACTGTATGGAAACCAGTGACCAAATGGATGAAGTTTATGCATACACGTTATTCTCACTTCCAGTTCTATGTTTTGAACGAATTAAATGTTTCATTGCCATCACCAATAAACCCCACGGCCTGGTGATTCTGTACCGGCGATTTCCTCCAAAAGTCATTGAGAGGGGCAGGAAAATGAGCGAAATTTGATCGAAACACATTGCAACCATCCAGAATTAACTCGAAATTAGAACGATCTCCTCTGCTCACACCTAACTGACATATTGCCGAAGTTCCGCATGAGTTTGCTTTGAAAAACCGGCAAATTTTCCTGAAGCGTACGATTTGCGCGGAAATCTCCGGAAACTGCCGGGGTAGGATTGCCAGAGCATGGAAATAATCCGTTTTACTCAACTATACTCCCTAAGTCATCTATGCCACTTTTTGCGACTTCTATCTTCTATCAGGGTAACTGCTTCTAACCGTTATCACCATTCATTACTATTTTCAGGGTGAATACAGTAATGAAATGAGCGTAGTGGGCATAATACCCAAAGACGGTGAACCTAACGACTATGTTGTTGGAGAAAAGTTCAGAGTTTGCCTAAACACTAAGGTGAGATTTCGTTCAAGAGACTGTCTCCACTCCACTCTCGCATTATCTCTGTGATTTTACATTTAGATTACTTACATTTCTCGCTATTATCGTCACGTATTCGTATTGGACCTCAGCCCGTCCACCATAGTTGCGGTTTGTGGATTTGTTCCAATATATTTCTTTCTTTCACTTGCAGTACCTATTTTGCTTTTAGGACGAAGAAAGTAACTGCTGCCTTCACACGAAGTTGTTAGAGTGTCTTCGGCTCAGCATGGCTTCAGTTGGCAAGAGTGTGAGTATTTATTTATCATACTTAGCAGAGCTGTGGTCATGAATTTGAGATACTTGTTGATTCTGTATTGATGGTAGCTACCCCATTTCGTACCTACAGCATACACACTTTGCTCGATTTTGTACCTTTTTGCCGAATTTTTTTGGCATTGGCCAGCCAGCAATGGGCGCTACCGCGTTGTTACATGGTGCTGCATGCTTACTTTTACGAGACGTTCTGCGCTTGAAAGAGCTGGGTGAAGGTTTTGTAGAGTGTTCTCTCGACCACTCCGAGTTGTCTCACTCGTTTCTCCGCCTCTCATCTATGGAATCCTCAAAAATCTTCTCTAGTGCGTCCTAGCACCCAAACCGTAGATATCCTATCGCAGTTCATTTTTTTATGTTTTTTTTTTTGGGAACACTGGCTTCGACCAGCCCTTGTAATTTTGAAAATGTTTCGAAAGCGACCATGGTCGAGTATTTGCCTTTCTCGCCCATCTCGTCGAAAACGCTCTTTCTCGTTTATATCTCCTTAGTAACATTTACATTCGCCTCGGTAAAGATTTCCGAATTTTGTTTGATGTCCTGTTTATACCTATGACATGTCCGCTTTTGGATTCCCACCACTACTTGGTAGTGCACAGGTTTGTTCCTAATGTCCGCATGTGTGTCTACATTAAAAATGGAGATGAACTTCTTCTGTTTTACTTGTATTCCATTCGTTTTTTTTTGTTGTTCCTGATCCAGAAGGAAATCTCAGGGCTTTGTACAATAGGCGCACACCTCTACGAGGCTCTAGATATTTCAAATGACAGGCGATGCTCAACATTTCAGCATTCTTGTGAGAATTGAAGCACAGAATGTTCATAATTTCACGTTCTTAATTTGGAAACTTAACAATTTCATGTGTACTTTGTAGTTCACTATTCCTGGAACACGTCGCACTTTTTGTCCACAGATTTATGTCAGCGTGTGCGTCTTTATTCCTTTTCTCGCGTTTGAGCAAGATCTGGTGAGTAGTTTATTATCTGTAGTTCTTTATCCTTTTTTTCCTGCTTTCATTGACTCTGGGCTATTTGTTTAGGTACTCGTACAAGGAATGTTATTGACAGAGAGCAGTATTAATATCATTCTTAACACAGTTACTCAGAAGTTTAACGAATTACTCAATAGTTTATACGATTACTCGAAAGGTATACTTCAAAAATGGGGCGGACTGAAGCGACGACACAGAGTGCGTTTTTTATGCAATTCTTTTATTCTTTCCATTCGTATTCTTACTCCTTTCGTTTTTAGAATAAATTCGACTCTACATGTGGTGACATTGAGTGCATGGGAGAATATGAGTCTGCGAGGACGTTATCCATGTGTAATGATGGGTCGCCCAGTAAGGTGAACAAATTTGCTGCGAATAGTTCTCCGAAAATTTTGAATGACTTTCACTCTCTTCCTTTTCTTTTTTTTTCTGCTTTTTGAAATGTTTCTGTATCATATCTGTTGCTTTTCTTGATTTGGAAGGCTTTTTCCTACTGATTGCCTCAAAACTTAACATTGTTGGTTTTGAAATCGAGCCCTCGTACGGCTTCTGTTCTCTACTTAGTGTTTCTAGGTTCTCAGCAACGCTGGCTCTAAAACTGCTCCCGTTCGGCCTCGTAACATTATGGATTATGTGAAAGGAGTGTGGTGAGTAATTAGATGAACTAAAGTGGCTCATTTTTCCTAATTTATTTCTGTGCTGTCATCGCTATGATTGCTTTTTCCACCTGTTCCGTTTTTTCCTCATTTTTCTCCCTCTCCACTATCTTTTTATCAATAAGAATAACGGAGGAGACACCGGAATGGTTAGTTTCCATTCAAGAGTTCAAGTTGAAAAGTCTATATGAAATTTTAGTTGGCGAACATCGTCTAAAACTGAATAAGCAATCTGAAGCGACAATTCTCTCGAACTCTCATTATCGCTTTATTGGGTTGGGGTTGAGTTCCATACCTTTTCATCCTTCATTCGCGGTCTCTTTCGATTCGAATATGAAATCAAGTTTTTGTTGTCAAGTTATTGTTTTTGAGCAAAGTTTTCTGTCCTGTTACTGAAGAGTACTATCAAAAAAGTCGAATCGATGCCTTTTTCCACCTTTCCTCTTCACTTTCTTTTCCCTTCAACCATAATTTACTAGCCTTGATCTTTACATTTATTGTTATAACTTTGTTCTGTTCATCATTTATTGATTTGAGGTTTTGCAATCTGCTACCACATGCAAGATTTCCATCCTCGTTCAGGGCAGTAAGCAGTGCTGCTGAAGATGAAACCAATACAAGAAATCCTCTCTGCGATGGGTACATCCATCCGGAATGGGCGCTTATTTTTATGCTACGGTTGGGTCTCATTGCTGTGCAAATGATGCATGAAAATACGCAGTCAAGTAGGTTATACATACGTAATGTTTACCTTGTACGTGAAATAGCTAGTTTTATACTTCAGATATTATTGTAATTACGGATGCTGTTTGTGGTATGCCTGACGCTCATGCGTTACAGCAGCTGTTAAGTCAGTTAAGGAGCTACACAGTATCATGCTCTTTCATTCAGGTATGAGCTTGTTATCGTTTCGTATATTTGAACAAGTTTTCTGCTGGAAATTTTGATTTACCCTATTCTTTCCATTGGTTTTGCTGCTCGAAACGGCACAATTTTTTCCCCTCCTTTGATTAGAGCCCTCCCCCCCCTCCCCTTCCCTCATAATCATGACAAAACCTTACAGCTACAAGGGAGATCTCGCAGTGAAGCATGTTTTGGCCATGTCGCTTCATGTGAGCTGTTCCATTTCCTGGCTATGGCGACGTTCGGCGCCTACATACCGAACTGCCGATGTTCCATCGGTGTCGACATGAATGAAATCCATGAACCACTTGTTTGTTCGGATACTGAAGAGGAGGTGGACGAGGAGGAGTTCAAGCCACTGAATCCGTTTCACAGGTGATTTTTCGCTTCAAACTTCGTTATCTAATGGTTGCAAAACCTTTGATTATTAGGTCTCGCTCAGAATTTTTGTATTAGGCTGAAAATTGTAATTTTTGCAGGGCGCTGCTATGCTGGTGTTTCCAGAATGCTCTTCAGGATAATGTTCATATTACTAACCTTGTGAATGAAATTAACCCAGAATTTGCTCAACTATACAAGAAGTAGGTGGTTTTTTCCTACTGTGTCTGCCATAAGTCGAAAGAATAATAAAATATTTAGTGATGTTGTGAGGCATCGCTACATTCGTTCGATTTATCGAAGCGCTCTGCACGAGATTCTCTACATCCGCTTACGAGAAGGGTTCACGTTGAGGCAAGGTGGGTGCAGTTGACTGTCAACTCATGTAATTCCATGTTGATTATTTGTTAATGACTCTGCACTAGATAAATCTGCCACTGTTTCCATCTCTTGCATTACTTACATCTTTTTACTCGTGATTATTTCTTTATTTTGACTTTTTATTATTGTTAGTTAGCGTCACTGCTTAATTCCTCCTTTTCATTCTTCCCTCATCTTTTTTGTCCATTTCATGTGACATTGCATTACTTTTTTCATTTGTGGTTCGTCTTCTTTCCATAATTACCCTCAAGATTTCAGTGAGACTCAGTCAAAATGACACGAGGATCACGATTGTTTTGAGTATGCCGTTTCGCCCACTAGTTTTCATCGACTACACCATTATTGCGAACTGGCCGTCTGACAAGATGACGAGGTGTGCTGTTACAATTTTTGTTAAAATAGCCTTGAAAGACGTTGAAACGTTGCACTATAGAGAAGACGTGACCGTAGACCTTGTCATACAAGCGCCCTACCACGAACTCAAAGATCTACTCTCCGAAGGACAATTTCCTAATGCAGTTCGGCAAAAACTTGTGAAATCCTTGAGGAATCTGATTGATGAGTGAGTTTCTCTTCTTTTTACTTGTCTGGTTCTTTTAAGCAGCACCAGCATGGATTATTCAATACTTTTCTCTCATTTAACTTACTACATGAATCGGTAGTTCAAATGGATTGTTGTTTTTTGCTTTCAAACTAGTATCTTTTCTTTTTTTATTTCGATCTCATTCAGCATTCTGGAAGCGGATCGAGTCTTACTCCATATCCATGCATTCAACACGGACCCAGTATATTATCGCATACCAATGGGAGTTTCAACGAAAATACCTATTTTCACAGTGGAAGACAAGACGAAGGAGATGAGTGTATTCTTAGGGTGAGTAGAAAGTATGACATCTTTGTTTCTGTGCTCACTTCACTGGAATAAACATAAAAAATTTCAGAGCACAACAGGAAAGCGCAAAAACATTCGTGGGCTTCTGGAGTTCATTGTGTCAGCTCAGTGAGAAGTCTTGGTAGGTCCTTTGTAAGCTCTGCTCATGTTTTCTTGCATGCATCTCATCTGAGGTTGTAATTCTTTGAAAGCTCATGGGATCTGGTTCGGTTTTCGCCTGCAGATGCATGTTGTGTGTCAAAGCTCATTCTCTTCAATCCTGCTGGTTGAGGCACTATTGTTTTGAGGCATTTGTTAGGTGTTAAAGTGTTAAAGGTGCAGTTGAAAGCAGTGAGCATTGAATCTGGGAGAGTATGCGCTTTTTCTTGTTGATGACATCCTTAGCGTGGGCGATCAGAGGACCTGTAGATTTGAATAGAGCGCGGACACTGGAGGATCGTCTGTTCTTCGTCTCAGCACAGATTGAGCGTGATAATTATCGTGGAGTCTTACTGTCACTATTGGTAGTTAGGACCCGCTTAATTTTATCGGCTCATAAACGAAACTATATTCACCTTTTATTCGGAATTCCACTTGTCCTCGCTCAATACAATTTAGGATTTCTTTTTCAGGCAAAAGTGGGTCCACATGCACGCTGAAAGAATCGTTTTGAGGAGTTCGAACTTACCATTCAACATGTTTGGAGTAAAAAATGACGTCAAGGTATTGGTTTTTGCTTTATTTGAGTTACTCATGCTAATTTTCAACTTTATTTTGGGCAATTTTCGTGTCTACTTACGAAATTTCAGCTTGTAACAGTTGTAGTTTTGTTCTTTGGCTTCCTACTACATAAGCAATATGGATTATATCAATAGTAGTGTTTCAGATCGACTGCCAAGCTGCTGAGGAGAAACTACATGATGTGCTTAGAGAGCAAAGCTCATTCTGCCTTGTGCAGCGACAAACCTATGTAACTTTTGTAGAGGGGTAGGTTTTTTTCCGTGGACACGATTTCGACTTCCTATTTTTCATGTTTTTTTTATTTTTCCCATGTAGTATTATCTGACCTTGTTGCTGGAATCTTTTTGGGATACTTTATACTGGCCCTGGCTGTTTGTCTCTGTAAATAGTTCGTATATTTCCAGAAAGAATAGCAATGTGCCTGTTTATTTCTACATGGTGAAGGTCACATTGGAGCCGCCTTGTCTAATCCTGCGAACGGCTTTCCTTGGCGGGATCAGCAGCATTGAGCGGAGAAATGTGTGTATTCTTGTAGCCTTACCTGTCCGATTTCGTTCTATGAGAGAGAATGGAATTGTTTCAGGTAGTAGATGCCTTGCGTCGTCGCCTTCTTGATCTCAGGCTCATTGTCGATGGAAAAGAGACAGTGAGAGCATTGTGTATGAGAGTTTTTCTTTCTAGGATAGATATGCTTCTGTTTAGGAGGCTCTGTCAGTGATACGTCGGCCACTGGAGCGTATTATGATTAGATATCGATCGATTCCGAAGGATCTACAAACGATTGTACGAGTTAGAGAGGACGAATCTATGGAAGACCCGAAGCTATTGATACTGCACAATGCAATAAGCAAGTATCTGGAGTGTAGGTGCGTGTCATGAATTTGTTTTAGTGCTCCTTTCTGTTGTGGCCGTTGTTTGAGCTGCTATAGACATTGAACAGATAGACATTGAAGACATTGAAATTGCCGTATATGCCGTTTTCCACCGCAGCGACGTCTTAAGACATAATTTAGACGCCGCATATGGAATCTACCTCAGCTGAATGTGGCAAATGATCGCACTACGCGAGCGACGGCTGAGTATATACTCAGCGTGCTAATGCAGCGTCGACTGCAGGAGGGTTTCCGTGTAGCATGGACTCACGAAGGAATTGTGGGATTCTGTCGTCAGGTACTTGGAGACTTTTGTTTTGTACATATATATTTAGCTGTAGATAAGCGGTGCATAGGGTGTTCCATCATAGCTTCAGTGAGCCTGTCTGCACAAGAGCATTTATAATTGTCCTCGAGTATTACTTAATATAGTTACTCTATGAAATCTGTTTCCAAAAACAAAAAAAAAGCGAGATTCTTTCTATAAGGAGTTTCTGTTATTACATAGTTTTAGGTGATCGTGCAGTCAGGTCCAGCTTTACAGCAATATGTAATCTTCCCGCCTACAAAGGCTGCTGTGATGGTACGAGTCGACCGCGAGAGGTTGCCGAGTTTATCAGAGTGGGTGTTTGATTTCATGGAAATTGAGGTGGAAAAACTCTCACTAGCCATGTTCTCCTTACTATATTGAATATTTGTTAGTTAATTTATGGAGAGAAACCATTTTTGATGCTCACCTTCTCCTTTTAAAGAAATTCTCTGCTGCTTTTCGATCTTAAATATTGTTAGCTAATGGTGCTGGCAGCCGCAATGTTGGAAAATGCGCCTGGCGTGTGTGAAAAGGTGGAAATTATGCCAGTATAATTAATTACGTCATCAAGTGACTAACGTAGATGTACAAGGATTGGTGTAAAATGTAGTTAATGTGAACAGTTCATGGTAAATCAAAGTTTTATTGATAGTTTCACATGATATCTGATATTAACTATAAAGAAAACTCAAATTTTGTTAGCGCGACAAGGATTCCGTCGTGAGCGGCGCGGTCGCGCAGCGTGCTTCTGGAGTTGGCGACGGACGCACCGCTACCGGCGCTCACTGCATGTATTTCAAAATTTCGCTTAGTCTTCGACTTGTTCACCTCGCAACAGTCAGTGTGAAGAAATTTATCCATTAGATGTGTGGAATTTGGTTAGTACATAAGGAGTAATAGGATTCAACGAAAAGTCCAGATACCCTAAATCGATTGTTGAAGGGTAGCTTTGTATACACACATTATATGGGAGAATCTCGTGGTGGATAATTTCATTTAGTGCTAAATCTCTTCTAGAGGGTCTATGTGATTGCTACACATTTCGTAGAGCTGTATCCATTCTGGATTTGTGGTGAGCGATCCTTCTGACGCTGTAGCGACGCGACATTTGCACACCTGTTCATATTTTGGCTGTGTGGGTGACCCTTTCAGCAGCACGTGCTTATATTCATGCGTCTGGTTGCAGGCACAAAGTGGAACCTACTAATATGAGCTTCAGCTAACAAGCTAACAAGAGTGTTAATGGAATTGTCGTTGTTGGATGCTAGAGAGTACACTTTGATGTGTGACTAGTTTCTGATTTACGTCACTGTGAGAGCCCCATGCCTTTTTAGGTAGCGACTTTTGGTGTTTCCTAGGGGAAAAGGCAAAGGGAAGATGATTACTAGTGGTCGTGAAAGAGTAATAGAAACCATTGTCTGCGGTTTGTTTCTTACCCTTATGGACAGATTCTGGAATCAAAGCTTGGTGGTACAAATATCTGGCTATGGTCCATGTCTCCAGGCCCGACATCCATAGTTGAGTTTATCCACGGTAAACCGTTTAACGTGCTCAAACTTATCTCATACCTTGCACCTATCAACATTTTCACCCATATGAGACGTTGAGTTGATCCAGTTGCTACCCATGGATAATCAAACCGAAGGTATGAGCTTACCTATCTTTCCAATGATGCATCCAGAAGAGGGAGAAAGATACGAGAGAAAAGAAAACATGGAAAAATTTGCGGTTCCCTGAGAGTGTATACATACGTATAAACACCGGTCAAAAACTGTATTTCCCAGAAGGTTGAATTTTTTCACAAGAAATGTTACTTAATTGTCAGTACCTAAGCCAAACTTTGATCTTAGCTAAAAGGCTGAGAAATACCCACTAGTATTGTCTAAAGCATTGGTTGTGAATGCTTTATGCTGATTCATCGGTGAAATTTTGCCCTCCCAGCATTTTTTGATACGATGTCCTATACCCTCTAAAAACCTATTTCTCTGCAGGACATGGAGTCAACTTGAAATCAAATAGCATTTTTTAACAGATAAAAGATGTGCTAAACGATAAGTTCAGATATATTGAGTTCTAAACACTGGGGAAAATTTCGTCAAGTAGCTTTGGATGACTTCAAACCCCGAGGGGAGAGGAGGAGGGGTGGGGGAGGGGTAGTCAGAGAAATGGGTGCCAAATATGTTGGCTCATTGCTTTTCGTTTTAAAATAAAACGGTCATCTTGGAGATTCTAGAGAAAAATATGGAACTTTCCTGTCGGCGAGGAAAAAAGGTTTCTGATGGTATACAACGATTGGAAAAAGATGAGAAATTCGAGGGGAAATTGCAGCTGAATGGCACAAAATTGCATTTTCACCCAATAATTTTGCTACGAGAACCCAGAGGAAGCCTTGTTATGTAAGTCACCCCAGGGGTGCTCCGGCCAGTCCCTCTATTTCTGTATGAGCGTGCGATTCTGAGCGCTGCATTCAGCGAATAATCGATGAGAGCATGTTGAATCAGCTGAGTGCAATGGGCGTTCATCGTTCCACCGATGTTATTCATTCGGCGAAGGTAGAGAGCGGCGAGCGATGACGTGAAGCTGAACATACGACTTGCTGAGCCATGTTATTTCAGAGGATGGACGTACCACAGTGGAAGACTGTCCCATTCGCCGACGCACTCGTTGTACCGTACCTCGCCAAGGCTGCAACAGGGACATCAGCTGGCGCTGAACCAGCTGCACAGCTATCGGCGCTTACTGTCAGAGTGGGTGGAAGTTGCAGGATTTTCATAAAATCTGTAAATCAAAATTATGAATCATGACGGATGGAGTTTGTTTGCTTTCACAGCCCATTTCCAATGTTAGTAAACGTCTTTGATGCTGAGAAAAGCTAAACGTCTTTGATGCTGAGAAAAACCTGGCCTCTTTCATGAGTCGAGCAAGATAGATTAGTTGGCAGTTATTTGCTGTATAACCTTTATGTGCTCTATAAAAACGTCTAAAAATCCAGAAGCAAACGGGGAATTTTGCTCCAAATGGGAATTTTGGTAGTACTTCTTTCGCTGCAAGAGCAGTTGACATGTTTAATTGCAGTAGAATTCATGAAAAAAAAAACCAGAAGTATGAGAATGTCACGTCAAAAAAGAATGTCGAAAATTTCTACATATTCTGCAAATATGAGTAATTTTGCTTATAAATTTTCAGGTGCTATTAATGTTTTCAGGATAATTCTGTCCATTTTTGTTAGATGGATTTTGCAGACAGGCAAAGTTTTGTTCCAGTTTAAAGAACTCAATTAGAACCAATTTGAAATTCAGTAGAGAGAGTATAACCGTGTGTGGGTGAGAAAATCCCAATTTAAAGGTGTAAAAACAGGAATTGGACGATTCAGTTATTGTCTGATAGTTGTGAAAATCTGTCCGAAAATGTGGAAAAAAGGTACGGTGTCCAAAGTGGAATTGATTATCGTGATTAATTTGTGAAAAAATATCGATGTAGTGTTTAAGAAGATTAGGAGAAAAATAATTGTACAGTAGGCTTACCGTAACATTAGCAAGAAAAAAATGAGTAGTAACCGCTGCACACTTATAGGGTGTAGATTATCTTGATCTTGATGATTTCCGAGCAAGCTTTTTTAATTTTTCGGGATTTGTATTCCCTGAACTTTTCAGAAGATTTCCTCCAAATCGTGCTCATTTCCATTTTCTCCCCAGTCCGTGCAATTTTAGTGTTACAAAGATTTACTGTAGAAAAAATCTATTTCGGATGTTTCCCACCGAGCTTCTCTGCATAGGTGTTGTTGAAGTAGTTTATTTGTAAGAAGAGTTTCTAAGTTTTGCTGTTGTTATTCCACTTTGCATCCGGAATACCTATACATCTAGAAGAGGAAAAAAGTCTATAAAATTACTGAGTTTTCACATAGAAAAGCTATACAAAAGCATCTTTTTCTAGGGAAAAAGAACGTCAAAGCGACGGTCGTCCGTTGGTGCTGATTGCAGAATCGTGGTCAGAACCGTGTGCCGTTTGCGAAAGTAAAGTACTTCAGGTGGGCTGATCGAATCTCTGATTGATAATCTCAGTGGACAGCAGTTCTTTTTTTTTTCTGAAATCTATGTAAGAGAGTTTAGAAAGGGTGTACATGCATTTGTCTTCTGAAAGTGACACCTATTAAAGTTCCTTAGTTCTTCGAGCTCCCTACCATGTATTTCCACTCAGGAAAAATTTGAAAGCTAAGGTAATTGTGATCTACCGGATTACTGTAACACGACTCTAGTGGTACAGGATGCAGTGAAGTGTATGTGCTTGAAGTTTCTACGGTGGATCTACCGTATTGACAGGTCCCGGTTTCTGTAGAAGCAAATTTGATTTTGCTAGTTATCACTACACAGCGATTCTAGACGCATAAAACGTGGAATTATTAAGACTTTTTAGGAATAAAATTGTTTGAGGTCTTGAAAAATGATAATTTAATATGTTGAGAACGTCCTGGAGCAAAATATTGTTTTTTTTTTGTGGAGAAATTTTAAAAGTTCGCGGACTTATTCATTTTCCGCCTTGCTTCCCTACCTGCTCCTCTTCCTCCCCACTGAAACCAACCTATCTTGTTAAGCCTTACCTAGCGAGACTTCTTTCAAAGGGAAACCCTTCCTTCCATGGTGAAATTCTACGAATTATCTTATTGAGTAGCAGAGCGCATCCCTATATTTTGTATAAGTTTCCTAACAAAAATAAGTAGGATTTTCTACAGCCTGGCAGCAGAATTTTTGCATAATGTAGGTTGTTTTGCAACGATTTTGCGGAAATTTTGTAATATCACGTTAAGCGCAGTCAATAAGTAAAGACCTGGAGAAGTTCCACAAATACATCCAGGAAAGGGGTCCTACCAATCAGAGAATTCTTGAAAATCCGTCGTTTTTTGTTGTTGTACGAACTTGTCCTTGAGGGCTCCAGAATATGTGTAACAAAAAGGCAAAAAAGTCTAAAAATAGCCTCAGAGTATGTATAACAATATCTCAAATACATACATAAATATAGATTTTCTTTGGTACTGCTGAAAAATGATGGAGGGAAGGCCTTTTTTTGTTGTGCAACGCAGACGACTACACCTACAAAAAGATGTGAGGCACAGGTGTAAGGCGATACCGTCCGCAGTAGAACAGCAGCAGCAAAGAGGTTCAACTTGCAGAATTCCCGACATCTTATGCAAGATTCTGCCGTTATCGCTGAATCTCTGGCGAACAGGTAGTTTTAATGAGTTCTGGGCAGCTCTTCAGATGCTGAGTTTTTCGAGGGCCATTGTTGTGCGCTGATACGTCCCATGGTTAATCGTTACTGTGCGATAATATACCGGTTTGTGTCGCATAAAACCATAACACCTCGGCTGACGTATCATCCTCATGGAATCGTACATATTGAGGTTCATGTACCGGCATTCGTTATCGATGACTTTGTTATTGGAACCTGTAGCCACTCTAAGCCGATCGATAATTGTGTTTTGTATTCGCGCAAGTTGTCGCCAGGGAGCGGTACGGAGGTTCAAGACTTGGTTTGTTTGAGCACCGCTTTTTATAGCTTAGGTGAGCTGCTTGAATTTATCGTGCTTTCGTGAAACATGGCTGTAAAAGTATAAACATATATAAAATAATCCTCACAATGACAATAGGTGATGTGAGGTGAACATTTCAATTTGGTAAGGCTACCGCATGTTATGTTTAAGCTCAGGGGTTAACTGAGGGGAAAGGGTTAACGCGGAGAACAGGTGCAATGGGCTCAGGTACGCTTTAATTCATCAATGGAATAGGTTCTGAAGGTGGTAAATGTACCAAATGCAAGAGGAAACCTCTGCTTCCTTTATGCAGTCGCCCTTACCGGAAAGGAGCCAACTGCACCTGCGAACTATCTTTCTTCCTTTCTCTTTCTCTCTCTCTCTCTCTCTCTCTCTCTCTCTCTCTCTCTTTCTCTTCTCTATCACTCCTTTCCGTCTTTGTCTGCCGGAATTTATGGTTGATTTGAAGGATGTTTGATTCCTGTCTATAACATCCCATTTCCTGGAAGGAGATTGGCTTTCTCTCATATCTACGTATCTTGGACCAATACTGCCCTAAAGTTACTTTACTCTATTTGGTACTCAGATACTTCTCGCCTAACCCCACTATACAGATTTTACTCGATATTTGAAAGACTGGTAACAGTAACTGGAATTAGGTACTGTACTGTCAATTCTGAAGTTTTTGCCGGTGCAGAAACCTCAGCATATCCTTTGGCTCTTTACCCTGCGCTTTTTACGCGTGGTATCAGACATGCCATCTGCATGTGGCGTCCAAGGTGATTGGTGCGGTGGAGTGGACAAACCTTGAGTGTCTCACATGTCACAAAGGCTGCCGTTCAGATAGGAACATGGCTGGTATAGTAAAAACCAGGACACTGCTACCTATTCTGGTGTTTTAGCTGCCACATCACCTGCCTAAAAGGAATGGTTATCGTATCGTAGACGCGCTTGCTGCGGTCGTTTGCTTCTTCGGTAAACATTACATACCTCCTCATTCTCGGCGGAGCAGTTCTAGTTAAAGATGCGAACAGATGAATCCCTGCTTTGCTCAGCTAGCCTGTAAGACAGAGCAATATGTCCATTGCTATCCTTGTTCAAGAGGGAACCAATCCCCGTTGATCACCATAGCAGATCCCTTTCACCGCGATGGGCAGCATCCGCTCGGAAATTTGTGATTAGCAGCGGCCCCAAATCGCAGCGCCACGTATTCAATAGAAGCGCCACGTTGTTGAGAATGTGTCATGCACTTGCGGATTTAATTGCAATATATCGCTGGCCTGGACACGGATTTGTCGCTGGGCGAACCAGAACTGATCGAGAGCTTGTTACCTGACCGAGCATTTGTTTCAAAACCCCTCAATTATCGACATGTTCCGTGTGGATCGGAGTTTCGCATCGTGCCTGAATCGCTAAAAAGCATCCAGCGAATTTGCATTTACTTTTGTTGAATGCGGCAATGTCGTTTAATTAGCTGCGTTTGGTGATTGCATTGATACTGTATGTTGTGTTGGCGTTTACAGTCTATTCAAAGGTTTCATGCACGTTTGATTATGCGTTAGGCCATAAATGCTTTTTGATTTTTGATTTCTTTTGAGCTCGAGATGAAGGGGGTTTGAGATGAACAGCTCGACAATAAGTTGTTCGAATGCTTGAGAATCGGCTTTTGAGGTTGCTGAGACTTCGGTTAGGCTTCGAAAGGACTTGCTTTGTTGCTACTTTAGCTCCTGTCTGCATATGCTATCTAGGATTTCTTTGACCTTTCAGTTTTCCAGAATGTGGGCTATGACTTCTTAACCTCGTGAGATTCTGTGAAGTTGTCGAAAGTGGTCTCGTATCCTTGTTAGTATTAGAACATCTAGAGATACGTACCTGCGTGTAAACCCCTTAGATTTAATTTTTTTCGGTTTTTCAAAAGATGGGGCCGTGATTTGAGGCGTAGGTTGAAAACTATGTAATATTTGGGACTCCATTTCTTTCTTGGTTTTCTTTCCGTAGCTTCTTTCCTGGATTCTGCTGTTTTAGCAATTTTTCTCTCTTGTGGGAAGCTGTTTGTTGGTTTAGTCGTCACTTTTGTGATGTTGCTGAGAAAATCCTTTGCTTCTATTCCTGACTCGCTTTTTGCTAAATTTCGCGTAGCAAATTTTATATTCAAATACCTAAATTTGAGCACAGTGTGTGTGCTAATGTCCCGAAAAGGGTATACTCCTTTAGTTTTCCTCACTGTACATTAGGAAACTCATCAACAATGTTGTTTGCTGTAAGCTCCTTGAATCAAACGAAAACTGTTATAAAAGTCGGTCAAATTCAGAGTCAAAGTTTAATTTGGATTTACTTGGCAACCACATATTACCCGGAGCAGAAATTTATAATGAATGTTCGCCTCGACGGCGATAAATCACGAATGAATTGGGAGTCATTTTTGATACTGAATTTTGATTAGCGGTTTTTCCGTTCGTGTGATCATCGCTCGGTTTCGACGAAGGCTAGGAACGACACTCGTATAGGAAATTGAGTATATATGCTGCGGGTTCTAGTGATAAGTAATGCTAGGCGTTGGTTTTTTTTTACCAGGACCCCACATACATCGTATACATGAGAAAATTTGAATGAGCTAGCCTTTTTCGTTTGAACGTATTTAGACGAGTCGATTTCGACGATAGCTTTCTGAGCTTTCACTTGTTTTGGCTTTTACGTTTCCATAGTTCTTGTATAGTATGTTACAAGTAGAAATGCCTTGGGTTACAGCTGAACCTTCTACCTCCTCTATTTCAAAGTTCTGGCTAATTTTCCCAATTATGAATGACCTCCAGAATTTATGGATCACTTAGGAGCGTATGAGTTCCTTAATTTGAATGACTTATGGGAATTTAGGTTTAGTCAGCCCAAGTGAGTCTTCCTATGAAATTAGTATGAAATGATCAAGCGTAATGCCTGAGACTGTCGTGCTAAAATTGAGCAAAATAACATAGCATTAAAATTGGAACGCCATTTCACCGAATGGGTCGTTAGCTGGCCGTCCCGTCCCCCACGTGCCGAAATGTCGCTATTATCAGCTGTAAAGCGGAACATTTTTGCCTACAGAAATCGATGTGATAACCGTTGCACAATGAATGCTTGATGGTAGGCGTTTGTTTATATGCGCACCGCCCCATCACCGCCGCCAGCACCAGCACCAGCGCACCGTCCGCCGTCCGCCGTCGGTCCGTCCCCACAGGCGCCCCGCCCCGCCCCCGACGCAGCGCCGACATAGCGGATCGTACATTCATTCGTCAGTCATGCATGCATGTGTCGTGCTGTACCGTTCGCCTCACATCGCCTCGCCTATTCAGAATCTGCTGACGACCTATCGTCTTCGTCTTCGTCGGCGCCACATCTTCGCCATATCGTCTGCTGTCTGAATCTGGCTGCACAGATCTCCAAATTTCGTCCGGCTACCTTCAAGGCTTCAGTCTTGTCCTGCCATCGTGCCGTTGTGCCATGGCTATTTTAGGGAAATTACTCATGTGTTGTTGTCTGAACTGGTGTAGTAACGAGTGAGATGAATTAACACCGCACAATTCCTTCCTGATCCTCACTATATAGACTCTGGGAAGCACCGCCTACTTTTCCATCGCCTTTAGTGAAATTTTCTATGTGAGATGTTTTCTAGAAATCATTTCTGTGTCTATACCCAAGGAAATCTGACAAAAAGGCCTGTAATAGTCCTTCCTTATAATCTGGATGCTCGAAAATCCTTAAAAATTTACCCATAACTACTGATCTGCTGTGCAAGGTTGTCGGTGATGCTTTCTAAACTCTCAAGGTAAGTGCTAAGTCGCTGCCAGTGTTTTGCTTTGCTGCTCTGTTTGCGTCCCTATAAAGTCCATGTGAAAACCCAATTTAAGTTCTGGTAAGGTTTTCGTTTTGGGTGTCTCAGGAAAATTCCGTTGACAGAGGGTGGTTTGAAGTGCATTTGGCTCCACAAATGCTGATTTACCTACGATAAGGTTTCTTTACTAGCAAGGAGGTGCTTGCATCATTGAGATTACCCAGGGTAATCGTGTTAACATCACACAAGTTTACCCATCATTAACACGGCAGCCAAAACGTTTGAACTAGATGATCTCAATGAAAGATCCAGGCCCAGGGACGTGCACGAGGCTAACCCCAAAGTTAGGAACGAAACATCTATTCTTGGAAGCGTTGTTGTAGTTAGTAGTTTCTGTTTAGTTAATTTCTGTGTGTAGTTAATGATCGGTAACGAGCTCACACATGGCTTCTATTTTGAGTTCATGTTTGAGCTGCTTACCGAGGGGGACTTTATTGTGCTTAGCTTCTTCAGTGAGGAATTTGCTCAAATTTCACAGCAAAAACCCTACAGAGATGTAGTCATGCTAATAAATCTATAGACCTTCTTTTTTTAGGACAGCAAGAAAATGAATCTGCAACAGCAGTTGAGTAAAGGCAATACTGCGTGGCGTACCGGTCATCGTCTCTCTTTTTCGCTATCTTCGCTCAATAATTTGTGCAAGATCTCGGAGCGTATCGCTTAGATTGTTATCCTGGGTCGTCCCCCTTCTTAGGTGCGTGTCAACGGTGCGATTCTGCGTGTCTGCCAGCTCTTATCATGCGGTCATCGCTGTGTCCTAACGTGACGTGTTACATGGTTTGGCCCTTGCCTGATACAGGGGTTTTCCGAGACACCTTTGGGTGTAGCGATTCTCCAGAAAAAAGAGGACTTGCATGATGGTTAAGTGAGGGGGGATATGCAAGAGTGGAATAATAGAGAAGTAAATGTGTTTGAGGATATCTTTGCACAAAAATATACTGTTGGGTAGGATCTCTCACTAGAAAACCTCTTAGAATGGAATCTGCAGATGAGAAGATAGTAGCGGTATTATTAGAGTGTGTGGGTATGGTTAATTGCGGCACGCGCCCTCTTAATCAGGGATATGGAGCGTCGTGCCTTCGAACACTGCTGTGGTCGAGTCCTGCGATTCGTCGCCCCATGCAACCGGCCAATCGCAGAGCTCGGTGGCACCGCCCTTTCTTTTTGCAACGCAGTCAAAAATGCTGTTAATGGTCTTCATCGGAAATTCTGATGCAGTTCAATCCGTCCGACGTGGCGATCCTGACCACAATTTCGGACGATTGAGCGTGCGGGTGATGGATGTCAAATGTGTTTCGTAATTTACGGAAACAGGGAGTATGGGTCCCGTAAAGAATTAGCTGGTTCCCTGCACGAAAAATAACGCATTGTCGGAACTGTGGTACTGAATTTCGTCCATTCCCTAACGTATTAGTCTATTAAGATGTATTGTATTGAGCAAGCCGATGTGCCAACATGCTAGTCGACGGTCATATTCTATTGCCTCAGCCACCAACAGGTGTTTTCCGTAAGCTTCCTCGGTTTTCTGTTACAGTTCTCTGCCGCTTCTTATTGACTCAATTCACAATCTGTGTAGACCTACAATCCAAACGCATACATGTACATCGTACGTATTAATACCATTAGTGCATTCGTCTCAAGAGGTTGAGTTGAAATTCTTAGTCCTACCTGTGATTCCATCTAGAAAATCTGCATCTGAAGTCGTTTTGTTGAGTGACCTTGTTCCCGCGTTGATGATGCTACTGTCGAAAAAAAATCATCTGACTTTTGCCATTGGTCTGGACAATGGGATACATACGGTTCATCATGTTCATAGTAATTCCCTTTATAATAGCTAGAACACTTACTTTGGTAGCGTCGGTTGAGCCAAAGCTTAAATTCAAGTGCTGTCTCGTGATTTTTCGGATAAAAGTGCAGCTTAGTTATCACATGAGAAGTGACTGCGTAGTTCTTTATAATCTGCCATTGAGGAGAATGAAGTTGACGTAATTTCCGTTCTGGAGATCTAAGAATATCTCAGCTGGGACACCTGGGGTTCTACTATACATAGGAGCGAATCAGTTACGAATTCAGAAAGACATTTAAATGTACAGATATTTGAGAATGAGAAAACCCTAAAGCCCTTCTTCTCCCTTATACAGCACTAAATTGATCTCTAATGATGTAACATTGGAATTTTCCATTTATTCGAAATCGAACATCTTCCCTTCGAATATCGAATACTTCGAATAAATGGAAAATTCGAATGTTCCAACATTGGAAGCCAATGCAGTACTGTACGGAAGAGGAGAAGAGCTTCAGGGCTTTCTCAATTTCGAACATCTGGATGTTCAAATTGTTTCCTGAATTTGTAATTGAATTAATAAAATTATTCGATTTTTATTCGGTCTAATGCATAGGGTCAGTTGCGGGTTTACTTGCTTCATATCTGGCTTGAGCTTCTGGACTTACGTACTATCTACAGTATAGATACAATATAAAAAGAAGTGGAACTTAGTATACGATGGGTTTCGCATTGTTTTGAATGTTGCTGAGTCAGCACGACTTCGCTGTTATCAGCGCTGCTGTCAGCGTTTTCTTGACAAATATTTTTCTTTGGTACTTCTATGATGAAACTACCACTTCATGTATGTTCGTGAATAGCTTTATGAATAGCGTTAGCGGAAAATATATGCATAATCCGGTCGTGGGCTGGATACTCGGAACAGGATCACTCGTTTCGGATCTTCATTACCCGTTTCATTTTAAGATTTACTTATTTGGCAAGTTGCCATAATTTTGGTCAAAGCTTTTATGAAGTAAGATGATGTCATGAATTATGTAATTTACGAATCACAAAAAATGCACTGGTCTAACAGGGCGTGGCTGCCACATTGGTATGGATATCTAGAAAGCAGTGTAATCTTTTTGCGATTGAATTAAGATTAGGACATGTTTATGAAGTTCATGTTTATACTTGGGCTCAATGTACGGTTAGTCAATGAAGTTGGGCTTGAGCTGTAGGATATCTCCCGGTTTATTTGAGAGCAGTATATAGTTTATCCCTAGCCAATCTGCAAAATTTGTTTTTTTCACTAAAGATCCTTCTCTCTTACCGGTGACTCCTTGTGGCTTAGCCTAAATAAACTACCTCTGCCTGAATCCAAGACATCCATCCCTGCATTATCCTGCCTTTCAGTGCAAATCCATATTTGAGGCTGAGTTGAAAAGTCGCATCTTTCGAAAAAAAAAATACTTTGAAATCTGTAATTCTCGCACCCTCAAGGTTTGGGACGTTGTGTATCTTCAGTGCATTTCTAGTCGACGCTTCAAATGTTTCTCATTTTCGAGACAAATGGGTTGGAAAAACCGGCTGCAAAGCTTTCGTGATAGAAAAGAAAAAGAGGAAAAAAAAACAGGATTAGAAAGAGCAGTGAACGATTTTCCGTTTCTGATATGCCATTGTGAAGGTCAGCCATGTATAACTCCATGAATTGGGTAATTTGAATTCTTTTATTTTGTACAGTGTTCAGGCGGGTATTTGTTGCACCATTATACATATATGCAGGAGATATTTATGTAATTTATGAGGGGATTCAGGATTTCTTCGGCTATATTGTAGCGAGAATATTTTGTCGCTTACATATTTCTTGGGAAAAGGTGAAGCTCATTGCTCAGATATCAAACTTCGAGTTAATTACACTATATGTATTCATAGGCGTTTACAAGTTCGAGGAAGGACGAGTTGTCCTCATCTTTTGTAGAGGTTGTTAACGTGTTGTCTTATTTTTTTTTCTCAAGTTCGGTGGGATTTTTCTCAGTTAAAATTTCCTGGGTTTCGTGTTCCTTGTTCTGGTCGTCACGAATTTCAAAGAAGTGATTTCATGGAAAATATGGAGGTCCCTCCACGTATTTTCCTTCGAAATTGTACAGCAGCAGTAGGTGATTTCTTACATTTATTTGATAAGCAAATTATTCTTAGCCGTTGCTGGGTTCTGTAGTGAACGAGAGACGGCTGACCGAAGTGTTTTATTTACTTCTGCGGGCGATGGACTGTGACCTGATGATAAGCAGTAGCCTGGCCACAATCACTACCTTTACCCCAACCCACCGCTATCTGATCACTGCCATTACTAATATCCTCCGGTAACCTTTCAACTGTTGCCTATCTCTTCATTCTTCTTCTCTAGGCTGTGCTATCCACAGATTTTTTCATATTCCATTCATGAAGGGGTTATTCGGTCAGTGGGAGGTGTTGATCTTGCATGCAGATGCTTTGCCAGATCTATTACTTCCTTCTGATCTGATATACCTGCAATTTTTCTAATTTTTCCATCTATTTTTTTTCTTCTGTATGCTGGTCGGGGATTAAGTGGAGGCTCGGATCACACTGCTTTATTGTCGCAAGTGAGATTCTCACCTCCATTTCATCACTGCAGCTAAGTTTGAAGTTATTGGTTAGAAAGCCGCACTGCAAGAAGTAAAGATCCCGTAAGCTGCAATGTTGTAAGTTTTTATTTTCATTCATTTTTTGTGATCTAGGCAATTAATTGGATTATATGGAATTTTGTTGAACAAAAATGCTTCCGTTTCTCCGCTCGTAGTGGGGCTGCCCAAAGAACTCAAGTGTTATTAGGCCTGCTCTGTAAGGTGAGAACTGGTCCCCGAGCCTCTTTACCGTAGAAAAATCAGTTCGAATGCGCAAGACTACTTACAAAATCATTTTTCTGCTGCCTTTTTGTCCCTGTGCCAGTCGGGACTAGGATTTATGGAAGCGTAACCAGGCGCAGGCGAAACCAAGCTAGCAAAACAACATTCGCATCCTGCGTCTCCTAGCACATCGTAGTCTTATGATAACCTATCACGCCACCCATCGTTGGTTTGCTTGTTTGTCGTTTCATGAATCTCACCCCGGATCTGTATTAACTCCGTAAGCCTAGATACAGAACCATTTTGAGGTTAGCAGCAGCGGATAGCAGTTCTCGTCCGTGCTATTACTCAGGGACCATTTCTCGTGTACATTATAGCTCGGGTACCATTTCGTTTCTTTTGCCGAGTAAAGTCATAAATTTTGTGATCTGTATATTTTCAAGTCATTTTCAATAGCAGACTATCAAATATATCAATTTTCTCACGAGTGAGTAGTGCACCAAATTTATACAGTCATTGCATAGGTTACCTATAGCTCTTGTCGAAAAGATAGACGGATTGCGCGTGCGCTTTCATAGCGTCGCGGCTGCAGAATCGCGGTGGGACCTAGCTGACCCTCTCGCTTAGAGCATGCCCTTCCCGCATCTCTCGTCTAGGTCCCGCCACGATTCTGCAGCCACGGAATCCGTCTATCTTTTTGATAAGGACCATAGGTATTGATTTACAGGAATGTGCTATGGTAAAATTTCAATCTAAACTCTTCTAAGCCGAAAAAAATGGGCGTTTGTAAAATTTGCTGTCCACTGGGTGTTTATTTGCCTTGAAGCCACTAATGTTATCATTTTCCTCATTTTTTCCAGAATCCAACAGCAGCTGGTGATGATGAACTCGTATCCGTGCTGTTCACCATTGATCAACTGCTGCGAATGTGCCACGCACCGGCGAATGGGCCAGTTACTCTCAAGGTATTTTTAAGCAGACTATTGCTGACAAGGATTTACTGCAGAACGATAGAGTTAGCTGGACAAGTGTTCTTAAGTAATTCTTCAGTAATGTTTACAGTTGTATTATTGTGCAGAAATTTTCAAAGAAACATGTTGAAACAGTCTGGAAGCTAAGAGCATTATGTTTTTTCTCTGCTCCTCTGGCCTATGCTCAGATGAAACGATGCTTAGTGCTGAGGCTTTTGTTGCAAATTCTCTGCCAGTGATACAAAGGACGGTGATGTGAGAGCTGGCATTGATTGCAGCTGATGACAGAACATTATGGCTGTAATTGGGGTGAAAAAGGTAGTCAGAGGCTGTACTGTATTTCATTACGGTATCTGAACATCGAATGGATCTGGGAAGCCCATGAGATCTCCTGGAATCCCATTTAGGGCTTATTAGGCCCTGGGCATTAACGCCTCCGCAGATTTAAATGGTTATGTGCTCCAACCATCACTGAACATAGATGTGTTGCTGTTCCCTGCCCGCTGGGGTTTGCTAGGGATAATGGTCCTTTTTTAGGGTCCCGTTTCACTGTTGACAAGATTTAGGATTTGTAGGATACCGTAATTGATTGGGTCCAATTTAACCGACATCTTTTGCTCCGCTAAGTGAAGATTTCTTGAATCACTAGGACATCTACCGAAAAAAAGGATCGATGGTTGTCATTTTGTGCCCAAATCAACGGTTAGTGTGAAATTTATGTCGAAATATCCACAAATGACAACGGAATAAAAGTTTTTAAACAAGCGGGATGAGAGATAGTTGTCACTTTGAACAGGCTGGGAATTGTACCATAATCATGGATTTTTTTCCAGAATTTTGGAATTTCCTGATTTTCTGGTTCGTAGATTGAATTTGTTTGTGAAAATGATAATATATTTTTTCTGATATCTGGTTCGATAGGGAAAGTAACAGAAAGACTGTCGTGTTAACGTCTAGCCTTTTTATTTGCCAAGCGTAACCTCAGTTTATTGTTGAAAGTCCATCCTATAATTTCAGGAGTAAAGACGGGTAAAGAAGAAATTAGATTTTACCTGGCATTTCCCCTTGACGCTATCATCGAAGGCACTTCCAGGGTGAGCCAAGTGGGCACAAATCAGGTTTCTAGGATTTGTGTAACCATCATTGGGGAATTTTCAAGTCATCAGCTCGAAATTGCAATTTCCGAAGGATTAAGAATTCTATACATTCTCGTTTTTTTTTTTAAAGAAAGCGGTTACATGAGATGTTCCGTGTAGTCAATACGCATGTTCTTTTCAAGATCCATGTGTATCGAGGCACATATTCAGTCTGACGTTCACTCACCTGCGAGGCTTCGTTGCCTTATTTGTTTATATAATCGGAAATAGCTTAGTAATGCATCGTGTCATCGAAATTGTGAGCAGCCAAATTAAGCGGAACCTTGGTGCCTATTGGCTGCTTCTGTGGTTCGCTGAAAAGGTTGTGATTGATATCTTCGATGGGACTGCAGTGATAATGAAGCGCATATATTTAGCCAATAGGTTTATTTATAGAAAAATAGGTAGTTTAGTCACTAATCATAACCTCCTTGGTTCCAATGATCTCATGGACTACGGCTGGAAAGGTTACCTCATTTGGAACGAAGTTTGGGGTGGCGATTGCGAAAGGGATACTTGAAAAGTGCGTCATCCAGTTTGGTTGGTTGAACGGTGCCTTATTGTTTGAATTTTTATTTCACTTTCATGTTAAATGAGTCCCCTCTCCTCCCTTTAAAATCGGAAGAATATAATCAAACCTGTAAAAGAAATCTGGTGCCAAACAGCAAACACCAACACTTACACTAAAATTTAAATGCTTAAAGTAGCCAAACAATATTTTCCACTCGTAATACAAAGGAAAAAACTGAAAGTTTAACCATCCATCACTCGGAAATCTATGGCTACTCAGTTAATTTCACCGTGCAGAATGAGCCAGATCGTCTAAGGAGGAAACAAACGTCAAAAGCAAATACCCGCATCAGTGGGCTATGATGCCCTTCAGCACCAGGTCTGAGTTTATAGGAACATGTCAGCTTAAATACACTGTTATATCGGCTACCCTTGTGGGCTGAACAAGTTACATAACGAGCAACTAACTCTTGTCATTATTAAATCCGCGAAATTACTCCGAGCTATATGAGAGGTTTTCATTGACAGAGCTGAACCAACCCACCCGTTCGTGGGTGCCTATGTTGGTTGCAGACATGCCTCATGGTGTTATTTGCCATCTACAACAGTGCTCTGAGCCGCATATGCTGAGTGTTGCTGCACGTTTATTATGCGGGAACACCGAGCGGCGTACTAAATCATCGATCGAACAAAAGAATAGCGCGCAATGGATTATGAACAACATTCATGATGTTCATTGCCTAGGATCGAGGCTAGGAGGGTTTTGGGGGTCTAGTAGAGTATTTTTAGTTCAGCATAGTTTTGCTCCGCCTTCATCGGATGATCTTTCTTGAGCTAAATGAAGAACGAGGAGTTCTTGTGCATAGTATGACGGGAAACAACCTCAGAATAAACGTTTACCCTCTTAGACTACCCCTGACTTCCTTAGGCGGGCAAAAAAGGTAGAAAACGTCGACACTTTAAACGACAGGTACCGCTGTTCAACTCGCCTGTTGTTAAGTAAAGTAATGCTCTCCAATCGGACGGACTGGGAGAGTTTCTTAAGGTGTTCAAGGCTTCTTCATGGACTGCACTATTTTCTTCTGGAATTTGCTTTATATCTGACATCCTGTTAATAGGTAGCAGAGTCAATTCCCTGATCAATTCCTCTTTTCGTTGAAATGCTGATTTGGGTAGTCAGTTTGCTTGGAGATAAGATATCGAGGGGAAAACATGCGTATTCGCGTTCTTTGGACAGTGGGAGGATTATTTTGGTGTGGACAACTTACACGCAGGAAATTCTGCTCGTGATGCTTCTAACACTTTATTTAGGGTTATGCTGGCATCGGCTTTCGGATTTTTCCTAAGTTGGACGACGAGTAGCGGGAGAAGGCCCTGTAATATTAATGGTCATGTACACGAAATGGTGGCGTATGTTGAAACTATAATACTTGAAAAATCGTAGAGGAAGCGTGGAAACTCGTACAAGGGAGTATCGCAACGATTTTTTTTTTGCCAGGAGAGCAACCGACACAACTATGACAACACTGAAATATCTTACTGAACAATATTTATATTCACAGCCACAATACCTCAGCCTTCGTTCAAGTACTTCCAGTCAAAATATTTTGCTTTCTGGCGACTGAGAACAGTACGAATCTTGCATGTACACTACATAATTGCATGGTTATGGTGCTCCTCATTAAACTATGCAGAGCTGTTTCAAAGTGAACTGTACTCGGAAGTGTTAGTCTTTATTGAAATGCCCTGCAACGGCATGGGTCCTCAGCACGCAGAAATCTGATCCGTTAATCGCCAAAACAATAGGATTACTGTAAGAAACATTACCTCTCATAACATCACAGCAACAGAAACAATATCGAACTCTGTGGCGGTATAGTCTGTTACAGGGGACGTCAATCACGATTAGATCAAACTCTGATATTAGAACTGAATCGGCGCCACTCTATTTCAAACAGTTACCAAGAGGCCCGCAATTGAGTAAAATTGTTGCAAAAACTAAGGAAAAGCTGAAAATCCCCCCACAATCCTCCAGCCGTAGCACCTAGCCAGCCTGCCGCGCCGCGTGGGTGGTGCGGCGCGCTATTCCGCGGGAATACTGGTAGTGATTGACGTTCCCTTTGGCTGAGGGAGTGCACCAGGGTGAACTGTCCGCAATTGTGACCGCAGTGGTATCGGCCGGCCCATCGGCCGGTTCCATCGGAGACAGTAGCGGAACATTAAAATGGAAGGAATCACATCACATGCATATCAAAACTTACAGAAAAAGCCGAAACCACTGCGGTCGCAATTGCAGACGATGTCCACCCTGGTGCACTTCCTGAGCTAACAGACTATACTTCTTGTGTGACCGGACAAATCAAAGGTATGCGCTTCTTGGAAAGTTGGTCCTGGTTTAGGTAATGTCATTCTCTCCACACTTCAAAGGGATGAGTACCAATGGATGAGTTTTGTGAGATTAGAAGTCGGAAGTATTGGAGAATACGGAATTGACCTGAAGAGTTCGAATTTTAACGAAAGGTACATGGAGCAATGGCTTGGGACGTCTGTGTATGAGTAGAGCACCAGGGAAAATCCGGATTGATATAGTTGTTTGGAAAACTTTGATTGAGCTACCCTTTAATCTAGACTTTTGTACCCTTAAGAAGTGGTCTTTATCTTGCTAAGGTCGGTCTACTTCTATCTGCCATGCCATCTAGGCTCACATCACCAGAATCGATGTTGAACTTCAGTGACTGTTTCTTGGCCAGGACACATTCTATCAATTAAATATTTATAAGAAGAAAAATTAGGAAAAAGCGAATTTCGAATGCCGGAAAATTATGGAGGAACTCAAAATTTTATTGTGCCTTCAACAGAGATCAAAGAAAGATTTATAACTCGTCATAAGTTGAGTACTGACGTTTTGCAGCATATGTTTTGTTTTAAAGGTGTCGTCGCGCACTTTGGAATCGCCGCATGTGACGAAGACTGTGTCTGGATGCGTAAGTGTCGTACATCAGCCGTTTGATCTACCGAAACTGGTGCTGAACTCGGAGCGATGTCTTGTCATCCTACCGCCAGTGGAAAACGGTACGATTTAGAGTTTTCTTAAGTGAAACATCTTCCTACTTTTGTTATTTAGTTCTTTCTTCTTCCTCTTTTGGAATATTCTGGCGTCTTGATTTATTGGTTTTTGCACGCTCGATTCCTTCAGAATCTCTCATTGCTATGCATTTTCTTTGTTTTTCTGATGGTTGCATCATCGAAAGCATGAAAGATAATGCAGAGTTCTTAAAAAATTTCAAAACACAATAATATTATAGAATTTGATGTGAAGGAAAGTAGATTCTCGAGGTCTTACACTGCTGCTCCATTAGTTTTGTTTTTTTTCCTTGTTCTTTTAAGAACTGAAAAATCTGCTTCTGTGTTTGGCATGGAATTCCTGAATCTCTTCGATATAGAGGAACGAACAACCGCATTTTAAAGTTTTATTCAGTTGTGACGACCAGTGACATTCCTTCATTCATTCTGATCTCAGTTATTATATCCTCCTCATATTCACTTCCTTTTTTTATATTTTAATTGAATTTGGCTGAAGAAATTCTCGCTTGGAACATGAATAAGCTTCTGCACGGGTTCACAAAACCAATTTTTGCCACCAGCAGTGATATGCACGTGCACACCGTTCATTCGATACAGTATAGTGTGTACTTGTATCCAATGAATGTGACGACAGGCAGGGATTTGCTTGAATAAAATCCCTGTGAACTGCGAAGCCGAATAGCAAATTCTTCCGAAGGACGGACAGTAAAACTGAGGTCTTTAGTTAAGGGGACGAAAATGTTTCCTGGCACAAAAATCTTGGACAGATTGCAACTACATCAGAACAAGCGTTTAACCGCACAGCTTACAAATACATTGTGATTATTACTGAAAGCGCTTAATGTAAGGGAAAAACGCAGCTTTGGAAGTGCTTTACTAGGACTCTTGTTCGTAGGAGAAGGAAGAAATTTCATCTTGAAATCATAGGTGAAGTGATGTCAGCGGTGGTCTCTGGAGCCTAATACTTACTTATTTTTAATTTTTTTTTACGATTTCTGAGACAACTGCTGATTTAGCAGTCTTCTTAGAGTCGGAGTGGCATTTCTGCTCAGTCTATCTTGTGAACTGAATGGCGACTATCTTTTGCGGCAATCTTGAACAGTAAGAGATTGCATCGTTCGTGCAAGAATCATGGAACGACTGCATAGAACTGTGTTCAGGGACTAACAGTTGTTGCAGGGGCTGATTTCCCTTGGTAGTTAGACTTTCCGGTTGGTTATTGGTGATAAATTTGGTCTATAGTATCATTTTTCCGTCTAATTATTACGTCTAATTTTACACCTTATTTATTTCTTCTTATTTATCGTCTTATTTCTTTCTACGTCTGATTTTCTAACCTAATTTTACGTTCAGTTAGTATTAATAAAAAGATAAATAACCTGCTAGATAAACCAGCAAGAAAGCTATTTAAAAAGCTATTCGAAAGTCAAGTTTATGCTAAGAAACTACCATAATTGTTAATCGAAGCACCCATGAGCGCTCAGAACACCCATCAGCGCCGAATTTTCCGAAAAATTCACCAAACGCTATTGATTCTTCTACTTTTGTATGTGAATTTGCCAGCTCATCTGTGTGCCGTGCATCAACAAGGGCTTTTGCACTGTGCCGCGTTGTGAAATGGAAATTCGATGGATTTTATAGGAGGGGGTCATGAAATGTCGGCTATATATAGCCATAAAATCGAGTGGTTTTGCATAGATAGCTTCCTGGAAACTCGTCCAGGTCTACAAGGGGTTCCGTTATGAAAACTGGCAAGATTTCTGCTTGAAAAATTTGGAAGATTGATGGGATGGCTGTTCTGGCCTACTTTTTACTTACTTCTTATTCCAATCGCTCTGAGACGTGATTAAGTTGTCTCGGGAACCTATAGTTTGGGCACAGATATCCAGGAATTTATTAGGCTGGAATATAAATATTTGGGAAATGTTTTTGGAGCTAATTCGAAGTGTTCTTTTTTCAAGGCTGTTTCTTCGGTTATCTATTAGCCATGTTTTTTAGTAGTGCCCTGTTAAGTCAAAAATTGCTTTCAAACCTGGCAAGTAATTTTTTTTCCACCGGACATTTTTCATCCCCTCTTTCAAGCACCGTAATTTACCGTAATACTGTAATTTAGCAACGTAGTTTACCGTATAGCCATTTCATTAACTATTTCTTATTGATATCTATGTTTCTGGTGACGCATAAATAAGGTCAATGAATGGGCTCCAAAGTCATTATGCTTGTGACGACATGTCCTATGCAAATCCTGCTTTACCTGAACCCTAATGCGGACTTCAGTCCTATATGGAGAGTTTCATTCCTTGAAGTTTACAGAAAGGGGGTTTTTTTGACACAGTGAAGAATATCTCATCAATTTCTGACCGTGTCCCTAGTGTGATATGGTTACGGTAGACAGAAGGCAAATTATAGGCAGAAGGCAAATTCATTTCTCAGAATCTTCTCGGCTTTTGTGGGGATGGGATTTTCATCATATGCTCAGGACGAGGGTCGCTAGCGTTGTAAAGCGATTATTGTAGGCCTGGGCTTTATGATATCAATATTGATGACCTAAATCAAGGCCAAATGAGGATTTTTCTTTGTATAACACAATTTTCATGTACTTGCATAGCCTTTGCATGAATAAACACAAAATTATTGTAGCAGCAATGGAAAAATCGTGTTTGACGCGAAGTTCATAGTTTCCGGCCACCCTGTGCAAGCTGCCGGAATTCCCGTCGGTGCCTATAAGTATCATATACATGCCACATCCTGAAAAAATAGTAGTAAAATAAAAGACACATGCGGTATTAGCGTTCACTATTTGTAGTCGACCAGCTATGCAATGCTTCAGCCTGATTTTTTTCTTTGAAAAAGAGTCTTGGGATCGCTGAATTATTGACTTGCCGTAATTTTATTTAAGATCTGTTTACCTTCAAAAATAATTAATTCTGGAATTCCCACACTTAGAATGTGAAGCTAGATTCTGGCTTGTTCAACACGACTAATTTTGGCGTTTAGAGCCTATTCTTCCAGAAAATAAACAGTCAGTCTAGTATAAGCTAACTATCTAATGGAACTTCACCAAAAGGGCTCAATTAAATTTAGGTAGGCAGGAATGAGGTTTACTCAAGATTCATTGGCATAAAGTGCTCGAAAGCGAAGTTGGGCCACATTTGGAACACACGAATCCTGTCTATGATTTGTGAACAGTGCAGAGATGCAGCTGGTCTGTCCGAGGGGTTTGGAATATGCGCGTTACCCTAGCGTGCATATTTTCCTCTGGATGAATCATCGAAGGCATCCGCTTCCGCTTCTGCAGTATGCGTCGACAGATACGCGGCTTACGGTATACATTATCACCACAGCGGAATGTTCGTTGCGTCGTGTTCTATCGTCTTCTGGGCATGAATTATGGATAAATCGTATTCATTTCGATGTTCTCTTGCGTGGCTCGCATTGTTATGCGATGTGCGGCAATCGACATATTATGGCGCCGAAATTCGTTTGAAACCGTGTGGTTTATCGGTGAAAAATTGCTGGGTGGCAGAGGGATTGGCGATGGGGGATGGCATCAGATGGGAGAAGGCGCCGCAGGTCTTTGTGCTCGACTTATTACGTTGTTCGGGCTCGGTCCAGCTACACATTTATCAAAGTTGGTAAAACCCCATAGGTGTTCTATCGAAATATTCATTAGCAGTGGAATGCATTTCAGTGCTAATAAATATTTTTGTAGAACACCTATGGTGTTTGACCAAGTTTGATAAATTCGTAGCTGGAACGAGTCACCAAAGACCCTTGCATGGGAAGATCTCTTCCAAATGCGAGGGAAAAGGTTCTGTTACGGGTAAAAATTGACTACGCCAACATTCCTGAACGAAAGAAGAACTAATTAAACACCTTGAAACAAATTCTCTCAAAAACCGATCTACATATTTACCCTAGCGAAGCTACAGTATCAGATCCACCCTGTTTTCTGAGTCATCGTTGGGATCAGGGTAAGATTAATCGCTTCATAATTTTTGAGTTTGTGACGTGCGATATTTTATACTGAAAGAACTGTGGAGCGGTTATACTGCTATACCAAACTTACCCTGATAACTGTGCAGCACGAATGCAGCCCGAACGGCGTAATTGTTCGAGTAGAAACCCTAGTAAGCAGGAACGGTTTCCATTGCTGCTCAAACTTTTGTCCTACAGCAGCAATTGCTGATGGATGGCAGCAGTTGAGGATAGTGGCAGCTTGCTGCTAGGGTTTCTACTCGAACTATTACGGCGTTCGGGCTGCGTTCGTGCTGCACAGTTATCAGAGTAAGTTTGGAATAGCAGTATAGCCGCTCCACAGCTCTCACTATAAAATGTCAGACGTCGCAAGCTCGAATACATATATAGCAAATAGATTCTTGTAATTTGTTTCGAAATCGTGACTCCAATTACTTTATATTGGAATGAATAATTTTGAGTTTTTTTTCTTCTGAAATTCCGCCCGTCCGTTTCCCCAGCGCAGCGAAGGCCTCAGCTTTTCTTGCTCGCACCCCTCTCCTCACCAGGTTCCGGATGGCTGGACTAGCTGCGTTATCTGGCAGTTCACTGCTTCGCTCCAGTGATTTGTGAAGCTCACTGTGTTGTGTTTTGTTGTTTTTGAAAATACTCTGAATTCAACTCTGGTCCACGGAGTACGTTGGGACTTCATTTCAGCCCTTGAACTGCTGCTACTAGCTATACACGAAGAGCTGTCGACATGTTTCGACACTTGCTTCGTGGTCGAGGATGTGTCGTTTTGGACGCAGGTTGCACCATTGGTTCGACTGGAGGGTGATTTCAATGCAGAACGTAAGTGCAACGTATTTCAATTCGTTAAAAATTGTCCTGACATTGAAATGTTCGTCGTATATAACGGTAAATTGAAATCATTTTCTTTTTTTACGTAGACAACCTAACAACAAACTGTTTTTCTCATGCCTGAAGCTACTTTATGCTCAGTATAAGTTTCCTCACTAATACATATGTTGTGTAGAATGATCCTAAGGTTGCTGTTTAGTGCCGGGAATGGTCTGCCGCGTGTACATGCGCGAAGAATCGCCATGGGTGCTGAGTATTGTGGTCGTGCCGACAAGTGTGGAAAGTATTGAAGTGCTGGGTAAGAATAGGGTTGCGAAGCTTTATGTCTGGAAGGGGCGGTATAAGCGAGCTCTGCGATTGGCCGGCTAAGGAAGTTGACCAAACGCGGAGTTTGGTCGCTTCGCCCTTCCCAGGTATAACGCTCCACACCTAAAATACTGAATCCTACCTGCATGTTTGGGTTGAAAAGTTGCAAAATTAATACTGCATAGGTGATCCTTCAATGTTTAGAATTCATCCTCAAAAGTCCAGAACTATATGTTGTTAAAAATGGTATCATTCTTTCACTTTAGCATTTTTCACCCTTGACAGTAATTGAAATAGGTTTGGATTTTTTTTTTGAAATTTTCCCAAACAGATGCGATTCCGCTGCTGTTTTGTATTTGCGACGAGCCGATGCTGGCCACTGACCTCGCCAAGAGAAAGTCGCCGAAGTCTCCACGTGTGCTGGATCGACGCTACTCGCGCTCGCCAACCGCCAGAGTCGATGAAAAGGAGGAGGAAGTTGGTGGGTCCTTTAAGAACTTACCCCTCATGTCTTATGGTCTCCTTTTCCAATTGGTGAATTTCCCGTAAGTGACTTATATTAGATAACAATGTGAAGTTTATAGTATTGTGTATCAAATAGTAATTGGATAAATGAATAAACAAATAAATGAATGCAGAATGATTCTCTAGGTATTGAATGTTATTGTACCGCAGTAAGACAGCCCACAACAACAATAGCGTTTATTATTGCCAGCCGCTTCATTATTGTGGTTTCCCACCGTGCACTTGACTGCTATTAGTGCTAGATATGGCTCTGTAACCTGGATTTGGGTTGGCTGGGAAGTGTAGGGGCGTCGAACTTGATTCCTCAGAGCGATTGGACATTTTTTTATTTTAAGGACGCTAAAGTTCAAGATTTTATAGTGAGATCCATAGAGAATGAACTTGGAATTGTTCCCATTCAACTAATTGAAATATTTTTTGTGATCTACTTGAGCAGTTGATGTGGTTGGGATATTTTTCTCTCATCCCAATGATTGGTTAACCATGACTCAATGAAGTAAAAGTATAGAAAGTACCTTGACACAGTTTTGAAGAATTATGCCCCAACTTTAACAATGAGGTCTTTGATCTAATATCTTTCACCGAACTCGATCTAATAACACTGTTGCTTTTCCAGAGATGCCTCCAAAAGAGTGGGTGTCGAGCATTCGTTGCTTGGATGTGCTGAGAGAAAACTATAAGCCAGGACGGCTTAATGATGTGATCAACGTTGTTGATGAGGTATGTAGAGATTTTTTTTGCTGTTGTCGAGCGATTCGTTATGAGTGGCATTATTTCTTCAACAGTTTGGGCGCAATTCCACGCCCGCTTGACATTATTTCATTATGGTGTATCATGAAAGACAGGGTCCAAAAGGAGTAATCAAATCACTTATATGCAGTGTTCCTCAAATGATCCATTTCAGGTAGTTATCAGTAAAGCCGTCGTTTCAGCATTGTATACTGCTGTACAATCGGGTAAGTATGACATAATTCGTTTTTTTAATCCCCGCCAATTAGCTTCGAATTGCACTAGTTATTTTGGTGATTTCTGTGATTGGTTGTTAGTAAAATGTGAGGGAAAGAGCCATAGATAGGGAGCCGAAAAGAAATAGTCAGCCGTATAACAGTTTCGTGATCTCTATTGGTGCTTAGTCGACGAGAACTAGTCCTCAGCGACGATTTCATGGTTCAATGAATTCCAGGGATCACTATTGATCAAGCTGTTGTTCGTGGTATACTTGATGAGCAGTGTGAATGCACAAGTCTTGAAGTGGACGGTGTGGCAAAAAGCTTGAATAAGTTCTGTTCGCACTTGAATCCTGAAGCGAAGGTCAGTGAGCAGAGTCAGAGCTTATTTTTCCTTCATTTCTGGCTCTTGGAGTATTGGAGAATGCAAGGATCATATGGTCTTTTGCCACAACAAAGTTGAAGTGTATGCGAGAACTGGTCCCCACGCTCTGCCACTGTTGTTGCGGAGATCATTTACGTCTACTTATCCTTGCTCCAGTTTGCTCCAGTTTGCCCCTGAGGGAGAAGTTGCCAGCCAGGTGAGGGGGGAGGCGTGAAGATGGCAACTCCGCCACTCCACATGACCAGATGGCATGCTAAAATTTAATAAAATAGCGAAAAATACTAGCATAATAAAATTACTACAAATGTTTTAAGTTAAATAATTAGTAAAAAATATTTCAGAAATAACAACACAAATAAATAGTAGGAAATAAGCTAATACAATTTTTAATACTGTTTTATAGAGTAGCTTCAAAGATTGCCCACCCCCCTCCCCTCCCTCACCCTGCGTCCGCCACTGCCATCCCAAGTTCAGTCATCAGTGAACTAAGATCTCGAGTTAGAAAGTACATTTGAGAGCGGAACCTACGCTTGGGGACCAGTTCTCGCATAGACCAATTTTCTTCCAATCTGCCTCTAGTCGAATGTTTTCTTGAGTTCATCCCATTCTATCTAACCTAATTAGGATGAGCAAGACCCGAATTCGTCTTACTGCGGAGAAGGTAAAGTGCAACTCACATTTGCGAAGATTCTGCACGGCACCTTCAACCAAGTTCCTGGTCTGCCTTACTATTACTACACACCATATCAGTAAGTTGTGTATTGGTGTTACCTAGAAACTCGCAGTTAAGTGTGTATTTCTCTGATTTTTCATTTGTTGATTACTGTAGAAAAGATGGCGATGGAAGGTTCCCTGGAACATCAGAAATGGCATCGTTCAACGGATTATTTGGCGAACATCCTCCACGAGGATGGGATGGCACTCTGATTGAAAGGAAAAACAGTAGGTTCCAAGCAGGGCGCAGCACCAGGTGATCATTGACCACCAGGACTTAGTAGCGTCCTGCAGATGCAGGGGGCTTAGCACCAGTGTCCGGGGCGTAGCCAACCGCTAACCGTCTACTGATGTTAGAGACAAGCAGATTTCAGAGAGGCACTTCTGGAAGGTCATCAAACTCGTGGCTGAAGACCACCGTTGTTCAACCATCTACTCCATCCCTACCCTGCACTCTGGTGCGCTCTAGTGATAATCAGGTGTTGCTCAACCTGTAGGAGACGTATCATGTTGGAATTTTGACTGTAGATGCGCACTATACCAATGAGTATCCCCCCAAAGTGGCACCTTTCTTTTTTGAGAAACCGTCTTCGTTTTTGAGAAAAACCGTCATTAATGGTCAAAAAGTGGTTTTTGACCATTTTTTGACCATTACTGACGGTTTTTTTTTCAAAAACGAAGACGGTTTCTCAAAAACAAAAGATGCCACTTTGGGGGAGAGTTGGTACCACCTAGGCGCATTTTTGGAGTTGACAGCGTATCGGAGCACTTCCTCAAACGAGAGAAATTTCCTGGGAAAGTTCCGGGTTTTAGAGAAAAAAGCACGCTCCAGCGACAATTTCTTGCATCTGACAGGTCCTAAAACAAGTTTCAACGAGTTCTAGCGGGATCAAACAGTTCCGTACTGAGATCGGTTTTTCGATGATTTTAGCTTGAATTTGAGACGATTTAGGCTGTCTTCGCTAAATGGTACGCATTTCTTGCTGAAACATCATTCGTCGTCTCACTAACGCTTATTTAAGTCACTTTTTTAGTGCTATCTGCTCTTCCTGAAAGAACCCTAGTGTGTAGGTACTTAGTAGCCCATTTCGGAATCCGACTGGACTTAGTACTCCCCATCCGACACTGACCACCTAGTGTTGCGCTCTGGTTCCAAGTTCAAGTAATAGCAGTTAGAAGCGGGCACGGCAAACATGTCCTTGAGAAGGGTTTTCTTTATATTTCAGGTGAAGACCGCACACCTGACGATGTGTTCTCTACAACGGGTTCATTAAGGAGGTCAGATCGGCCATTGGATCAGTTTCGCCTTAGATACGCTTTGAACGCGGAAAAAGAAAATGAGAAACTGAAGAGTGCTGAAGAAAAACATGCGAAGGTATCGAGTTTGGATCGCTATAACGTGAAAGGGCGGTACTGCCAAGCTTTGCGATTGGTCGATTACATTAACAGACCAGTCACAGAGCCCGCCACCGCACCCCTTTCTTGGTACAGCGCTCCACACCTGAAGATGTCGAGGTGGGTAACTAAGCGTCTAAGAAACGTGAGTTTTTCCAGAATCCCCACGCATGCGACTTCCCGTTATTTATCTACTTCATGTGCTCCGTGGAGTATCCGGATAGGTCCATGGACACATTTCCGCTCACATTTTTGCCGACATGCGTCCAAGAAGTGCTGAAAGAAAGCATGCTGAAGCCGAGTAAAAGTTTTGGTAAGAACATTATTTTGGGAGGCATTGGAATATTTTCCGCGCTTTTTTTATCGGTCCGTAGGATTTACTCTTCCTTTTTTCTGGATCATTAGATCTGTTTTATTCCATTTTCCTCTCTTAGATGTGAGCAGTGTTGTTGTGCGACTGGATTTGTATGTGATGACATGGCCAAGTGAGAAGGAAACCCTTCGTGAAGATAGTGACAGTGAATCCGATGAAGACACTCATTCACAGAGGCAAATCCGATTCCTGGCAAAACTGCCAAAAAGAGTGGGTGGAGCTTGCATATGACTCTTTGCTGTTCACTTTCAAATTAATTTCTATGGTGTTTAGGTAAGAGCAGTTGTGAGCGAGTTGATGAACAGGCTGAATCGCCTCGTAGAACTGGAAACGGTGCTTATGGATAGCAGAAAGGCGAATATCACGAGGAATGAGATTGAAAAAGTCTCGGCGTACATTGAACGGGAATGCGCTAGGGAGAAAGTGGTGAGTTTTGGAAGGTTCACCTGACTTGAATAAAATTTAGTGCACGTTTTCAAGATTATTTCGGAGCATAAAATTCCACTTTTTTTTTCGGGCGAATTGATAAGAATTAAATATATTTCAGTATAAATCTGGTCAATTCGAAACTCGATTCCGACGTTTCCCTCTGGTTATACAATGTGAAGAAGCCATGGCGCGATTGAAAGTGGGTTTACGCACAAATTCCAGTGTGTTGGATTTGTCGTCTTGAGTTTTTGGAGTAAAAAAAATTGTAAAATTCTTATGGTGTTTATAATTTTCCGTTTATTTCCGTTTCGGATTACGTTTGTGAATCTATCTTTACGGGGACCAGTTCTCGTAAATGTGCAAATTCGTTTAGTATCATAAATACAAATCTTTTTTGCATACGGGAGAATGACAAGGAATTTCATTTGGGAGGTGACGGAGTAATCGTCACTTTGTAATAGTTTGGTTGAACTATCTATACCACGATAAAGCAGACTTTTTTCAATAGTGATGGGCTTGTCTGAGAAATTTTCGGTTTTGCTTCCTTTTTTCCTCCCAAAATAGGCATTGTTGAGGTTTCGCACTTTCCGAAGGGTAAAACAGATTGTGAAGGTCGAGCGTTCTGCTGAAGAAGGCATGCGAAAACTAGTCCCCGTGCCGTCTTGGCTACTTTTGGATGAATTCATTCAACTCTTTCGAGCAGCAGTCTAACCATGATCCCAATTCCGACTCTCTTTAAATCTTGGCATTATTCGTATGAATTAGTGAAGTATTCTTTCAATAATTTTTATTCTTTTAATTTATTTCATGTCATATTTATCATTTTATTCTTTTACTTTTATTTTTTACCTTTATTTTATTTTATTTTACCCGTGATTTTGAATAACCTTCATCTGAGGGCGCGAGATGCCCGGAGACCATTTCTGCATGTTCTGATGTTTCAGAGCCGAATGAATGGGATGTATCTGGAGTACTGTGTTTTACGTCGTGTAGGCGACTCAAATATGTACTACTGTTGTCAGGTGGGTGTTGCTTACCGTAGCTAATCCTCCGAAAAATTCTCACTAACTGCTTCCAGGTGGAGGACATCCAAGCCTTCGAACGTTATGCTAGACAGAAAAGTGGAAGTAGGAAGTGTATTTAGTGGTTATTGATTTTTTGTGGAAGTCACTGCTATTCAGGCAGAAGCGACTCATGCGATGCGAACGAGTTGTTCAGACGTGATCAGTTGTACGACTTTTGGGTGATTCTCACGATTGACGACAACATAAAGCTGCAGTTTTGTCAGAGGTATTGTATAAAATATCGATTTTCGGTTTTTGACTTGCTTACGTATTGATCAACTTTGATTTTTTAAAGAGAAAACGGACGACATGATCGTATCTTTGAATTGGCATGGCGTAAATGTCGTCAGACAATTCGCGTTATTAACCAGGTAACGTCATCGAAACTGTCCGAAAGAGCCATTGATTTATTGATTTTTCCAGGAGCTGCTCTTGAATCGAATGTTCGAATTGCGAGAATGTGATCCACTTCTTATGACTAATATGCATGACTCAACGTCTACACATGACAGCTCTCTAGATCGGAGTAATACTTCATCAGGTATTGATTTTTGCTAGATTGACCGTGAAACTGGGAGGGGGGGGGGGCAGAAGATAGAGGTGTAGGTCGAAGTTTTTTTTCCCTTTATTGTTTTTCATACTTGGCACATATACGTGGGCTATTTTTACATTAATTTTGGTACCGCAATTAGAAATATTTGCGGTGCAGATATTTTCACTTTGCATTCTCTTTTCTGCTCAAATTTCACCATTTTATTGACGGAGACCAGTTCTCGCTACCATGTATAGCTCTACTTTTGGACTTTCTTGTGCCTGAAGCTTTTGGAAGAATTTACCTTCATTGATTTATTTTCTTTCCTGGTTTCAGAAACGGCTGTACGTGTGTATTTTTGTGCGTTGTGCCATTTTTCTATGCCTATTTTCCCAATTTCTCTATTCAGTCATTTTTTCTTTACTTTTTCTACCAAATCTTTACGTCACTGCTGATTTTTACAGTATCCGAAGAACATGAAATCGATACACACATAGCCCATGGAGCTCGTTTTACCTTCGCTCCTGGCTATTTTGCCTGCAAACTCCAGGAACAGCTATGGTGGGCTCATCATGAATTCCCAAAGAAAGAGTTAGAAACGCAGTTTTCGTATTAAAGGTTCGAGGTTCACCCACGTTTGCGAGTGCAACGCAGCTGCTCACGCGATCCGCTGGCGTTTGGCTGCGAGGCCCTCCGTATCTCGCTGGAACAATTTGCTATAAGGAACATACCGAACACTTATGTGGTCAGGTAAGTGTGGTTGCCTTTCATTACTTGAAGAAGGATTTTCGTGCAAAATTACGTTATTTCAGAGAGTCTGATGGAAATGTGTCGTATATGCAACTACACACTTCAATTAACACGTTTAGAGCGTCATTGAAAAGAAATCGAATAACAGTGAAGAAGAAGAGGGACGCAGAGTGAGTTCTTTTTGGTTGTGAGGGTAGAGACGCAGAGGAGGAGACCATTCCAGGATAGTCACTGTTGCAAATGTTGGATGATATTTCGAATTGGGTATCTTGATGGTTACACAACACTTAAGATTGTTTGATGCAGAAATAATGCAAACGTTTTGCGTGAACCATGCTTGGTTGCTGCGAAATGTGCGCAAGGGTGTTCTGGGCCCAAATGTGTCATTAGGATTACCCGTGGTAATCGTGCTAATGTGTCGAAATACCCTTTACCTGGCTCCCATCACTAGGTTTAGTCATGCGTGACGTCTATACCCAGGTGCTACCCATGGTTAATCATATCCGTAGGTATGAGATTACTCATTTTTCCAATGATGCATCAGGCCCCTATTTTGGATTTCCTGGATGGGCCTGGATACCCATGGTAAACGTGCTGATGCCGATGTTAACGACAGGTTAATCTATGGGGTGTTCACACGCTTACCATGGGTAATCCCAGTGATGCAGGTGGGATTCGGGGTAAGATAGGACGGCGGAGTTTTTATCATTGTTTCTAGATTTTTTAAGCCAATGAAAATAAGAAAGACCTAAATGTGCGTAGCGAAAATCCTTTGCTGCTCAAAAATGCTCAAAAATCCTTTAATGAAGTAGGTGTTCATATTTTCCATTCTACTTGTTCATTTCAGGGAGATTGAGCGTTTCAAGACGCAGGTCCTCCTGGCCGTTTACGGTGTGGATAAACCTGGACGTGAAATCTGCGAAGTGCTGAGCGACTGCCTCCAGAAACGCCTAGACCAGGTCACACTCAATCAGCTGATAGACACTTTGGCGAAAAATACACAGACTCGACTCGATTGTGCGGATGTCCAGGTGAGTTGGCGGTCCATGCGTTACTTTTGGGACAACTAATAGTGCTGCTTTCAGTTCCTACAACGTGATCCGGCCACACCCGCTCGTGTATTTAACTACTCGATTCCGAATCACATGGCACAATTTCTACAACCGCTCAGCTACTACACTCACCAGCACATGCAAGCGGCTATGCCGTCGGCGAGATATAAGGTACTGTACGTTCATTGCCAATTGAAATTGCCAACCCGTGCGTAAATTAGCTAAAAAAGACGGTTAAAGGAGGACTACGGCTCTGGAAGCACTCACGGAGCTGATAGATCCGTGTTTCTTCCCCTACCTTTCCCCGGAAAACAACCGGATTCATATGTGCCGATATTCTACCTGCTTGTCAAGTCACCTCAGGGTGGAATCCGATCCACAGGTGAGGGATTTCTGTGTTGGATATGTTGGTAATGCTGGTATGCGATGAAATTGCAGGAATTGCTGCCATCGAACTGCGATTTGTGAACAGCGACGGAAACATGGCAACACTGACAGCTGGTCGTCTTACGAATTCGACTCATCTTAGTCTGGCGCCTGCACATATAGACGACGATGAACGAGAGGCTTCGTACAGGGAGATGACATTTACGACCAGCTGTAAACATCCGCAGGAACTGCCAGGTCAGATCCGAGTCTTTAAGAGCGAGATCCGTTCATGAGAGGTTTCATATTGAAAATTTCGAATTATACACTTATTGTTAGTAAAATGCTGTAATCAGCAGCGTACACTATTTTTCTGTAATTTTATTCTCGAGAAAAATCAATTTCCGTTCATCACGAGTGTTTCCAGGTGTCTGCGCCTACGCTCAGGTAGCAGTTTGGCAGGCTGGTGATGTGGATCTGGTTCAACTCGATGATCAGCTTCGACATGTTGTTCAGCTGGTGAGTTTCGAATCAACGTCCTGTCTCAGAATCTTTTTTTGTTTTTTTTTTTTTTACACGAAAAAAAAATCTCCAGAAGCTACTTATTGCTGTAGTTTACGTTATTCCATGTAACACAGGCGAAAAACCGCTTTCGACTCTGATTTTTGGGGAACTTGTGGGTGGAGCCAAGGTGGGACTTACACTCCTAAGCTGGTCTCATATGGAGTGCACGTTCTATCCTCTTAGGAAATAAATAATGAAGAACTATCATGAGGTGTATGGATTTTGTCAAGTGATGCCCTTCCGGGATTGTATTAAGAAACCTCTTCATCCCGCCTTGCCCCCCTCCCCAGCTCCGCCCAAATTCTCCCCAGGCTTGAGGGACGAAATCAGGTTTTTCTCCAGTTTTGCATGGAATCACGTATACCACTGTGATCAGCAGCTCCAGCAGATTACTTTCATGAGAAAATCTCAACAACGACTCTGAAGTGGTACAGTAACTCTGAAACTAGATGACACCCTGAGGGTGACATCTAAATTGTTTCATTGGGTACAGGTCGATAAAAGAGAGGAATTTATTGCACTTCAGGGTATGTGCGATGTCGTGACTGAATTCGGAATCCTGAATTTAAATGTTATCGAAGTTGGCGCGCAACTACCTGTTAGCCCAGGATTACATGTTAGTCCACATTCAAGTAAGTTTCTTACTTCCTATAAATTAAAAAATTCGGAAAAACAAAAAGGATTTGGGTTAGGATTCATGAAAGTATATCCGAGCGAGACCGAGCTAGAAAACCAGCTATCATGGTCTGCGTCTCCTAACACTGCGTAGTCTATAGGAGAACCAATTACGAGAGCCATTCTTGTTTTGCTTGATTAATATTTCATGAATCCCAGCCCTGGACATGCGTGTAGTTTTCAGCTTTTCTGCACTGAAGCAGTTTCTTCACTTGTTTTGTGAACAAACATGATCTTTCCACGTTTTCACCATTTCAGGATCAGCGTCTTCAGCGAAAACCCCAACATCAACGTCAGAACGACGTCAACAGCTACGAAAGCGTGACTCATCTGAAGCGCTACCTGTAGCGTCTACTCCTACTCTACCGGCAGACTCCTCATTAAGAAGTAAAGCCAATTCGGTGGGTGAGATTACAGTTTTGGTGTTTTGGAGAATTTTTCAAGTTCAAGTTGCAGGTGTTCTCCTTCGAAACTCGCAGAGGATCGTTTACTTCGGAGTTGGATAGAATGTCAGTCGACTATGTACTGCCGTGAGTGATTTTACGAATTTTCTTCTGTTTTTTAATGCTAAATCCGTTCCTGTGAGTAAAATTGTTCATGTTCTTCATGCAGTTCCTGTAATCGCTCCCCAGACTATGTGAATCCAATGTTCGTATCAACAGCTGGGCCATGGTTCGATTATGTCGTAGAGAAGCACTCTGGGTTTGTTTGAGATTGTTACTTTTGTTAGTGGCTTATACATATTTTTTGACAATTTTCCAACGATGTGTCGCGACGAAAATTGTTCAAAAACGGGCCAGAATAATGAGATTCTTTCTAGTTCTCTCTTCTTATATGGCCCTATTGCTTATCTTTTTGCTTGACTATCTGAAACGTAGTTAATTTTATAAGAGTTTTCCAAGCTATAAGCACAATTCTATGGAAAACTCGCATTCTAGAAATGCACCATCTTTCCTCTCCGAGAAAGGAGAACGTTATACGTCCGTTCTGAGGCACTCGTGGATGTTTGACTGCAAACAAATTGTAAACAAGGTGAGTACTCTTTCGAATTTTTCTCTATCCTGCATTGAAAGGCCATTCTCCACTTTTCCATTGTGATTTTCATACATTCTTTTTTTATATTGTCTTTTGACATCTACAGGAAGCTCCAAATGTCCGCAGTCAAGAGGGACGTGGCCACGACGCGGCTTTAGACAGAGACACAGGCGCTCGGCATGCTGCCACTGGTTGGCTGCAGAGTCAGAGAAGCCAGAGCCAGCATAGAGAGCGCCTGTGTCTGATCAAGGAGCCGCGCCGCGGCCACGCCCTCTTGACTGCGGACATTTGGAGCTTCCTGTACTTTTTTATTCCTTTGTGTTCCAGCCATCTGTCTCTCACATTTTTCTGCTTTTTTTCTCTAAATGACATTTAATTTATTAGAGTAGCACTTGTTATTATTATAATTATTTTTGCTGTTATTCTATTCTGAACACTTATGGTTTTCCTCTCATATTTTTTTTTGAAATAGTCTTCCGCAAAAGTAGTTTTTGAACCTCAGCATGGGCTTGTACCAGAAGAGCACCAGAATTGAGAGTTGAATTCTCTTTTTTTGCAATTTTCACCTTTTGAGAGTTGTTTTACTGTTTTTATCATAATTTTAGGCTCTCCGAGAAATCTCTGATCATATCCTGGAGCAGGTACGAAATGTGGATGCTATTTACCCGGACCGTGTCCAGATATTCGAGCCAACTCCGCGATTAGCCGAGCAAGCTCCACCCAGTTCTGTGACATCAACAGGCAGCACTTCGAAACACCGCGAACGACGCTATGAAGCTGCGCTGCCGAGTATGCAATACTGCATGAGCGTAAGTTGTCATTTTCAAGTAGTAAATGCTGCTCTGTCAACTGCTGGCTTTCAGGCTGATATCGGAAGAGATCCATATGACTCCGATATGCCTGATGCTCTGTTAGTTTGCCAAGAAATGCAAGTGGCAATAGAAACACAGAGGTTCGGCTTTGAACCGGTTGGCACGTGCCCTGAGACTTTGCTGCGGTTGAACCATGGCGGTTGGTGATAATATTTCGAGAAGATTTACTTTGTGCTATGCAGCTGGGTTATTCAGTGTCCAAGGAACTGTTCCTGCCATGCACCGAGGAGGGTCAGTTTGTACCAAGGCGTCGGATACTGTATGGTACTGTGCATGGGGAGAAGCTGACATTGTACTTCTATAATTTTATGCCGTTCCTGTCGGCGTCATTGATGAATATGGTAGCCAGGTGAGAAGCGTTTTGGGTAGCTGTGGTCACATTGCGTCATTGAGATTACCCAGGGTAAACGTGTTAACGCTCTTATCCCAAATTTATCCATCATTAACACAGACGTTGACACGTTTTCCCTGGGTAATCTCAAATATGCATCTGACCCTGATGTTTTTTTTGTCTTGGTCCAGACGCACCATTGAGATTACCCATGGTGAACATGTTAAAGTGCCTAAGTGTGCCATTTACCTGGCACTCGTCAACATGTTTACCCATACATCGTGTTATCTAAACCCAGATTCTACTCGTGAGTGGTCATACCCATGCGTATTAGATTATCATCCTCCCAATGATGCATCCGGACCCCGAAAAATGCAAGCTAAGAGAGGAATTCTAGGGCAACATCATGGTACAATTCTCGAGCTCGGCTGGTGAGAGAAATAGGCCTTCACAAGATGGGAATCACCCATCTGTCACCACTGGAGGTTAGAAGTGGTTTCATTCTGGACTTCCCTCTTTATTTTTCCTTATTTTTGCCGTTTTCCTGGTAGGATTCATGAGCGTTCTCGGGAAGTTCCCGCTCATCCGCAGTGGACGATTGGAGCACTTTCTCTTACTATAGCGTTATCTGCATCCCTGACTAAGGCAGACGGAGCAAATACATTTTTGATTGGAAAACGGGTCCATTTCAAAGGGCGGGTAGATCACAACCTTCCTAGGAACGTTCACGAATCCGATACCGGAAGAGGAGGCAGTATAGTAGGTACTGACTGTAGTGTGAGAAAAACTGGGGAAAGATATTATCCAGTTGAGAGTTCGTACGCATGGACATCTCACTTGTGGTTTCGTTTTTGAACCAGCTTTTCTTCTCATTCAGTATCATTACATTTGACAGCACTTCCAATCATCTTCTGACAACCCATATCTTGTACTGGTATGGCGACATCCTGAAGAACTTCTGGACAAAGACTACCCGCCAGATGACCTGCAGGCGAGTTGACAGTTGTGACAAACTGTTCTTCCCTAGTGTAATGAGCAGTTCGCCTTAGGTAACAGCAATTGATGCGTTGCCGAAAGGATATTCCGAAAGTCTGTTTAGGCTCTATCGTCGAGCATGTGAGTATCGTATATTTAGTGACATTTATCTGATACTATTATTCATTTTGGTCTTTACTGAACAATTCTAGACAGATGGTATTAGTAATTGTTTGGCAAGAAAATGTAGTTGTTGTACCTCATTTAGATCACCCATATTTGTTCCTCAATCGTTCTCCATGCCTGATCCAAGATCAACTGGAACAGATGCGATATATAAGGTATCCAGTGTAATCACATTTCCTGTCAAATTCTCTTACTTTTCTGTTTTTCTTTCGTAGTACTTTATGTGCTCTTAATTCTTTTGTGATGCAAAGTTGGCTAAGAATTCTTTTTTTCCTAGGAGGAATGTAAGAGAGCAGCTGAATATGATACGAGCGTTTTCGTCCGTTCATGAGTCCTTACTCGATGGGAGAAATAGGATTGCGGTGAGTGCCCTGGTTGACGAGCTATGCCTGGCTTGGTGATGTTTGAAGCTTCAACACTTTATAGTAAAGAGAGTAAACATACTACATAGTTATGGGAGAATTTTTTTAGGAAGCTGATCTGGAGAAACTGCGCTCAGCTAGCAAATTGGTGCACTTTGTAGAGACACCTGTACTATTCTTCCCGAAATGGAGGCGCAATATTGCTATTGTTCGACAGGTCAGAAAGACTTCTGTACTGCAACATGGCTTTTTCACAAACATTTTGTGGTAATTAAGGTCCGAGGCATCGCAGAATTAGATCCACGAAAGACGAAGATCCTTACAGGACCACCAACACCGCATGGTGGTACTCGTCAGAGAGCGAATACGTTGAGGTTCGGTTTTTTTTTTTTTGAATTCTGAGGCTTTGGATGTTTAATCCACCTAAGTTGGTCCATTTTTTTAGTGTCACCCCCTCAGCACCGGTTCCATTCCGAATACGATCAGATGGTGTCGATGATGATCCTTGTCAGGTTAGTTACCATATTGTACACCTGTTGAGATGTAAGGGTTTACTTTTTAATTAATGTAGTTACGGATTTATTACTATGCTTGCCCCAATGTCTATATGTCCCATGTCATGTCTATACTTCAGGCGAAAATCCTCTACGTACTGATGGCTGACTACGTCGCGTACTTGACATCTCTCGGATTGCAACTGTTGAACGTGTACAATCTGGAGCGAAGGTCAGTTTCAGTAATTTTTTCTTGTTTGTTCTTTCTTTCTTCACGTCTTTCTTTTCTCAACCTCTCTGCTTATAAGTGGCGCGCTTCTTCTAAAACTATCATTCTTCTTAGCCAAGAATGTACAGGATATCACTCCTTTTTTTGTGGCTAATAACGACCCATGAAAATTAACTGGTATCATCATTGCCTATGAATGTTATTATTGACATCATTTTGTACTGCTTGTGGTGTGTTTTGCATGCTGTGTTATAATTTTGATCCTTTCAAGAAGTGAAGAGCGCCACATGTATACGACAACATATCCTCAAGGATGTAAACACGCTCCATATGTGGTGATGCACAAAACTGTGAAAGGTACGGATGCCTGGTTCTCTGAAGTTACATTTTTGTATGATCAGTAGCGGTTACCCTCATGAAACTTCCTTTCAGGTGGAGTGCTACTGGTGACGCTTTCCTTTGCGCAGCCATACTTTGCCTTTAAAGTTTTTATTTGGCATCCGACAAATTTGTGCGAAGCGATTGCCAGAGTGAGCTTTTTGAATTCTTTAAAGTTCCGCTTTCTTTGCAGACGACAGAGTTTACCCGCCAATGTGCTGTGCAATCTTGTATGTGGTATTAAAATTCTATTTAGGAACAGTCTTGTACCGATGCTGTGCGAAAAATTCGAGAACTGCAACAGTTTAAGGATCTAATCAGTACCCAATGTCATTTACACTCTTTCACATACGATTTTCACCTGAGAATGTTGAGCAAGTACTTGGTCGGGAAGGATAAGGTGAGTTTTAGGAGTGATTTAAAGTGTTTCAAAGTGGGAAACAACGTGCCACCATTTGAGGGACAAATTCCAGAAAATTTTGGTTTTTGGAATATTCGTATTCCATTAACGGAAAGTGTTTTTGTTTAATCCACCTGGGAGTTCGAGTTTTCGCCATGTTGGTCGGAAATTAATTGAAGACGGCAATAATAAATAACCCCGTATTAGTTCTGAGATCTGCTTTACGTATTTTAGGTTCTTTTCTCGCCTGGGTACAACACGCAAGCATTTTTGGTGGATTTTCTGGAGTACTACGGGTGTAGACCTCCAAGTGCAAGGAATTGTGTCTATGAGGGTGAGATAAGGTTTACCTTCGAAGATTTTTCTATTTCTCCACATTTTTTTGGCTGTCATAATAATTTCGATTAGAGTACTTCTGTATTTACAGAACGTTGTACGTATAGTTTACAACATGGTGTTCGTGGCAGCGATGTTTGGGATCATTTTCTTAGTTGCGACAAAACGTATGGATGGACGGTGTTGAAACTGAAGGTGGGAGGGGTCATGACTGTTCTCCTTTTGTTTTACTTTACGTCTTCTAGCACGAATATTGTTACATTTATACCACTGAACAAGTTTTTTTTTTGGTTTGTAGCGCAAATCGCTCCTTTTTTCGACATCTACGCTTCTTTAGTTTCGTTTCCTTGGCAGTGAAGGTTCATATTGAATATTCTTTCATACCGATGATTCACATTCATATTTAGAATAGCGAAGAACGCTCAACTGACCAACGTCGCGACGATTTCATGCTGGTTTCGAGTGTTCAAGCCAACTCAAACGACGGGGTACGCATTTTAATACTCTGTTCTTAGAATTGTTAGTGCTTGTATAGAACTTTGTTATGCTCTACTTTTGACATTTTCTTAGCTAAGGATTAGATTAATTATTGGTTTTAAGCCAAAAGAGCTTTTCCGAGTGGTTCTTCGTGACAGAAGAGTGGATAGAGATGGCTTGCAGTTAGTATTTTATCTTATCGCTGTGGCAACTGAACAAAGTGAGCTTTTTCCGTTACAAAGTGGTCGTTTCTGCGGTAGTCTAAGAATTCTATTATACTATTTCCTAGCTTCCCCTATGGAAGAAGAGCGCCACCGTGAGGACTCAAGACAGAGCGAAGTTGGCGAGTTCAAGAATGTCGAAAAGAAGAAGGGGGCCCCAATAAGGCAGAGCACGGAAGATGCTGATATGATGCGGAGGGCAAAGTCGGTCTTTTTTTTTTTCATTGCTTTGGATTGTTCTTACTGTTATGGTCATGTGGAATCGGTTTGGTTCAGCGTCGATGACATGATGAGAGACGGTGATTTTTCGACATCATCCAGAAGACGTTTCTCTAGTGGTGGACACCTACATGCAGCAGCAACAGCACTAGCTGCCAACAAGCCACAGAACTTAGGTTATTTGAATTGATGATTTATCTTTATATTGTTAGGCAATGTTGTGCTGGTAGCATTGTTTCAGTTTCCGATGCTGAATCGATTCTGAACTCACCACGTTGTAGTGAAGGATTTCTGAAGGGGGCGGAGTCAGATGGTGACGTGCACCGAGTTACGGTTCAGGGCATAGCACCAAGACGTCATAGGAAACCAGGATACAATGAAGGTACGTTGCTTTTCGATTTACTTCTACATCGTGTCTTTTTTTTCATTTCAATGTATTTTTTTTTCTTTAATCCCATTCTATTTCTCTATTTCACCTCTAAAATCCCTAAAACGTTTACTCGGGAGTGAAGGTCAGGGAGGATTGGAAATAATCCCCTGCAAATAACGATCAGGGTCCAGCACATGACGATAGATGATCAAAGTATGGTTCGTTTAAATAGGTTCGTGATGTGGGTGGGAGGGGCGAGGTTAGGGGGTGGAGGCGGGAGTGGGCGGGTAAGAGTGTGTGATGTGCACAAGTGAGGGCTATGGAGGTCAATTCTTCATCATCACCATGCTTAATTCTTATAAATTTCGAGTCAGGTTCACCGATCTTTCCTTCTTTTTCTGGAGTAAAATTTACACTTTTATAAGGAAGCTTACAGATGGCACAATACCCGGTGAACATGTAACATATGTCCATTTCCTAAGCGGTCGTCAAAGAATCTTGCAGAAGGTGCGGATATACGCTCTTAAAGCTCCGGGAACATTTCCGAGTGTTGACTTTTAGGAAGTGGAAGATGCTGTTTCGCAGTACAGCACCCAGCTAGCTGGATACGTGAAGGAGGCGGAGTTTTTGTGCAGACGCGCTAGCATGTGGAAGCAGGTGAGCACATGCGATTCCATCCACATTCGTAGATGTGCAGACTATTCGTGTATTTCTAGGTACTGTTACGGAAACCGGGTCGATCTACTCAACCACCGACGGGACTCAGCAGCATTTTCCTAGGCTCTAACCCGAACAGGTAGATCTGTTTGTTCAGGACATGCCGACCTTTCGTATTGATTTGTTTAAGAAGCTTGGATCCTTGGCAACCACTTCGATCTGTACTTCATCACGATGCAATGAGACCATCCGAACTGAAGACGTTGATCTCAGTGGTCAGTCAGATCTACATGGAAAGCAGGGAGCCGAGGTGAGCAGTACCTTTGTTATGTCACCACTTGTTCGCTATGCTTGTTTACTTTTTTGTTTTCTTGTGATTTCGGTTGCGAATTTAAGACTACCCCTTAGGCTCCGTGAGTTACTGAAAGGAACGAATTGTGCGAGGCTATGCAGGTTTCTGTTTGCTCGATTTGGACCAGATAGATGTCGATTCTTCGAGTTCCCAAATTCAACCGAGAAGGTCCGTTCTTTTCAATCTTCTCGGGATTTTTTTTTCTGAATTCATTCAGTTGCGGCTATTCCTATTCATTTTCTTCTTCTATCCGTCTGTTCAGCTGTTGCTGAATTGGAGTCATTCGATCAATGGTTTATTGATCTGCCTTTTCGATCAGTAGGGTCCGTTTCTAGTGTTTCGGAGTGCTAATGGGGCGTTGCCACTGTTCTAGTATTGACCAACTCATGCAGCCTTCTCAGTCTTTGTGTATCAACTCTTCATTTACGCATGACAGCATTATGTGGTTAAATTAAACAAGCAAAATCATTATGGACGGGAAGGCCATTTAAAATAGTCCAATCGCAGAACAGTAGAACTGCCCCGTCCTCCTTCACGGTGCAGGGCACCTTCTCTTCACCCATAGAATTCATTTCATCAACTCCATGTATGTAAATATATCTATCAGTATTACTGGTTAACGTGTATCTTTCAGTGTTTAATCCTAACTAACCCTGATCTGGATGCAATGTTTCTCATCGAATGTCCCACTGACACCACCCCCACTCTCAGCGTTCTTTTGAAGGAGCCGGATCTTGTAGAGGACACACAGGATGAGTCAAAGCTTTTCCGGTAAGTTACTCCCTTTATTTATGACGACTCACAGCTTAATATGTCTCAGTGTACTTTTACAGACAACATCGCCTGGACATAGCATTTGACGACCTTGTGGCATGTGTAACGGCATTCTTGTGGAGTGATCTACTGCAAAAACCTCCAGGCACTCAGTAGCGGTTGGATTTGTAATAAAGTATTGTGACATACGAAGTTAGAATAGTTTAGTGCTAGTACGGTAGCAATTTAAACGAGGTATTTCGTTAAATAGTTCAGATATGATGTTTTCAAATGACTATGGGTCTTGACTACTGTTGTTCTTGTTATTTTTCATATTTCTTCAAGAATTGTGTTAAAATGCTTGTGAAAACTGTTTTGTAGATATTCTTAGATATTCTTACTATCTGAGGAAATCCTCAAGTCTTATGAAATGTTAATGAACATTCTTTGCGAAATTGCCATGGATCACTCTTCAGAGTCAGTTTTTTTTGGAGGGGGGGGGGGTTGGGAAACACCAGGAGTTACAACTATTTCCGGAGCTCAGATGCACGTTGAGGTTGCCCAGGAGAAAGTGTTGACGTTTGTTATAACGATCGCTAAATATGGTGGATGTTAACACGTTTATATGGCCCATGCATGCGGCTCCGGAACTATGAAAATGTCCATGAAATTAAGTAATCCAGGGGCATTCCAAAAATTTTGCTGCTGCTGCTGCTAATTCTGTCGCGACGACGGCCGGTATTCCTGTCCGAAACAATTTATTTATCTTTAGATATTACAATTATTTCCATCAAGTGAGTACTATGATTTGAAGAAATCCGGGTATTTTTGTAAAATTTCTTCCCTCCGCCAGTAGGATCTGTTCCCACCTTCTTCAGTAACTGATATTGAAGCAGCAAACGCTGCCCTTCGTACAGCTTGTCGAAGATTGTCATCATCCAGGCAAGAGTACTCAGAGTCTGCAGGACTCCTATCGTGACGTACTTTTCCAACTAAGTAGACCAAGGAGCCGAAAAAGCAATCTCCTGCACCCTGAAATCGTGGAAAGCAGGGTCTCGAGTAACTAGTGTCCCTTTACTGGGAGAAAAGAAGATAACTGCAGCTAGTACGAAAATAGGGATTAATCGTAGAAACCCAAAGGCGCAAATGACTCACGGTAAAGAAGCAGGTTTAGGTACAAACTGTATTTTTGTGATCAGTGACAAAAACCAAGTTTTTTTTCGATGTAAAAAAAAACAAGAATTCTCAGTCACAAATATGTACTTCGCGTTGAGAAATCGACTTCGGCATCAGCTACCGCCCAGGTTATGTAAACATTTGTGGCTAAACTTCTTTCCACAGCAAAATATATCGAAAATGAACAACCAACACACTGTAAGCGCTTAACCGGGAGGGATAGTCAATGCTTAAGGCGTAGTGGCGTCGTTATTACGAATTGAGCATAGTCAATGTTCAATTCGTTATAACGACGCCACTACGCCAAATACAAGCAAAAGAAAAAAACAAGAGGACCCGACTCCGCGCTGAATGGGGCAACCGTGAAATACACGACATTAAATCGTTGTCTTGATCGCATGTATGTGAGTAATTAATTGATTACCGACAAAAAGACATTTCAATACTGCTTCAATACTTAAAGCCTTCTACGCTCAGAAAGAAAAAAAAAGCTGTTGAAACTGCAACAAAAAAAAAACAAGAAAAACTCACTGTTGTGTCGACTACTTCACCACATTTCGTACAAGGAACGTGTTCAGCATCGCCCTTGCTCGTAGTGAAAACGCAACCTGAAAATCAGTCACGTTTTCCAGAAATCTTCGTTTATTGATGAATCTACTCGATGTAAGACCTCAATGAAGAATAAGAAGAATTATCGACCACGAACGAAACGAAAACTGCAAAAATTACCATCGGCTCCTAGGCTTATGACTACTCGTTTGGGTCCCATCTCTTGGATATCGAGAGCAGCAGCTTTCGCACTTTCAATATCTTCTAAAAGCTTTTCAGTGATGTTTGAGGCCTGAAAAAGCGTACATCTCATTTCATTGCTACACGGTCCAATACCTATGATGATAGTAGTTCTAGAATTGTGACCCGAATGGGTAAAAAAAGTACAAAGAAACACCCTTACACCGAGTTGGTTAACGTAGAATAAGTCAATGAGTGACAACAATGATCGATCTTCACATTTATCAGTAGAAGATGCAGGATTCAATATTGTCAACACTGTAAAGATTGAGCTATAAGACAAATGAGATCCTATGTAGGAAATGGCACAAACCTCCTTTGCTCTTAGCGAGTTCAAGAGATTTTTTGTTCACTTCTCCACATATGGTTGCGTGAGTTACACATACATCAGCGTCTTTTAAGAAATATGTGAGATATGTCGTGAATATTTCGTCCTGAGAAACAGCAGTCTTTTCTTCGCCTGTAAACAAGGAAGTCAAAACTGACAAACACTGCCTAAAGGAATGACTAGGGAGACAAATGTGCCTTCATGTGCTGATGCAGACAACAGATACAGAGGATGTCTCCAATAGATCGATTTTCTCGAAAAAAAAATCAATATCAAATAATAAATAATGTACCTGGAATCAACTTTTCGACGCCATTCGTGCTCTCTGTGTTCTCTTTTGAGCTCTGGCTGTTGTCATAGCACCAATAGTCGTCGGGAATCTGGAATATAATGAGAATTCAAAGCAGAAATAAATCCCTACCAAGTGGGAATGTGGCCCTGAGATATGCAACAAAGAAGAATACTCGAAGCAACAGGACTCCTCAACTATAACCAAAAAATAGCTAAGGATGGAATGTGCAATTCCTTCAGCCAAAAGCGCTTCAGACTCCCATTGTCTAAGCAAATGAGGATATTACAGAGCATTCAGAAAGAAGTGAATATTGAAGCATTTTCTTTCATTCACAGGATGGAGGAAAATATTGTGGTTGTACACTATTGAGCAATTTTAATACTGATTGGAATGGCCGCGTCTCATCCTATGATTCTCCTACCTACCTAAAGTCACTACCAGTTGAATGGACTATATAAGCTCTAACTCCAAGCCGATGTTGCGGCTAAAAGGTGCCGTCCTTGTCGGTTTCAATGCGTGCGCAGGTTATTCTATGGGAAAACCCTCGAAAATCGAATCCGTGTCGTAAATTTACGCTTTGCGTCTAAATAGCGCAGCTAAATCTAACAGTTGAATAAGGGTGGTGGACGAATATTAATCTAAACTGCCTGAAAAAATGGCGCATATTCACCTCAGCGGCGTTGCCTCACTAGGTGTTACCAATGGAATAAAAATGTAAATATTATAAACCGAACTATACCGTTCCAACGGTTGTGACCGCTCCACCCAGTCTTGCTGCAGCAACGGTCTGATTGTTTCGTTTGCCTCCATGGCAGCCAAATGTGGGTTGCCCGGGTAGACGTTCCGGAAGACTAAATAGTGTTCGGAATTATTCTTTGAAATATTTTTTAAACTATGAAACAGTTTATAAAGGTGAGGCGGGTAACGAAAGTATATACAATGCGAAAAACATAAAGCAAAGATCCAGAGCTCGTGATATTCAAAAGCCAGGAGTAAATATATCGAGGAGGTAACAAATGAACAACTCTCATTACACTTCGATGGAAATAACATGAAAGTGAAAACAAACAAAGGTATTGTATTGATTCTAATATAACAAATGGAAACCAGGACAAGTCAAGCACGATTGCACCTCTCCACAACCTGAAGCGCCGCACCACTTACGCGGCGCGGCAGGGCGCTGTGGATGTAGGATGCTGCTTCGCTCGCACCGCGTATATGGTGCGACGCTCCAGTCCACGGAGAGGTGCAATTATGAGTGGCGTTCCATGTACAGTGGACGGCAATGGCGGTGGCCCATCTGCGGCCTCGAGAAGGACGCAGCGCAACCGCGCCGCCCGCGTCGTAAACAATGTTTTCTGCTGCTGTTATGCTATATTTAGAGCTTCTCTGCCCGATTTTAAGCATTTCTGACCAAATCGGGAAGAAAGCAACTAGAAATAGCATTCCAGTAGCAGACGACACCGGTCCCGGCGCGCGCGGCGCGGTTGCGCTGCGTCCTTCTCGAGGCCGCAGATGGGCCACCGCCATTGCCGTCCACTGTACGTCGTGGAGCAATAAACTATAATAGAACAAAACTATCCGATCTAGCAAGATGTTGAAATTGTACTTACCAAGTCAAATCTGGACTGATAATTCCACCGAGAAAAATGATTCTTGGCTGATCCTTGGGTGGATATACGTACGGAGTCGGAGTCATACCCAATTTAGATGGAGTTCATAAGCACAAAGAACCAGGAGGGATAGCACGAGTTAAAATGCTGAAAAGAAAATTAAAGGCAGTGTGTCACCTCGTTTTCGTGCTTGGGGTTTCAGCGGATTCTGAATCTTCTCGAGGCGGTGAATCTAGCGGTATACATAACTTATTACAAAACGGGCTCTAAGCCGTTTTATTAACGTTTTTCGGGATGGGATTTGGAACAGTTTGTTGCTTCGAGTGGACGTGGGAAGCCGTTGATCTTATCGATCGGACACGTCCAGACGTGTTGGCCAACGTTGTAGCCGTGGCGGGCAGCCAGCACAGTCACAGGCCGCTCCGCCCAAGTGGTCCGTGAACTACAAGTTCGGGCCCTCCGAAAACGGGGTTTTATGCGTTACATTACAATCTTATGCGTTTTATCGTACATCGTTGAACTCAGCGTGACAAGCAGGTCTATACTCTGTTGATATCTACAAGCAATGGAACGAGGTGACATACTGCCTTCAAATGCATATCACCTTATTTTCATATCAGTTCATAGACTTCTTCGGAGCATGCTTGACCTATCAGAATTTGTCTACCGCGAGAAAAAGAAACGCAAAAGACTGACCACCACGGACAAATTGATTTGAAAAGGCAGCCACAATAAGTTTCGGCTATGACTGAGTATAATTCAAATAATTATGACGAGAAACAGGATGTGTGCTGTGAACGAAGCACTTGACACACCTCTTATCGAGGGCTGCAAACTAGTAGCTACTCAGGCACTTTCAGCGGACGGCGCGCGCACCCAATACAGGACGGCCCGCGTAAGGGTTGAGAATTCGTCAGGACTTGGGTGCGCGGGCCGTCCGCTGCTGCTTGCTAGCGGACCAGCCGCGTGCCTTCAACGGACCAGCCGCGCGCCTTTCTGAGAACCGGTGAATAGCTCCGTCCTCTACCTTTTCTTTAACAGTCTAAACGCTTCATATCACAGAACGTTAACATCACATATAATAAATGGTTAATTTATTTTACCATTATCTTAGTACAAACAAAGCAAATATAGCTTCAAATGACAGGAGTCTACGTGACAACGTCTGTACAGCTTGAAATAATATCAGACAAGAATGAACGAATAAGTAGAAGGAGGTGTACAATACGTCAGTGACCGTGGCGTCACGAGTATTGTACATATCCTCTATATATCGATATTACATATACACCCTTCTTGCCGCCTGCACTGCCTGCTTTATTAGGTGTCGTATAGATCATTCGTATCTCTGAAAATCCAAACACTCCTTAATAACAGTGACGTTGGGAACTACAGAAACGAACTCACTGTAAAAGGTTATGAACTTCAAAGCCTTCTTCTCTGTCTCCCATAGATGCAGCCGTAGTGTGTGTTCCCTTCAAAAGTATAATATGTGGTATCTATAGCTGTTCACTAGATGAATTAGTAAAAATGACAGGTAAGCTAAGAATTTTAAAGAAAACCAACTGACGATGTGCTCTTTCTGAACTTCTCGGCCTCACTGTACCATTGCTTGATTCGGCTGCTCAGCTTGTGAAGCGGCGCCAGACGCAACTTTTTCTGTCACATCGCCTTCTTCGACAATGGTCTGAGGTCTGAGGGGCAGTAACGCACTTCAAGTGACCCTAAATTTTGAAAAATGTAAAACAAGAGCATTCCTCTATGTATACGAAAACGGGAGACGATTGAAAACCAAAGCGTGTGTGACTTCACCACACACTAAGACACTCAAACCAAACGAAAAATAGGTAGAATAGATACGACATTCAGTCAGCACTGGGTTCGCGGCAATTTGAATTCAAATGAATAAAATGCTGTAATATTTCGTCGCTGTTGTTCCACAGTTCACGCCAAAATTAAGGCGCGCGGATGGTCCGTGTTCAGAATGGGTCCGCTGCGAAGCTCCGCCCACATTTTGGGTCCGCGGCCCGTCCGCAACCAAGGGTTTGGCACGCGGATCGTCCGCTGAAAGTGCCTGAGTACACACCAGAATGGCTGCGTGCAATTGCAGACTGTGCTCCTACCGTAATCCACGCCTAAATTAAATATTTTTAGGGTTTCAAATGGCTCTAGATGGGCATTTTGACTACTACTTTGTCTGCTCTGGCATATTTTGAGTATTTCATGGAATTTTAGGTCCATATTCACATTTAATCTGTAAATTAAGCAGATGTACGAGTAATCAGTGCTGGTTCTGTTCACAGTTAAGTTTTAAAAGGAAGCTCATCATAGAAATATCATCCTTTCCATGCTTTTGGAGGCGAACAAAGATCGCATCCACTATTTTTATAACCTTTACCGTACTTTATATGTATGTATATTATGAATGTTGGTATTCCCTCACATCCTTCCGCCAATCCTTCTTCGTTCCTCGAACTAATGTTAGCTTCCTAATGTTGTGTAGTCTTCGCAATAACCAGTTGCGCTAACTCTCACAGGTTCACCTGGTCATCGTTTAATGAAACCCCAGCCAAAGTGGCTGACTATTTATACGAAAGGTAATAGTGGAATTTGTCTCGCAGCTCGTTCGCATCTTGTTTGAGAGCTGCCTAACTTCCCACATACTGCTCGATAATTATGACTCTCCCGGCCTCTCACTGATTGTGATTGACGAATTCCTTGAAATCTCACCGAATATCGGGGTATATACATTATGACGTCTTAACACTTTTCCAACTGATAGGTGATGAAAGGTGTTCGTCCATCATCGATGTGTAGCAAGGCATTCGTGCGGACAAACTTTATACTGTTATAATTTTCCTTGGTTTTTGTGGTGCAGTTACTCGATTGTCAGTATTACTCATTAAAGGTACTGTCACCTTTTTTTGTGTCAACATGCTAGAGGAATTGGTAGGGCGATTGACTCTTTGCTCGTTGGGGAAATGGCAAACGGATTCACAGCCACAGTCCAGTTTGCACTGCAACCAATTCATAGCCTCCAGCAGGCGAAAATGTGGAGCATGGACGCACGTTCAGTGTACAGGAGCCACTACAGTCTGACGAAACGACGAGTCCGCCACCGCACGCGGGGATCGAGAGGCGGCGCTTCTGGGACGTATGCTTTTATATAGCTGCCAAGTCGCCCATGTCACTGCCAAATCATTGGTCAATACCATGATGGTAACGATGAAACGTGATATGCAGATCAGAGATAATGACTTGGAGTGCTCACAAGCGTGGCCGCCTCTTGATCCCCGCGTGCGTGGGCGGATTCCTAGTTTCGGACAGACTATGCTAGTGGTTTTAGGATATACTGATGAACAAATGTTTCGAACATCAAGCTTATTCGAATACTCAAGTGAATGTACTGTTTTATAGAAGACGACAGATTACTCTGTTCAAATGAAAAGCTTTCTATTATAGTCTGTCCAAAACGACGAGTCCGCCTACGTACGCGGGGGTCGAGAAGCTGCCACGTTTGCCAGCGCTCCACGTCATCATCCCTGATCTGCGTATCACGTTTCATCGTTATCTTCATGGTATTGACCAATGATTTGGCTGTGACGTGGACGACGTAGCAGCCAACAGCATCCGTCCCAGCCGCGCCGCCTCTCGATCCCCGCGTGCGTGGGCGGACTCGTCGTTTCAGACAGACTATACCGCTAGTTCAACGCTCTTCTCTGCGGTCGGATAATGGTTGCATGGACGAGTTGCCCTGCCAGGCAGACCCAGGCGATGCGCGACGCGAGACAGTATGCCGGGTGATAGGAGCGCGCTCAGATCGCGTCTGCCTATAGTGCCACCCGAAGAATCGCGCCATACGACCGCCCCCCCCCCCTCCGGGTATTCTTATCAGAGTAGGTGTGTCAAGTGCATCGTACAGAGCACACACCCTGTTTCTCGTCATAATTATTTGAATTATACTCAGTCATAGCCGAAACTTATTGTGGCTGCCTTTTCAAATCAATTTGTCCGTGGTGGTCAGTCTTTTCCGTTTTTTTTTTCTCGCGGTAGACAAATTCTGATAGGTCAAGCATGCTCCGAAGAAGTCTATGAATGCTCCGAAGAAGTCTATGATATGAAAATAAGGTGATATGCATTTAGTTTTCTTTTCAGCATTTTAACTCGTGCTATTCTTCGAAGTCCGACATGCCATCAAGTCGGTGAAGAATCGTAAAGCACCGGATCCCGACAGGATTCGACCAGAACATCTGAAGAACCTATTGCCAGTTCTTATAACCACCTTGGCTAGGCTCTTCACGCGGAACCTGTCGGAATGCAAGGGTCCATTCTCGCTCAACGGAACGACCATATCCGAATGCTACAGCTACGTATACCTATGTCGGGAAGTCAACATGATGAACGACCTTGCTCCAGAACTGAGCAGGAGGAAATGAGCGGCTTGGGGAGCTCATAGGAGAATAGAGAACGTAGGGAGAAGACGAAGAACGCCAGGCTTCGTGCCCACCTCTTCAACATAATGGTTCCCCCTGCTTTGACATACGCCTCAGAAACATGGGCATTGCGCAGGCAGGATGAGAATGCGGTCAGCACCCTTCGTCAACAGTCGAAGATCAGGGACGCTGCCGCTTACGCCAAGTTGAGTAAGATTAGGTGGACCGGACACGTGATGCGATTTAACGACAACCGTTGGACAAGAGTCGTCAGGACTCCACGGGGCGTTAAGCGGACCACGGGACGTTGAGCGCACAATAGGAATAACAACGATGCGATGGTCAGAGCTGTTCACGAGGTTCTTCAAGGATAGATGCGATGCTTTCCGTGTCCCTCGGACGGACTGAATCCACTGGACAACTCTGGCTCGCGAGAGGGACAAATGGAAGGATTGCTGGCGTCCGCTCAGTATATCCGAAGATCAACGAGAGTCAAAGTGATCAAGGTGATCAATAGGTCAGCTTTCACTCCAAACTCGATTACAGCTCATGTTGGACTACTCAGGCATTACTAAGGGACCAGCTGCCTTTATAAATCTGACGGGCTACGCGACAACTGGTCAGCAATTGGGTACGCGGGCGGTCAACTTCTGATTGGAAGCGGACCAGCTCCGCATCCAGAAACTGACGGGCCGCACGCTTTTTGGAATGCTTCGGACACCTTCCGTACTCGCTGCTTTCTACTCCAGTAGATTTCACGCTTACAATCACATGATTCATATCACACATTTAAATTCAGATTTATTTTATTCCGGCAGATTCTCCTATACAAATGAGCAGTATTATTACGTAAATTGTGCCGCCTGAATTTAGAATTGAATCAATGATAGGCTTTTCTTCCTTCTCATTTCGCCTTCTGGCTGGAAAAGGCATTCATTGCATAAAGAACTGGACGTATGTAACACGAATTTCGAATTACGAAAGGAAATAGGACGAGAGTACGCTTGCATACTTGGCGTTTTCCAATGCAAGCCATATATTGGTAATGTAAAATGCCTTACCTTAAATAAAATTTATCAAAACGAGCGGATTTTTCCCAATGTACTGGTCTTATAGTGAGCCTCGAAGGCAGTGTCTCAGCTCAGAAATTGTTTTCGAGATTTGTATGGTAATACAATCTTCATGAGCTACAGATAACAACTTTTTTTGAACAGCTTTTAGTTTTGAATTTCTGGACCGACTGTGAGAAATGATCGATAGATCATCAAAAATGAACTGTAATTATTGTGATATTTGTTTTGCATGGCGAAACGCGTCCGGTTTGCACATGAAGCACGGACTGCTGGGACAAACTAGAATTGGTTGCATTGGTCCCGCGGGAAAGTTTTTTTTTTGCCATTTTCGGGCATTTCACGCATGTCACTGGAGTAAGCGCGTCGAGCTCTTCCAGAATCTGTTAATATCTTAAGATCGAAATGAGGTAAGACCTCTGCATTAGATACTCACCATTAGTGCGAACTTGCTCTTTGGATAAGTTCAAAAGAAAAACTAGAAGTTTGGGAACTTTAACAACAACCTTCATATCGGACCTGAGAAGAAATGAGTTGTGAACTAGTTTTTCATCAGGGTATAGAACGCAGATCCTCACCTAAGAAGCGCTGGTACGAGCACAACTCTTGCAACGCCGGCGAAGCGAAAACGAAATTGAAGGAACGTTGTACACTGCATTGTCCTTAGGATTTCGCAAGGCAAAATTTAAACGCCAAATGGCAAGGTTGAAAGAATGGTGATTATTATTATCAAAGCTGCTCCGCCCATATAATAGGGAGCGCGGTTGGCCCGCTAAGATAAGGAGAGGTGCGCGGCTGGTCCGCTAAGGTAATAAGGGGTGCGCGGGCGGTCCTCTAAAAGTGCCTGAGCGGGAAGATTCAAACACCATCAATAACTTCGAAAGAATGACATTTATTACCATAGCTGCCCCGCCCGCAAAATAGGTAGCGCGGCCGGTCCGCTAATACAAAAAAGGGTGCGTGGCTGGTTCGTCAAGTCAGTAAGGGGTGCCCGGGCAGTCTTCTGAAACAAAGAAGGGTGTGCGGACGGTCCTTCAAAAGTGCCTGAGTATGAACAACACATTCGCAAAAATCCAAAGTCAATTTTGAGGGGGACTTAATTGGGATGTGCTCTTCACACTTAAATGGCAGTTCCGACAATAATTACTACCACCCCAGAATTTTACCATTTCTATACCCAATATGCCCTGTTGTTTGATGGATTAAGAAATCTTCCTGCATGATCACAAGATTTGTCAGGTCGCTAATTCATCCCTACACCAAGAATCCCAGCACTGTTACAACTTTTATTGAGTGTAAAAAGACTATAGTTAATCCTATCTCGGCTAACACAGAGAACAACAATACGGTACCTCTTGTTCGCTGGAGAAGAATTATCAGCACCTTCAGTACCATCACACCTGAAAGTATATAGTCTATTTTATCATGTCAGCCACATTAAGAAGCCTACTTTTAGAGTGAATGAACAAATTCCTTTACCGCACGATATTTTAGTTCAAGGGTAGTCGAGAAATGTGGTTCTCCCATGTATAAAATAACGGGAACTCGATTTGTGTGAGATTTGATCTTTTCATCTGGTTCAACACAGTACCTTAACTATTGAATTGCGATTATGTACTTCGACACGCACTAGTTTGCATTAGCTGGAAAGCATGTCATTGATAGGATCCTAAGGTTTGAAGTGTTCGGGAAAAACACCACTAAAGACGAGTATACCACACACCTGTAACCCGTTAGGGTGTGGTTTGCGTTGGCCTTGATCTCCACACCTCCTTTTGCACAACCAACTGTATTCTCTTTGGTATTAACACTTTCAATTTCGAGTTCGATCTTTTTGTCATCAGGAGCCTAAAACTACTACCAGTTCATAACATTGATATTATAAAAAATATAACGTAGTGTGGCATAAAAAGGGCTGAAATCTTCGCAAATACGCTACGATACGTCAATTGTTCCATTGCGATGTACAGATTGAATCAAGAACCAAATGGGTCAAAACTGTTATTACTTCCAGATTACAACAGTGATGCGTTGAGATGTGGTGTTGTTGCCATATGTAACATACCGTTATCCAGTAGGTGCAAGTGGCGTAGCTTCCATCATCTTTCCCTTTGAAAACCTGAGCTGTCAACATTTGCCATCCATCGGATGCCACTAAAGTTTTACCATCTTCGCAATCTTCGGGCTGCAAAAAAGTACATACTTGCTGTGGAGACGCAGGGAAAGAGTGGATTCATTTACCCGCTGGTTGCAAAGCGTACCACCGTAACCACCAGGACAAATACATTCACTACAACGTCGCGGGTGAGGGAATCCACCGTTCACACACTTTGCTGATGTTTTAGGATCACATTTGTCTGAAGTAGTGACAGTGACGTGTTTGAGTTTATTTGAGCCGATGGATTGAAGCATCAACTCTAAACCCCACATTAATGCTCTCACTTTGTGCTTAGAACGGAATACTCCCCCGATACAAAGCTTTCTACTGTTATTTCTGGTAGTGTGGCTGCTGAGTATGATATAGGCAAAAATTGAACGAGGATAGATGTAGTCAAGTAGAAGGTTCAAGCGTGAAAAGAGCAGAAGGAAGAAAAGGAAGAATAGGGGTTAAGAGGATATCTACAAAAAGGGAAATAAAGTTCTCAGAGGAAGCCCCTCCCGCATTCCCCAAGGAGCACCATTGCGTATTGGGGCGGTTGCATGCCCTATCCCATGAGTATTCTTCGGAAATGGAGTAGAAGACAGCTTTTCTCAGCGTTTTGATTTAACAAAAGAACATCCGTTTTTTAATCTAGAATTACCAATTTCTACACGACAGTATTCAAGCATTATGGCAGTACTATGTTTAGATAAGCTTCCTCAATTTCAAATATCAGCTTCTTACATTGACCTTCAATGATGAGATGGAGATTTCAGTGCATGGGGAAAGTCAATCCTAACCCGCAGCGCCCCCATCACTCGTTGAACCATGTTAGAACGCGTTAACGGTCGAAAGATTAAAGGCAGGGGCTCACCTCAGTCCGTCTGTTGGAAGTATCAGTAGCATATCCTAGAACTTCTGGGCATGTTGATCCCACTAATGTAGATCAACAGGCTCAAAAGCAACGAAGGCCCCATTTTTGAAAGGGTCGAACTGGCTACATTTTTGGAGCCCGGAGGCGGATCGCTCCAAATTTTGATCGCTGTGCTGGCTGCCCGCCACGGCTGCAGCGTTGGCCAACGAGTCGTGGCGAGTTCAATCGATAAGATCAACGGCTTCACACGTCAACTCGGGTTGGCAAACTGTTACGGACGCCGTCCCGGAAGACGGGTTTAAATACCGTTTTGAGACACTTCATGTATACCGCCGGAATCAGCATGTCGAGGAGATGCAGAATCTGCCATTAGCTCAACCACGAGAATGAGGTGGACCTCTGCCTTTAACGTTTTTGTTCATGCCTATCAACGTAAGTAGACGAGAGATTTGACACTTTTTCCAGTGCAAGGGATTGCGATCGCCGTTGACTTTCAATGATGAGATGGAGACTGACGATGATGAGCGTTCCATGTATGTGCTGCCTTTTCTTTCCACATGTTGGTTAAGATTAGTGTTTGTCGATCAGTTGTGTATCCTCTAAAGTTAGGTATTCGCACCTGTGCACTTGTAATGTTTGTTCATCATATATAGATCAATAAACGATATGAAGGGCGATCCCATAGTTGTCTTGTAGTTTTCATCAACAGGAACCATCCAAGGCTTGTCGATTGGAGAGCCACTGCAGCACAAACTTTCACTGTATAATTGCAGCTGAAATTTATTATTGAAGACTTACTAGTGCATGATACTTCCGTAGTCATAAGGGAATCCGTAGTTCTCGTTTTGATCGGTTGTCATCTTTTTGAACTGTTCCTCATATCCCTTCAAAAAAGCAGAATAACCTCTTGCCCAATAAGAACTCTAGTAACCCACCTTCACATTCTCATCTTTCACGCTTATATACTCGTCGCGATCATGTCTACTCTGAGTGTGGTACATCCCTAGTGCGTGCCCGACTTCATGAGCGGCGTGGAGGAAGGTTTCGCAACCGTTACCGAGGTATATGGGCTGATATCCCCCAAGCTTGCCTACATGCGACAAACATCCATCGGTATCATTATCGTCATATGTCACGAGAAGGTAATCCTTTCCTACAAATATCACTTTCGCAATATAATTCAGTTTACTCGACAATTGCTGTTTGCGGCCACTTCCGATCTTCAAAGCAATGCTAACGTTACGTAGGCTCTGTGAACTAGGACAAATTATTCATTTCTAAAGTATAAATTTGATGTGGAAGTTCAAGGCCGTTAATCTTCCTACCTTCGACGTCCTTCTGGTTTTCCACTAACGTAAAGTTGATGCACGTATCTTTCTCCCAAGCTTTCGCTGCGAGGGTGAAACCGTCTTTCAGTTTCTGACCTGCGACGTGTCTTTCTTAAACATTCTTCGTGAATTGTTCACAATCAATTCCAAACCCACTAGCTTTTCCATCGAACACGTATTTAACTCCGTCCATCCACAGATTTTCGTTTGACGCATTTCTCCGCTGCGTCTGGCGTTTATGTCGATTTGATGCCTCCTCCCTGAACCGCTGCTAGCTTGCAGAACACAATTTTCAGCATCGTGGTTTCTAATTGAGCACAAACCTGGTGAGGAGGATATCGCCCTCAACCACAAACGTCCGACCTCCTTGCTCATCGTAGAGCTCCCTTGCCTAAGAACAACCTTTGAATTTCTCTCTCTTTCCTTCCACTCTACTTTCACTCCATTAACATTGGCCAACAATTAATACTACTGCGAAAATTGGTCGTGACTCTAGCTGTCAGCAAAGCGTTTGGTGTCGCAGACTGCAATGGTTTACTGTAGTCTGAAGATTATCAGTGTCATTCTAAAAGCTTCGTGAAAGCAACGTAGCCGTCCTATCAGGCGTCTTTACCAGGCCCAGCTCAAGTATCAACACCGCTGGAGAAACATTTGGTTGACATGTTTAGTAACTTTATTTCAGCAGTGGTAATCTGAGATGACATGGGTTATTCTAATATTACCAGCAAGGCTGTAAGCATACTTACCTCTCGCTTTTCTCTCGAGCCTTCTACAGTATCTGACTCACTGATTGCATTTACGAAGAAGATCCCAAGTATGGTTAAATAAAGCAAGCTCCTTTTGATGAACATGATTCTGAAATAGGAGGCTGTAAGGAACAAGGACGACTCTGAAGTTGCGATATATGGGTAAATTGACACCTGGTAAATTCAGCTTGTTCAGCTGAATCTACCGCAGGTATGTGGGTCGATTTTGTGCTCTCCTTTTATACTGGCCTTATTAGAACTAATTATGCATTTTCGAACAGGATAAATATTGGCTAGTGGGCGAAACACCACTAAAAACATCAGATTGTCCAATAACTATCCAGTTAATGGAAGATTGACATAATCCTCATTTTCAGGTCGGTGAACCCAAACACAAGGCCCAATCGAATGTATTCTTGCAACGCTAATTAGTAGCTATTTGATTATTACAGCATTCCATGCGTGATACTTCTTGAAAACACAGTTACGTGTATAGGATGCTGTAGAGAATAGAGATAGATTTCTTGGTATTGAATGCAACACCATTAAATTCTAGCTGAATTGTGTTTTTTCAAATATTTCTAGGCGGTAGAAGTTCAGGTGGGACATCGAGATAACCGTGATATACGTTACCATCAGAGGTTACTGCGAGGTCGCCTCAAGATTGCTTTTTCAGAGTATATTGGGTAACAACTAAGACTGCAAGGTAAGAGCCGGTCGACTTCAGGACTCATTCTGGTCTCGAACTCTGCGTAACCGGGTTGTGACTGTCATTTATCATCCAATATGAACATTTATGTAAGTATCACCTCGAGGCATGAGATGAAAGTCGTTTCCTACGAAAGTCTTCTTGAGCTTCTTCATTATGACTGGCAGATTATGAGAGCCTAATAGTTCCTTATTGGCCTAGTCCCTGTTTACAGTTATAGGACAATTTTAGCCCTGAAAGAACTGATTTTGAACCTCTGAAATCAGAGCCACAACGTTGACTCACAAACCCACGATTACTACATATTGTTCGGTTACCATATGCAACATTCCTAATAAAACTCCTAAGTTCCACATAGAGCGAAAAGCTCCCTATCTACACGGCATGTCTGGATGGTATGTATGCGGTCTCTAGTTCAAAATCTCATGGGCTTTAATCGTCTTCGAAGTAGATGCGTTGATTAACTAGAATTTAGCAGTTAGATGTCTCAGCTCGGTCACATCGAGGACCGGTCACGAATGCAACTCCATTATTGACAACACGGCTATCCCCTGATGTTGATCAAGTTACTAGACTCGTGGGCTTTTGAAAGGGAACACATTTTGGCAGCTAAATTTGCGTTTCCGGTACACTGCCCCACTTTTTCAGGGTTGAAAAATATATAGTCAAGATAATATGCGTCATAAAATACTAGGTTGAAACACACGAAAGTTTCCGCTGTTTTGGAATTTTCGATAAAAACATTTTATAGAAAAGGCTAGAACAACAGGCACCGTACGGACTAAAAGAGTTGCTGGAGTTTTGCCGTTTTTACAGCACGAGCTCGACTCCCCTACTTCAAAAATCCTTGGACTGCGAGGCAAAGAACTGGGTCCGGCAATGTAAAAAGTCACTAAATTTGGCAAATCGGTCCTTACTCAGTGGACATTCTCGTGATCTGATGACCGGTGCATGGTTATAGCTAGATTTATGCTACCTAAAGCGCAAATAAAAATTCCTCCGCGAGCTCTTTGCCTTCCTGAAAGTTCGGCCAACAAAACTAAGCCCCCCCCACGGTTTGGCAAAATGCTGTGATTTCTACTGAGCTTTTGGAACTTGTCCGAAAATTCTACTGATTTGTGCCCGCAAACGGCTGATGTTTGTAGCCACAGTGAGATGAACTCCACTTCAATTCGCTGCATCTCCAGAGAGAAAATCAGCCTAATGAAAATTTTGGGTTACCAAATTTGGTGCCTGTGCCTAAGACTGCTCGATAATGAAGTGGGGAAAGAAAGTACCAGGGAGAATAGGAATGGTCTCGAGATTACTCCACCCAAATGTGGTTAGTCTCATGCAACGTTATGGTGAAATTATTATCTCTGCAAGTGCAGTTACGTTATTTGCATTCTTGAAGGGTTCACTCCGAAGTTATTTGCATTTTCAAAATAAGACGCAAAAATAGGTCATACATTTCAGAATTTTCGCTTGATCATGCGCTTCAATGAAGTATCTAAACACGCGCGATATCTAATCGGTATTCATAAATTAGAAGCCTTTGAAAATGCGAAAACAGCGAAAACTTATGTTACAACCTAATAATTATGCCGGCCGAGTGGGAAAGGATCGAACATTCGTTATACTTATCTGTTGAACTGAATATCCATTGAACGTTGAAGTATCGCACCTTGCTCACTATTTGGACAGAAGGTGAAAGATAAGAGAGCGTTCTGTTCCCCCTTGTCGTGTTTAGAATCTGCAAACTGCGCTCACTTACTTGATTTTTCCCACATATGTTGAGGTATTTCGTTGGGATTAGCCAGAAGTATCACTTTGCTTCAGTTCGCGGCTTCTCCGCTGTGCTTTGTGTCAGTTTTTGAATAATTTCCCGAATGAATTCGTCAACAAATTCTTTACTTTCCGGAACTGTTTTCCATAGACGAAATTATTGAATATTGTTGTCGACAGGTTTAGTTCTGTATAATTATTATAACTGAATGGTCCACCACGTGTTCCATTCACCTCGTTTTTCTTTGATCAAAATCATGATTAATCTGGGGACGCTGCAAAACTGGCTTTCTGAAGGTCTGACTGTTTGATTTTGCAGAAATATAGAGGCTCTACCAAAACAATGTTTACATGGTTACTTCTAAGCGCGTAATTACTACATATTATTTGATTACCACGTGCAACATTCCTTATAAAGTTGCAAAGTTCCATTTAGAGCAGAAAACTGGTTGTTGACACGGTAAGTATGTCTGATTGGTATGTATGCGGTCTCTAATTCAAAATCTCATGGGCTTTAATCCTCCTCAAATTATTAGGGTGTAAAACCATGGATGCGCGCTGTTCTCTACCGCCTTAATGGACTCGTCAATGACCACGTATACTAGAATATTTGACACTTCCTGAAAGAGCAGTTCATGGCGCATCTGAGCATATGTGATTTGTTGAATAGATTCCAATTCCCGATTTTTAGAAAATTTTCGAAAGCGATCGACCAAAATTATGGATTTTCCACTTGTGTGTTATACGACTTCAAACAGGTAAGGACAAAAACAGAATCGTGCACCACTTTATTGTGAACATTTATAGAATATTTGCTTTCTACCTAGATTACATTCGTATAAGAAGCGACTCCTTTAAAATACCCCGTATTGGATAGCTGAACCGAAATTTCGAATTCCGAACTTTCGATCGCCCTCATCTTCTAGTCCAAGCTAGGAAGTCGTGATCATGTTCGCTATGTAGCTTAGACTTAGCGCTATCAGGTCATCACTTGAATCTATCCAAAAATCTTTTTTCGGAAGAGAAAAACTCCAAAACCGCGCCGAGGTCAGAATTTGGACGAGTAGCTATATTGCCTCATGGCGCAGCGACTTCATTGAACGAGGTTCTCGTTCTCTGGGCAGAACACGGCAAAGGGTCACTGATACCTACATATGTACCACGGATACATCGCGAGCTGAGGTGTTGTATCACCATTTTTGAAATAATTTTTATTCGGCCCACAAATGCGCATTTATAGTTTTACACCCTAATAAAAGCATTGATCAACTGGAATTTAGCAGCTAGAGTTCTCAGCTCTCTCACATCGCAGAAGAATTGTATGGCTCACATCACATCATCTCCTGATGTCGATCAAGCTACTAGCTTCGCTGGCTTTTGAGAGGAAACACACTCTAGCTGCTCTACAACAAGGTAGATTTGCAAATCCTATATAATGCCTCAATTTTACAGGGTTAGATGATATACATATAGCCTAGATAATATGCGTCAGAAAATAATTATCCGACCGAGTGGGATAGAAGCGAGCATTCTTTATTTTTTTCACAGCCGTATGTGTTGAATTAAATATCTGTTGAATATCAAAGTTTCGGAAATTGTTCACTGTAACCCTTTGTCGGATTTTCGTCTGATTCTATTGGATAGAGGGTGAAAAATACGAGAGCGTTCCATATCTTATAGAAATCATCGGTAACAGTTATCCCCCGTTGTTGTGGTTGGAATCCGCAGAGTGCGAGACAATTGTCCAATTTTTGACGCATTTCGTTGGGATTAGCTAGAAGTATCACTTTGCTCGGATTCATGGCTTCCCTGTTGTACTTTATGTCAGTTTTCGAATAATTCCCCGAATGAATTCGTCAAGAAATTCTTCACTTTCCGGACTGTTTTCCGTATACAGAAATACTGAATATTGTTGTCGACAGGATTTGTTCTGTGTAATTGGTATAACTGAATGGCCCACCACGTGTTTCATTCACCTCGTTTTTCTTTGAACAGAATCATAACTAATCTGAGGACACTGCAAAACTGGCTCTGTAAATGTCTGACTGTTGGATTTTGGAGAAATATGGAGGCTCTACCAAAACAATGTTTACTTGGTTTAAATGCTATTATCAACACAGACAATTTAAACACAAATAGCGGGAGATTAGACTCTTCTAAATACCGTGTGCTTGAGTACGGGGCATTCACCTCGGAGTAAGCATCGTGTTGCAATACGCGCGCGAGTTGATCCATTCCAATAGATCAAATTCTCAATCGAAAGGCTACGTCCGGACCGCTAAAGACCACTCGCACGTAGCCTTTCGACTGAGAATTTGATTTACTGGAATGGATCAGCTCGCGCGCGTATTGCAACGCGATGTTTACTTCGAGATGAATGTCCTGTATTACAGTTGGTCAGAATCTCCTCGATCAGTAGCAACAAATAAATTTGAAACTTTGCCGAGAAATGGATCAACATTCATCAGATACGGTTATCATGTAAATCGCTCCTTGGCAAACATTCTTGATATTCTGAAGATTTCTTTGAATCCTTCATCTGCGCAGGCATGGTGAGTTGCTGTCAACATCTTTTTTTGCTGCACGGTGGGGAATGTTTCATCTGTGATTCGTGATGTTTTCGGAGCGACCACCAGAGAATTGTTGTTCTTTATCTGTTTTCATGGCATGGAATCGACGAATCCTGCATAGAAATCGAATGCAAACAGGGAATCGATCTGACAGAGAGCCTGGTGTAAAGCCGCTAGTTACTCTGATGTTTGGTGGCGATACATTTGGCAAGAGAATGTGTTTGGCAGTACATTTTACGGGATGAAATTTTGCTTGGCAACGCATTTTACGAGAGAATAAGTGAATAGCGTGTTTGGCAATACAAAAGGCAAGAGAATCTGCTGGCGATACATTTTATGGGTGTGTGGCGAAACAAAAGGCAAGAGAATCTGTTGGCAATACATTTGGCGAGATTTGTTTGGCGATTCAAAAGGCAAGGTTTGCGTGGCGATACGTTTTACGGGTGTTTCGATAAGGCATTTATTTCTTTCTCAGTTTGAGACAGCCATCGACGGTTTCGACCCGGATGGCTCAGCTGGTAAGGCAGCGGACCCTGGAGATTGGTATCATGAAACGATTACTGATGATATCGAAATCTTAGAGTGATTGATAACCCTTTTGTTTGACGATACAATTGGCAAGATTTGTGTGGCGATACAAATGGCAAGTTTTGAGGGGCGATACATTTGACTAGTTTTGTTTGGCAATCATTTTACGGGATTTCTTGATTGGCAATACATTTGACGGGCTTCTTTGCCTGCGTAGTTGGCAAGCTCGTCTGCGAGGTTGCCAAACAAAACTTGCCAAATGTATCGCCAATGAACATCAGAGTAGTTGGAGTTCTCCTTGTCAATGCTCCTAGATAGCTCCAAAAAGGAGAGTTTCATAAAAAGGGTTCTCCTGGGAATTTCCACTATAGAATTATTTATTTCTTTCGAAATTCATCTTATTTCTCTTCCAAAAGAAAGGGAAAACCATAGGTATAACTGCTACGGAACATTCTGTAGCACCTATAGTAACAGTTTTGATTGCCGCGGATAAAAAGTTTGCTTGGACGTTGTGCCTGAACTAAGACGGAAACAAGACTTCCTTGTCGATGGAAGAGCTCTAAAGCGAGAACTCCTCTCCAGAAACGGCACGTCTGGCATAAATTGTTATTCTCGTCCTAAACTTGGTATATATAGGTCATGGGAGGAAACATGGAAACACTGGAAGTCATTCTAAAGACGTGAGACCCACATCGGTGATGACGATCATCGGTATCTGAGTTGTGCTAATGCATTTCTTAGCATACTGAATAAGGAGAGAGATATGAGAACGACTCATACACTCATTCTCCGCCTAATGTTTTGTTGGTTTCACTGTCGAAGAACTTTGAAATGTTCCCATTACCTGTGCAGTTGTAGTGTATATTCATCATTAACAAGTCTGTGAAGGATATCATTGGAGACCCCATTGTTGTCTTGTAGTTTTTGTTCTCCGGGACCACTAAAGGATTTTTGATGGGAGAGCCACTATAAAAATCTTCCACGCCGTAGTTGATACGAAAATTTCTCAAACATACTAGTGCATGATGCTTCCGTAGTCGTAAAGGAGTCTATAGTTTTCATTCTTATCCTCTGTCATCTTCACAAATTCTTCAGCAAGTTTCATCTTCTACAAAGTGAAGCCATTTTGTATCACGAGGAACTCTTATAACACACCTCAATATTATCGTCTTACAGATGTATATACTAATCACGATCACGTCTGCTCTGAGTGTGGTACAGCCCTAATGCGTGCCCAATTTCATGAGCAGCGTGAGCGCATGATTCACATCCATCGCCAAGGAATATTGGCTGATACAGTACTCGCACTAAGTTTGATAAAAATGAACGTCTAGAACGCGGATATGCGTTATTTTCGTTCTAGGGTTATAGCTCATCGTAAAAAAGCGAATCGCAGACCAAACCAGGGGTCAAAAACGGCAATGGAGTGGGCTACTATATCTCATGAAATCAGCCCTAAATTCTGATTTTGAACAACGAAATTCGCAAGTTTTTAATTCTGCCGCAGCCTCGCCGCGCATAGCGCGCGACATTCTTTGATGCGCGGCATGATCCGAGCACTATAAATGACTCTGGAATTTCAATGTTCAAAATCGAAATTTAGAGCTGGTTTCATAAAATATGCTACCCCACTCCACTGCTGCTCCTGAACCCTGATTTGGTCTGTGAATCGCTATGTTAGGATGAGTTATCGCCCTGGAACGAAAAGAACGCAAATCCGCGTTCTGAATGTTCATTTTTAACAAACTTAATGCGGGTATTGTACTTCCCTAGTTTGTCAACATGGGATAAACACCCATCTGGGTGTTCATCATCGTAGGTGACGTGGAGGTAATCCTGCCCTAGAAATGTAACATTTAATATTTGGCGATGCATTTCATTCTACAAATGTCATCTTCACTTAAATAGTAGAATTTATCCAAAACTACACTAAATGGACTACCCTAAATAGTTTGAGATATGAATCCCCATACCTTCAACTTCCTCTCGGGTTGCCACTAACATAAAATTGATGCATGTGTCTTTCTACCAAGCATTTGCTGCGAGCGTAAAACCTTTTTTAGTTTCGGGCTTATGACATGTTTTTATTAAACACTACGACGTTATTTATTTGCAATCGATTTTCAAACATGCTAGCATTGGGATTGAATACGTATTTTACACCATCTACCCACAAATTCGCATTGGACGCATTTCTTCGTTGCGCCTGGCGTTTATGTCGATTTGAACCCTTGTTTAAACTTTCAATGAGATCACGAGCATCATTTCTGAACGAGCGTTTTCTTATTCGATCAATATTTGCATCAGAACATAGCTATTCCACTAACATGGTGAGGAGGATATCGCTATGAACCACTAATTTTTGGCTTCCTTTCTCATCGTTGGATACTTCTAGTGCCTGAGCATACAATTATATACACTGCGCTTCATAACTATACGACCACCCTATTTTTTGCAGTACTGGAAGATGGAGCTAAGAAAGACTTTTTCTGTTCATCCATCAGATTCAGAGATAAGAATAACCTCTGAGCACCAATTTTCATTGCACTAGTTTTTCTCGTAACTTTCAATTTCGAATTAATCAATTTCCTCAACGTTTCATAACTATACGACCACTCGTGAACAGCTCAATTTTCTTGAAGTCTAGCAATGAAACAACACCATTTACGACAAATTTGATAGGCTATCGTCCTTTTAGGGTTGAAAACCACTTCAATGGGCGATTCAGCACACTTTTCATCAGATTCTTCAGAAAATCGCTCTCTACATCTTCCCAAGCGTCGATGATTGTGGTCTTCAGCTCATAAGTCGTCTGAAATTGACGATGATTGCAGCGAACCCATCGTGCTAGAATGCTCGACAAATTGTCCATTGAGTTCAGGCCCGGGCTGCATGTGGGCCAATCCATGACGTTCGCTCTGTTCTCTAAAAGCCAGCTTTTGGTTGCCTGAGTGGCATGCACTTCGGTGTTAACCTGCGGTAAGGCATACTTCTGTCGACGATATCCCTCAAAAATAGCAGCAAATGCTTATGTAAAGTGTCCTGGTACTTCATCGAGTCCATGGGTCCCGAAACGAAGACTATCTCTAGTCTGATCCCGGCAGAAAAATTTCTCCAATTCATGGATGATCCGCCTCCAATGTTGCGTCGACTGAAGGTGGCAGGGTTCTTTTGCGAACCCTTCCAGTAGCTTACCATGTCGTCAGGTTCGTCCAAATTAAACTTTTGCTCACCTGTGGAGATGATCTGAAAGCATTTCTCGAAGCCTCATTCGTACTGCTCCGGCTCGGAAAATTATCACTGGTTTGCTCCAAACTGTGGTCATGTTCCGTCGAGTGAATCCTTGCTGAATTGTCTTTTAGAGAAAAATCAGACGTGGAGCGTTCTTCGTAGTTTCTCATACAACATTTCTGTTGCGGTGTAGCGCTCTCCACACCATGCTGTTTGAGACTGGGAGTTTCAGTTCTGCTCGTATCTGGTTGAGCCACATGCAACTGTTGGACACTTGCCTGCGGATCTTCCTCTCGTCACGAGATGTGGGATGTTTCGGCTTCTGTTATCCTTCTTCTTGTTGTATCCATCAGAATTTTGCAAATAAGTGGAAACGGGACAGTGATTACAACCACTCTTCATCCCGATGGCTCAACCACTTAGTCCTGCATCGTTCAGAGGCGGGAACTGAGCTTTTTTGGTCTGTGCTTATGGATGTACCGCGAGGGACATTGTGAAAAATGTGGAACTCACCATTTGCCATCCTTGCACACCCAAGCAGGGGCAGCAAAGCTTCATCAATTTTCATTATTCGTTAGTGGTCGTATAGATATGAAACGTGGGAAGAACGGTCACACCTCATTTCAGAACTTGGCAGATGAGTGTGCGGAGTAGAAATTTGTACTCCATGGTTATTTTGTCAGCTGAATCTAATGCTACCTATAGAAAAATTCCAAAATTGCTGCATCACGCACAGCTGCAAAAAATAAAGTGGTCGTATAGTTATGAAACGCAGTGTATATTTTGCTTCTGGTGTTTTCAGCGCCAATAACATTGTTGAACATCACATACTCAGACATTCGTGGCGGTCGACTGCAGATAGAAAAGGGGTCCACCCCCAGTACCTGGGGGTGGACCCCAAATCGCGGGGCACCTATCCCCCACATATGACCAACATCCCCCCCCCCGCCACGTGCCCTCAGGAGACGTCTCCCCACGTAAGAACGTCTACCCGCACTTAGAAAAAATTTGCCACCGAAAACATGAAGAATGAAGGCAGCACGATTTGCTACATGCGCCTAGGCGCCCTGCAGCCCGGATAGTACGCGCTTTCATCATTTGAGCTTTTGTTTTAGATAGAAATACCTCAAAACTGCGCGGAAGTCGAAATTCGTATGAGCCATCATTATTTCAGTGAATTTTTTCTATGCAAAACGTTCTTCCCCATTTATCCTCCCTATCGTGTGTTTCCAATGAGCGATTATGTTCACCTTGTTGTTCTGTAATTTCCCATTCCTATCAAGCTCGCTTACACTATCAGTGAAAAGCACACATTCAATTGTAATATTTATTACAGCGCTAATAGAGGTGTTCTTCTTCCATCTCTACAAAACGGGAGAATCGGGAGAATTTGTTCAATCAGAATTGCATCACTCTCAATCCACTGAAAATTCATGCTGAGAAGGTCCACTTCTAGAAACTTGGCGAGTAGAACCAATATGTTAAAATGCTCACCGTAATGATATTTTAGGCTTACGACAGTTTGGAATACTGTCTCAGCGGTGTACAGTATGATAGGAACACGGTTTGAGTGAGATTTTATGATAACATCCTCCTCTATTTCGCAGTACCTCAAAATATTCCAAAGATTGGGAAAAAATAGGCCAATACAGAGTTCTTTCCATCTGTAAAATGACATTTTTGTATTGCGCCACACTTTAGACACTATAACAAATCGTGGTCATGCATGATTTTTGTTTGACATTCCACGAACAACGGTCACAAACTAAGAACAATGGGGCGATAAATTATTCTATGAAAATTTCAATTCGCTAGGTCACATTTTGGTCTAATAAGCAAAAATAGGATAGAATCCTGAACCTCCAAAGGTAGTAAATTTTTATTTCTTTCATGAATGTTCCACATTCCTCCGGGTGATTTTTGACCTATACGTGATTACGAGGACTAGGTTCTCAACTAAAAGGTGCATTTCACATACCTATAACCGGTCAAGGTGTGATTTGAGTTAGCTTTTATCTCCACTCCTCCTGTCGCACAGCCAATGGCGGGTTCTTTGGTGCTGACGCTTTCGACTTTAATCTCGATTTTCTTATTTTCTGGAGCCTGAATTTATTATTTACAAATTTGCTGTCTTCAAAAATGATCTTCCATCCTGTTACTGGTTGGCGATGAGAACTTTAATCTAAGATACCGTTATCCAGTAGGTGCACGTAGCATAACTTCCATCCTCTTTGGGACTTTTGAAATAAGCAAAGAAGTTATCCCAAGACTCCTTTGCCTTCACTTGTTTTCCTTCCTCGCAGTCTTTAGGCTGCAAAACCATGTTATACCGAAGAATGGAAAAGTGGACATTTCACTTACCAGATGCTTACAAAGTGGCCCACCGTAGCCTCCAGGGCAAATACATTCATCGCATTTACGTGGGTGAGGGAATCCTCCATTCTCACACTTTGCTGATGTTTCTGGCTTGCAAATATCTAGAGAAACCCAGCTTCATCTTTGGTGAGTACACCGGTTCATCTTTGAAGTGATAATTCCAGTATACATAGAAGCACAGAAACTGGAGTAGGAAATTGTTTTCCCTCAAGATCATTCACCAACACCCAAATTTAGTATATGCAATGGGCTTCATTGCATTGGAAAATCTCGGTTTTTATCAAAATAATTTCTATACCGCAGCAAGTGGTGTAATGACTACAAGCCTACCTGACTAATTAAGATATTTGGTGGGGAATTTATGAGCCAGAGTAACCACCAGTTCGCAGAAAGGTTACGATCATCGATTTCTACTGTCTCACAGTCCCGGAGCGGCCAATCTGAGGGGTCACTTCATGACTTTTAATGATAAAGGCTTCTCATCGCTTCTGCTCACAAGCATGCGTTGGAGACCAAAAAGACGTCCTTTTACAATTCTCCTATCTCTGCCGTATTTATTGATGTAAGCCTTTCATTATTTTCTTGCGCATTCCCCTTTTGTTGAATGATGATTCAACTATCTCTTCCATGGCAACTTGTACAGGGTGACAACAAAGTCTTTGGCCGAATATAACAAATTGTAAAACTGGGATTAGATGGGATAGCAATTTGGAAATTTATATGGGCTATGAAGAATTCATGCGCTTCAAGAATCCACTCTTTGATTTTTGATATCTCTCTTGGCCTCTCCGCAGAGTCGACAAAACCGTCGGCGACTGCAACGCACAAGGGCCGCAACTTGGTTGAGGTTTTATGGTCCCGTTTTCTCCTTAGGTCTACACCAAGGGAGCTGGTATTTCAATGAAAGTTAGCACTAATCCTGCGTTCTAGGAACTGCATCTCAGAGATCCAGATGTCTCCGTTGCAGGGAGCGCGCTAATCATTGAGCAAATATAACGGATTGGGTGAAGTCAAAAACTGAGGGTCCGGCCAACCCTCTGCTGCTCCTTCTTCTGAAATTTGATGGAAAACTTTTGTCAAATAGCCATACTATTTTTATCAGATGTGCTTAAGCCTCCGAAATAAAATACCATTTAGGATTTCGCTCTGCCCACTTTTGCCCTTTGTTTTGTGAATTCTAGTAGGAAAAAGTAGACGTAACAGTCTATTGACCTTTTCTGGTTAACAAAGCTAGTTCACACATGGATCTCCCCAAGACAGAAAGATTCTACCCTCTTGAATACTGAGCAGAAAATTGGTGAACTGGAGAGCCAATTAAAGGAAGTTCTTGGAAAAGATGTCGTCGAAGCCCTACTTGCGGCCATTTCCATCTCTACCTCGTATCATATTTGCTGGTCGTACAAGATTCAAATAGAGCTGTGGGTTATCAAATTTTGCGCATGTGTTCGAGAGATTTGGGTAGCCAAAATGAATACAGAGTCATGGGTTTTCCGGCAAAGCACAAGAAATAATTGTTGCAAAGTCTCTGGCCAAAGACTTTGTTGTCACCCTGTAAGTAATCTCAATACCTGTACAATTGTAGTGCTTGTTGATCATGAGAAGGTCGACGAACGATATCAAGGGCGACCCCATAGTTGTTTTGTAGTTCTTGTCTTTGGGAATTATTTTTGCATTTTCGATGGACGAACCACTGCAACAGAAAAATCAGTGCTGACTTATTATTGAAATTTTGAAGACTTACTAGTGCATAATACTCCCGTAGTCGTACGGCAATTCATAATTCTCGTTTTTCTCTTCGGTCAATTTTATGAATTGATCTCCGAGATCCTCCTTCTAATCAAACAAATGAGTTCAAAGCTAGTGGAAACATTGAAAACATACTTCAATTCTTTCGTCGACCAATTCTATATACTGGTCCCGATCATGTCTGCTTTGGGTGTGGTACAGTCCTAGTGCGTGCCCAACTTCATGGGCAGCATGGGGGAATGCTTCACAACCCTCTCCAAGGAAGATGGGCTGGTATTTCCCCAGTTTGCCGACATGAGATGAACATTCATGCCGGTGATAAGGATCGACGGTCACATAAAGATAATCTTCCCCTGGAATTATTACTCTCACAATCAAACAAAATTTTCTGTTTCACGATGTATTCTGCAAATCCTGGGCACTAGAGACTACAATGAGCAATCCTCCTACCTTCAACCTCTTTTTTGCTGTTCACTAATGTAAAGTTGATGCATGTGTCTTTCTGCCAAGCATTTGCCGCGAGTTTGAAACCGTGTTTCAGCTTTTCACCTGCGATATGCTTTTACCAATCGTCAACCAAGTGGGTTTATTCACAGCAGTTAGTAACATAAACTCACTAGCGCTGGGATCGAATACGTATTTTACTCCATCTACCCACAAATTCTCATTTGACGCATTTCTTCGCTGCGCCTGGCGTTTGTGTCGAATTGAACCCTTATCCACACTTTCAACGAGATCACGGGCTTCATCCCTGAACGAGTGTTCCTTTCTTTGATAAATACTTGCATCGCAGCATGGTAGTTAATTTTGCACTAACATGGTAAGGAGGATATCGCCCTGAAGCACAAATTTTCGGCTTCCTTGCTCATCGCTCGATCCTTCTAGTTCCTAAGCATGCCATTATTTCTTCATTTTTGTTTGTCTACACATGCACATGCTAATTGCATTGCTGAGATGGGAGTACGCATAATTCTTTAGGAATTCACTATGTCTTCAGCTGCATGTAGAGTAATTGGTGATGCGAAAAGCAGTGCAGACGTCCATTGCCATCAAAAATTGTCATGGCCATTCTCAGAACTACGTGGAAGCAGTGCTGGTGCCCTAACAGACTCCAGTACCGCTTTCCACAACAACAGGAACTCTGCTGGAAAAATCTTACCGTGTTTAAGACCTTCATTTTGATAGTGGTCATCTGAGATGGCGCGTGCTATTTTGGGATTATATGTAGATCAGATCTTGAGCAGACTTACCGCTAGCTTTTCCTTCAGAGCTTCTACAGCATCTGATTCAATGTTTGCATTCACTAAGCTGATTCCGAGGATGGTTAAGAACAGCAAGCTTGTTCGAGTTAACATGACTCTGAAAATGGGAGTCTGTAAGAGATACAAGGACTCTAAAGTTGGGTTGTATGAAGAAAATGAACACTTGGAAAACTCAGCTTGTTCAGCTGAACTTACTGCAAGTATGTGGCTCAATTTTGTGCTCTCCTTTTATAGTATCCTTAGTAGGCCTCACGATGCGTTTTCCGATAGAATGAATGGTGAATTAGTGGGCGAAACATCACTAAAAACTTTAGGTTGTCCTGTAACTATCCAATTAGTAGAAGAAGGTTGAACATAAAATCCTCATTTTCAGGTCGGCCTAACCAAAGCAGGAGGCCCCAATCGAATGTATTTTTGCAACACTAACCAATAGCTATTTGTTTATTACCGCAGTCCATGAATGATACTTCGTTTAAAAAACATTGTCGCATGTATAGGATAGAGCACATGCCGTACATAGATAATAAAGATTTATTGGTATTGAAAACAGCACTATTGACTTCAAGCTAAATTGTAATTTTTAGTATCTCTATGTCGTAGAAGTTCAGCTGGGACGTCGAGGTAACCGTGATGTGATCATCAGAATTTACCGCCAGGTTGCTCTGAAATTAATTTTCTAGAATATATTGGGAAGCAACTAAAACTGCAATGTGAAAGCCATTCCGCTTTCGAGCTCATTGTCACAAGGTTGTAACTGCCATCTAATATGATCTAATATGATCATTCACATAAGAATCACTTTTATTGGCTCAGTTTTTCCGCAGGTATAGGACATTTTCTCTTATATCATAAAGTTAGCCCAGATGCCATGCATACGCTCCTTCGCTGTCCAACCACAGTCCGAATGCTCTTTTAGTATGGCATGGCGTGTAGGTGAACGTCATCAGTATCCTAACTGTAGAACTCCAATGGTGGTTGTTATTCTCCATTTGTGTACAAAACATAGGCTACCACATTGCTTTATCATGTTTTCTTCGGTGGAAAGAGTCTTTAAGGAGGAAATCTCCACGGATCTGAAGCACGAGGAAGAAAGAACAGCGTTATGACTGAAGATACCCTGAACCGACTTGACGCTTTTCCAAGCGGTGGGAAAAGTCTGGACATACTGCATGCAATCAAGCGTACTTTGAAGCTGATTTTGAACTTCCAAAACCAGACCCACGACATCCTCTTCCAAACGCTTGATTACTTCATATTGTTTCGGTAGTTTTAGGTTTCTTCATGTGCAACATTTTCAATAAAATTGTTGGATTTCGTAGGACCAAAAAAATCCCTATCGACACGCTAGCTATGGCTGAGTGTTGTTTGTGTGGTGTTTGGTTCAAAATCTCTGAATGTGTTGATTAACTAGGATTTAGCAGCTAGAGTTCTCAGCTCGGTCACATCGAGGACAGACTACATGGTTCATTCACATCACGGTTGTCTTGGTGCTGATCGAGCTACTAGCCTCGCTCCTGAAGCGCAACACACTCTAGCAGCTCCACGACACGGTAAGTTTGCAATTCCGGTACAATGCCTCACTTTTACAGGATTAAATAATATATGGTTTAGATAATATGCGTCATAAAATAATATCTCGGCTGAAAAGGAGAAAATCAACCCTTGTTTATTCCTTTCACAGTCGTATCTGTTGAACTGAATATTTGTTGAATGTTAAAGTTTTGGAGCTGCTCACTATAACCGTTTATCAGATTTTCGTCTGTTTCTATTGGATAGACGGTGAAAAATATAAGAGAGCTTCACACCTTATTGAAACCATCGGTATCAGCTTTTCTCATTGGTCGTGGTTAGAATCCGCAGAGTGCGCGGTACAATTACCCAATTTTTGACGTATTTCGTTGGGATCAGCTAGAAGTATCACTTTGCTCGGATTCACGGCTTCTCCGCTGTGCCTTATGACAGTATTCGAATAGTTTCCCCAATGAATTCATCAAGAAATTCTTCACTTTCCGAACTGTTTTCCATGTACAGAAATACTGAATATTGTTGTCGACAGGTATTGTTCTGCGTCATTGGTATAACTGAATGGCCCACCACGTGCTCCGCCACGTGTTCCATTCACCTCGTTTTTCTTTGAACAGAATCATAATTAATCTGGGGACACTGCAAAACTGGCTTTGTGAAGGTCTGCCTGTTGTATTTTGCAGAAATATGGAGGCTCTACCAAAACAATGTTTACTTGGTTTACATGCTATTATCAACACAGACAACTTTGAAACAAATAGCGGGAGATAAGAATTATCTAAATACTGTGTGCTTGAGCATAAGAGTTGGTCAGGATGTCCTCGATCTAGATAAATTTCAAACAATGCCGAGAAATGGATCAACATCCATCAGATGCGGCTACCATGTAAATCGCCACTTGGCTACCGTTCTCGATATTCTTAAGATTTCCTTACATCCTTCATCTGCTTAACCATGGTGAGCTGCTGGCAACATCTTTTTCCTTACACAATGCGGAATGTGTCGATTTCTTGATTTTATCGACTTTCGACCACTTTTGCTTGGGAATCGGTGACGATATGTCTACTGGAGTTTTCCGACACGTCGACTACGAATATGGCAACTGTTGTAGGCGGAAATATTTCTTTATCGATTTCATTAATTTTCCATCATTTTTGCTCAGGGGTCGGTGAGGACACATCCACTGGGAGTTCCGAATACGCCGAACACGAATATGACGAGCGTTTTGCACGCAAGTGCTTGTTTATCGATTTATCGATTTCAATGATTTTTCGTATTATATGAGATATGTCCCCCACTCGAGCTGCGGCGGCCGCGAGGGGCTAGAGCATAAACAGGGAGGTGGCGGGTGGAGGCAGTACAAGGACCTGTTAGTAATCGGAGACGCAGAGAGCGAAAGGACTCGCGGCCCGCGGCAGGCTCCGGTCGTGGTTGGGGAACGGATCTCGTGCAACCGATTTTTCGCTCCTATTGCCGGGGGTCGATGAAGGCGTACCGCCTGGGGTTCTTGAATATATCGAGCACGGATGTGAGAAACACACCACACCACTCTATCGATTTATTGATATTTTAGCTTATGCACAGGATGGTAAGAATACACTTGCTGGAGTTCCCGAGCACACTGAACACAAATATAACAAGCACTTTCCATGAGAAGTTATTACTCAAATAATTATATTAAGGTTTCGCTAATGGTATGATGAAAAGGGGTCTGTTACTTTGGTTTGCTAACACGGTGACCACAAAAATATTGTCCTCATCAGTGTGAGATAGCCGGGGTAGTAAAACACCCGAGTGAAGCCGGGCATGCCTTTTGGTCTTCTATACACTTCCAACACTCTCGTATATGATTTTTGGAAGTCTTGTGGGTGATCCTGAGACTGGCGTTCTCGGCTAATATACACGTCACATACGTATATCCCGTTAAAGTGTGATTTGCGTTACCCTTTATCTCCACTCCTCCTGTCGCACATCCAACCGCAGGGTCCTTGATGTAATGCGCTCAACACGAATCTTAATTTTCTTGTCCTCTGGGGCATGGAAATATCATTCTTTCTGAATTCAGCGACGGTAGGACCTTTTCCTTGCTCACAATCTTTAGGCTGCAAAATCATCAAATACAGGCCCAACAAAATAGAGATGTACAGTCAACGTACGAGCTCATTACAAGGGGCAAATACATTCATTACATTTGCGTGGGTGAGGGAATCCTTCATTCTCCCAATTTGCTGATGTTTCGTGCTTGCAGATACATATCTGCAAAAACAAGTTTTATGGACAGTAGGGAACCCTCTCTCTCTTGAGTAGTTCGAGTTGCCCAATGCAACAGCTACTGCAATGAATTGAAGCGTTGTGGCATGTCGTAGCAGCAGTGATATCGATTGCTGATATCTGACGTGTTTGTTGTAAAACCGCTAGTTACAGCGCATTCATCTCGGAGTAAACATCTCATTGCAATACGCGCGCGCGAGCTGGTCCATTCCAATAGATCAAATTCTCAGCCGAAAGGCTACGTCCGAACCGCTAAGACCCACTCGCATGTTGCCTTTCGATTGAGAATTTGATCTACAGGAATGGAGCAGCTCGCGCGTAATGCAACGCGATGTTTACTCCGAGGTGAATGCCCTGTTCTATGATGTTTGGTGGCGATACATTTGGCTAGAGAATGTGTTTAGCAATACATTTTACGGGATAAAATTTTGCTTGGCAATGCACTTTACGAGAGAATGAGTGAAGAGCCTGATTGGCAATACAAGATGCAGGAGAATCTGCTGGCGATACATTTTACGGGTGCGTGGTGATACAAGAGGCAAGAGAATCTATTGGCAATACACTTGACGAGATTTGTTTGGCGATTCAAAAGGCAAGGTTTGCGTGGCGATACGTTTTATGGGTGTTTCGATAAGGCATTTATTTCTTTCTTAGTTCGAGGATTAACTATCGACGGTTTCGACCCGGGTGGCTCAGATGGTAAGGCAGCGGACCCTGGAGATTGGTATGAATTCCTGATGATATCGAAAACGATTCCTGATGATATCGAAATCTTAGAGTGATTCATAACCCTTTTGTTTGACGATACAATTGGCAAGATTTGTGTGGCGATACAAATGGCAAGTTTTGAGGGGCGATACATTTGACTAGTTTTGTTTGGCAATCATTTTACGGGATTTCCTGATTGGCAATACATTTGACGGGCTTCGTTTGCCTGCGTAGTTGGCAAGCTCGTCTGCGAGGTTGCTAAACAAAACTTGCCAAACGTATCGCCAATAAACATCAGAGTAGTTGGAGTTCTCCTTGTCAATGTTCCTAGATAGCTCCAAAAAGAGAGTTTCATAAAAATGGTCCTCCTGGGAACTTCCACAAGATAGAATTATGGATTTTTTTGAAATTTATTTTATTTCTCGTCCAAAAGAGAGGAAAAACCATTGGTATAACTGCTACGGAACATTCCGTAGCAGCTATAGTAACAGTTTTGGTTGCCGCGGATGAAAAATTTGCTTGAATGTTGTGCCTGAACTAAGACGGAAACAAGACTTCCTTGTCGATGGAAGAGCTCTCAAGCGAGAACTCCACTCCAGGAACGGCACGTCTGGCATAAATTGTTATTCTCGTCCTAAACTTGGTAGAGACAGGTCATGGGAGGAAACATGGAAACACTGGAAGTCATTCTAAAGACGCGAAACCCACATCGGTGATGGCGATCATCGGCATCTGAGTTTTGCTAATGCATTTCTTAGCATACTGAACAAGGAGAGAGACATGAGAACGAATCAAACACATTCGCTGCCAGAATGACGTTCTTCTAGCTAGGAGGGTAAGGATTTCCACCGTATTCTCTAAATCTAGAGCAGCTTCAGGAGAAGAGCCTTTGCAATAAAAGAGAGAAAATACAGGATGATGAAAACATTTGTGGAGATATCTGCCATCAGATTCATCAATCGGCAAAAAACAACGTACCACACTTGGCAAACTAATGTTTTGTTGGTTTGACTGCCGAAGAACTTTGAAATGTTTCCACTACCTGTGCAGTTGTAGTGCATATTCATCATTAACAAGTTTGTGAAGGATATCATTGGAGAACCCATTGTTGTCTTGTAGTTTTCATCCTCCGGGATCACCAAAGAATCTTTGATGGGAGAGCCACTATAAAAAATTTCCATGCCGTAGTTGATATGAAAATTTCTTAAACGTACTAGTGCATGATGCTTCCGTAGTAGTAAGGGAGTCCATAGTTTTCATTCTTATCCTCGGTCATCTTCACAGACTCTTCAGCAAATTTCTCTTTCTACAAAGTAAAGTCATTTTTGTATCTTGATGAACTCTTATAACACACCTCAATATTATCATCTTGCAGATGTATATACTGATCACGATCATGTCTGCTCTGAGTGTGGTACAACCCTAATGCGCGCCCAATTTCATGAGCAGCGTGAGCGCATGATTCACATCCATCGCCAAGGAATATTGGCTGATACACATCGTTGGATCCTTCTAGTGCCTGGGCATATCATTATATATATTTTTCCTTCCGGTGTTTTCAGCGCCAATAACATTGTTGAACATCACGACCCGTAGTAAAGTGTCAGGGTGGTAGATGTACTCCAAAACTCACCGCCACACTTTGGGCGATAATTGAATGCCAGCTCACCTTCACGACGTACATATAGGACAGCAATCATTGCAGCCACGTCACTGCCAGAGCACGCATATGGCAACAAAAGGGATCGCTGCCCTTTTGGAAGCTGATCGCCTTCTCATTCTGTGGAAATAGTGGGAGAGATGATAGACGCAGAATTAGCTACCCCGACCGTCTCACTCTGCGTCCGCTCACCTCTTCTACTATTTCCACAGCATGAGAGGGCGATCATCTCCTAACAGGGCGATGATCTCCCTCTGTTGCCACGTGCTTGCTCTACCAGTGACGGGGGTGGCAGTGATCTGGCAGCTATCCTATATTTCGTGGATCTGAGCTGGCATGTAATCACCACCATGACACCTTACTACTGGCCCACATGTAATTCTCTAGGAAGTTACTGTGTCTCTAGTTGCGTGCCGGGTTATTGGTGATTTAAATTTTGAACAAATTGCTGGTTAAGCTATGAAACAACACAATTCTGGCTACCAGAATAACTGTGTATATCTATACTTTGAGCTTGCTTCAAGAATATGAAATGTTTTTAAATACTAGCCTGTGCGAATAACCTACGTAAAACAGTTTGTATCTATTCCACAGACACCCTTGATGTTGCGAATTTCTCTTGCATAATAAATGTTTTAACAAATAACAGATTAAAACTGTTTTCTCAACTCCGGGAATCGCTTTGTCAGAAATTTTCTCTTCTCAGAAATATCTGTGGCCTGTGATGCATAATGAAATGAGAAGGAAAGCTTACATTTAGCACTCACCACAATTGAAAGTGGTACTTGAGTTAGCCGCCTCTATTAGTGGAGGTCTTAATTCAATCTTAATGGCCACTAACACTCTGATTCTTGAAACATTAGCCGAGCAAACAAATAATTACCGTGATCAACTAATCAAAAGGCAATATAATGATCTCCTTCAGGAAATCGGATGAATTTTGCCTGGTTTCATTTTGGATCCAAAACTTATATTCCGAGTAACCATTTTGGAGCCCCAAATAAAATATTTTTATGGCCAAAATAGCCTGGTGTTGCGCCCGTTTCTGTAACTCAAATATCTTTCTTGTTAGTTCACATCTACTGAATACCTCATCAGTGAATTCGTCAATGCCTTCGATTTCCGTCCAACTGTATGCCGATTGTCTCAAGTACCTCAACTATGTACATCTGAGTCGCAAATCAAAGATATTTTGTCAGTCACTTTCATCACCTTCCATTCCTCATATTTGTTTTTGATGTCAGGTCTAAATTCAACTGTCACCCATCAAAATGTGGAATTTATATGACAAAAATTTGCAGCATTCTAGTTCCTAGTTGGAGATTAAGTCATTGCTACGGGAAAGAAGTGCACACAAGCGCAAATCATACAAAAATTCGTCAGTTACGTAGTACCTCAGCGTTCCTGCGTAAATCATATGAAAGTGAAAAATCAGAATCATATGAAAATGTATCTGAAAGCTGAATTGTGTATGCCGATTGTGAGGTATCAAAAGCAGTAATATCTCCCATCCAATTGTGGTTGGTATCAATGCCATATAACACTGTATTACACCAACATCGTCTAGCACTATCACTCACTCATATCATCCCCTTGTGGTCCAAGGAATATTAAACATTTTGAAGAGTCCTAGGAACTCCTGGTGAAAGGTTCCAAGATCCAGGAGCGTCAAAGAGGCCACAAATCCCATCCACATAGTTCACGCCAAATTGAGTGAAAATTATTTAGTAGGAATTCTAGCTGTCAACGTTATTTCCAAGAGCTGTAATTTCTTCAATTGATGCTTCAGTTGGTAACTGATCAGAGGTTTTTTTTCTCATCTACCAAAAACTTTTCTCTTTCAACTTTTTGAAAACATGGCCACTGCGCAACTTTTATTGATTAAGAAAACACAGCACTACACATTCTCAAACAACAGTAGGAAAAATTGCAACGCACTGCGTGTAAATGTCGAGTTTGCATCAGTCCACTGAAATATATGTACATGCATCCCACTATGGATTAGTCCAAAATCTATACAAATTGTTCAATTGAGCAGATGCAGCAAGCTTACCGAAGCGGTATTTCAGCTCTACGTATGTTACGAAGAACTCTCTAGAGTACAGGATAACGGGAACGAGTTTTGAGTGGGACTCGATGGTTTTATCTGGTTTAACGCAGTACCTTAATCGGTCATTTGATTTATCTGTCCCTCTAAAAAGTCATTCCTGCAAAAGAAGTTTCAAGAGTGAGACATTATCGAAGCGATATTGATGCTAACCGTTCAGTCAAGTATCATTGATGGAGTGAAGATCTACAGGGTTATCAAAAAGTTTCCAACATCCGCTTGCCTATCTCATATTTCTGTGCAATTTTGCGATCATCATGTAGGGTGGAGCCTTTCATGCTAGTTTACAAAGCTTCATGGGATTTCGTTAAACCTTCTGGAAATAAAAACGCTCTATACAAACCACGGTATGGTTGTCAATCAAAAATGTCTATTTAGCGAGAAGAAACTGTCGGATTTTTTGTTTTATAAACGGATTTTATCGGACAAAATCTTAGTAGAAATTTACTACGCTATTTTGTTCCACCCCTTCCTGAGATCACCGAGTGGAAATCAACCTCTTCAATGAGACGTCCGTTTTCGCAGAATTTTATTGTTTCATGACAATCCGGGTGCATTTCGCTGACTTAGTCAATTCATAGACAGCGTTTAGGGAGCGGAACAAGACAAACAACGAACAAGAGTATATGTCTGGTGTCTATGTCCGGGTGATCGAATCCTCATAAAATTGATTAGATCGAATGAAATTACAAGATGGAAAGTGCTTTGAACTTCGAGAGATCCACTTTTATCTGCCTCAAAATTTCACTGCAGTAGCAATCTGCGAGTAGTTCAGGCCAGAAACTTTTTGATAGGTGTAAAATTCATGCTAGCAAGAGAAGAGGAATATGATAGTAGTGGTGACGTCATTGATTCAAGTTCGAGGACTAGATGTCATGAGTGTGGCCTATGTGTTAACACAGAGTACGTCATTTACCTGTAACCTGTCAGCGTGTGATTCTTATTCGCTTTTATCTCCACTCCTGTTTTCGCACATCCAACTGTGGCAAAATAGTCGTTGATATCTTCAATACTAACCTGGATTTTACCTTTAGGGGCCTGAAATTGTTTCCTTCCTGGTGGAGATTCACCAACCTCAAGCTTTGCTAATGTTTGATAATTAAGCTTGCAAATATAATGACATACTTTTATCCAGTATGTGCATGTAGCGTAACTTCCGTCCCTTTTCAAATTTTGAAGGGAAGCTCTTACAGTGTTCCAGTCGCTGGTCGCTTCTAACACTTTTCCTTCTCCTGATGGGCAATCTTTGGGCTGAAAAATGTTTCAGATGGACACGAAAAAGGAAGACTGAACACCCGATTTACCAGCTGGTCGCAAAGCGGTCCACCTAGCCACCTGGACAAATACACTTCTTGCAATCGCGTGGGTGGGGATATCCTCCATTGGTGCACTTTGCTGATGTCTCAGGAGGGCATTTGTCTGGAAAACGAGTTCTCATCGAAAACAGAGTTGACAGGGTTAATTATTGGGTTGGGGAATAAGTTCGTTCGGTTTTTTTTCAACTTGTTTTTTCACGGCGACTTCAACTTTCCTTGACCGGCAGTCATAGTCTATTTTGAAGCCCTTGATTTGCTCTTTCTGAATGTCGTAACCTCATTCCTGAATTGTCGTTTTACCCTGCTTTCTACCGCATGGATTGTGATCGACAAAATTGAACCTCCCCGCAACCGACAAACGTTCGACTTCAATTGTGGATCAAAAGTGGCTTAATTGGCTAGGGAAAGCAATGACGTTTGGAGAGGAATCTCTACTAATGAAAGTATAGCACAGAAGTGGTGAACCCACTTCAGACAGGCAAATTTGGCTTTAAAGTTGTTTCTTGTTCTGGACGCCCAGTTAGTAGGAAATAAAGGCGATTATCCGCTAAGGTTGCTTCAGATGTAAGGAAGAACCATACTAATGCTAACTCTCAACAATGTATAAGTTTAGCTAACGCATTCCGTGCAAAACTTCAAAATGCTGGATAAGTGGTGATCGTCCACATTGGGTATGCTCGACTCCTTTGTACGAATTTCACCAAAATGACAAGCAAAAATCTCAAATGTAGGGAATTTTTACCACTACCAACTCCTCTGATCTAGTTCAGTCATACATAGCTTATTTTGTTCGGTTCCCAATTAATTTGATAGACTTCATCCAAGAGTTGCGGTTGCGGGCTACAATTTTAGTCGTCTCAAACAAAGAAATTTTTCGTAGACTTGGAGTTGACAAGCAGCCTTGTGCCTGGCAGCATTAATAGAGGAGGAAATGCGCTACGCTACCTGTTTAGTGTGGTTTACAATGATGGTGGAAAATGGTGGTTTCTATGCTCTGAAAAACCGAACGAACTTATTCCCCAACCTTATAGCAAGAGCGCGAACATACGCTCCTTCGCATTAACACGAACGCGGCTAGTAAGATGATAGGCTTAGACTTTTGCTCCAAACTCCTTATTCCATTTTTGGAGAAACCAACTTTTCAAAGTGAAGCTCGTCATCTTCTAACCTTTTTACAGACGTGAGAGAGATTAAAAGAAACGGGAAGTTAATTGTTGTTGGGTGTATAGTGTGAACAACATGTTATCCGCTCACTGGAATCGTAAATCTGCTTTTTCCTTGTCTCTTACGTTCATACATCCAATGCCTTAATTTTTCTGCATCTTTATCAACACTGTAGGTGTTGTCTGCTGGTTAATGATTGTTGCACTTTGTTGGGCCCGTTCGAAAAACGTCACGTTTCCCACACTGCTGGTCATACTCTGCTAACTTCCGCCCACAAGTTCGCTGGCTCCATACATCTGGGGGAATCCGGCTGTGGATTCTTCAAGCAGTCAATAACACTTTACCACTTACTTCATGATCAATCGAATGTTTTACTATATATTCCTCTCTGAAGCGGTATCCCCATTTTCCTAATTGGTGGTATGAATAAGTAAATACACTCACCAAGGTTGCTTTTAGGAGTTTACATCGGATTGAAGATGTGTTTGCAAGGCATTTTTTAAATTATCATCTATTAACCTTCGTGGGGAAGAAGGTTGTACACTGTTTTGTAGCAGTTACTTCAATAGGTTCAACAGGTTTGAAAAATGCTCGAGCAAAAACCACAAGCTTCTTCTAAAATGAAACAATCTTGCCGATGGAAGGGATCTCAAGCTAAAATTTCGCTTCAGAAACGTTTTTGTGGTATGAACCACTAATCTCATCCTGAACTCGCCGTTAACAGGTCACTGAAGAGGCTATGAGAAATTACTGAAGAGAATATTCACTTGAATGTATTCTAGAAATGGAAACCAGCACCCGTAGTGCTTACGCTGAACATTCGAGCCCAGCTAGTGCATTTCGTGAAAAAGTCGAAATGCGGGTTACGAGGAGATACATGAGAACGCTAAGAACCCTTCAATTCAAACATTCAGTTCTCAGAGGAGCTCCAATCCATTATCTAGAGTGATGAAGATTTTTACTGTATTCTCCAAATCTAGGACAGTCGCTTTTTACTAGCAAATTGTGTACCCCCACAATAAGAGAGCAGAAATGAGAAAAGACGAAGCGGAATTTCGGATCTATTATCAAGCTTTTCGTTTAGGGAAAAGGTACGTTTCAAGCTTGACAAGCTGATGGCTTGTCGGTTTAATTAATTCTGAATTTTCTATTTTTGAAGAAAAAAAACCTGTGCAATTGTAGTGTGTATTGATCATTAACAGATCAATGAACGAGATCATTGGAGAGCCCATAGTTGTCTTGTAGTTTTCATCGGCCGGAATGATCAAAGGATCTTCAATGGGCGATCGACTAAAATAAAAATTTCACGCCGTGATTGATGATGAAATTTCAACGACATACTAGTGCATAATACTTCCGTAGTCGTAAGGGAGTCCGTAGTTTTCGTTCTGACTTTCAGTGACCTTTACAAATTCTCCAGTAAGTCCTTCTTCCTACAAATTCTCCAGTAAGTCCTTCTTTCTACGAAGCACAATGAGTTTTGTATTACAAGGAACCCTGATGACACACCTTAATATTATCCTCGTGCAATTTTATATACTGATCACGGTCATGCCTGCTCTGAGTGTGGTACAGCCCTAATGCGTGGCCAATTTCATGGGCAGCGTGGAGGAATGATTCACATCCTTTGCCAAGAAATAGGGGCTGCTCTTTCCCAAGTTTGCCGACATGAGATGCACATTCATTCGGGTGTTTACTATCGACGCCCACATGAAGGTAATCGTCCCCTGCAAATGTTACTCTCGTGATCACGCAACCGTTACTGTTTCGCAATGCATTTCGACCTGCAAAGCTTGGGTCATCATCACCTGAACAGTGAAAGTTATCTCGGGCTATACTAAACTGTTAAGGATATGATCCGTCCCACCTGTTCCCACTTCCTCCCTTTTCATTAACTTGAAGTCGATACATGTGTCTTTCTGCCAAGCTTCTGCCGCGACTTTAAAACCCTCTTTCAGACCTCGGCCTGTGATGTGCTTTTATAGAAAATCGCAACGTAAACTATCTACAACCCATTTCAAACTCACTAGCGCTGGGATGGAATACGTATTTTACTCCATCTACCCACAAATTCTCATTTGACGCATTTCTTCGCTGCGCCTGGCGCTTGTGTCGATTTGAATCCTTATCCACGCTTTCAATGAGATCACGGGCCTCATCCCTGAACGAGTGTTCCTTTTTTTGATAAATACTTGCATCGCAACACGGTAGTTAATATTGCACTAACATGGTAAGGAGGATATCGCCCTGATGCACGAACTTTCGGCTTCCTTGTTCATCGCTGGATCCTTGTAGCCCCTGAGCATGCCATTATTTTTTCGTTTTTGTTTGTGTACCCATCCTTTCAGCGCTAATGTCATTGTTAGGATGGAAACATGTATAATTCTCTAAGAATTTACTATGTCTCCAGCGATGCGAAAAGCAGTGCAGGCGTTCATTGCCATCAAAAATTGTCATGACCATTCTCGGAACTACGTATAAGCAGGGCTGATGCCCCAACAGGCGCCAGTACCGCTTTCCGCAACAACAGGAACTCTGCTAGAGAAGTCGTACCCTATTTAAGGCCTCCATATTGGAAGTGTTCATTGGTCATCTGAGATGGCCTGTGCTATTTTGAGATTATAGATCACATCTTGAGCAGACTTACCGCTAGCTTTTCCTTCAGAGTTTCTACAGCATCTGATTCAATGTTTGCATTCACTAAGCTGATTCCAAGGATGGTTAAGAACAGCAAGGTTGTTTGAGTTAACATGATTCTGAAATGGGAGATTGCAAGAGATACAAGGAGGATTCCAAAGTTGCGACGTATGGAAAAATGAACAGTTCGTAAACTCAGCTTGTTCAGCTGAATCTACTGCAAGTATGTGGGTCTGTTTTGTGCTCTCCTTTTATACTATCCTTATTAGGCCTCACAATGCGTTTTCGGACAGAATGAATGTTGAATTAGTGGGCGAAACATCACTAAAAACCTTCGGTTGTCCTGTAACTATCCAATTATTAGAAGAATGAAGATAAGATCCTCATTTTCAGGTCGGCCTAACCAAAGCAGGAGGCCCCAATCGAATGTATTTTTGCAACACTAATCAATAGCTATTTGATTATTACAGTAGTCCATGAATGATACTTTGTTTAGAAAAAAAACATTGTCGCATGTATAGGATAGAGCACAGCACATACATAGATAATAAAAATTTATTGGTATTGAAAACAGCACTATTAACTTCAATGTAAATTGTAATTTTTTACATCTCTAGATCGTAGAATTTCAGCTGGGACATCGAGGTAACCGTGATGTGATCATCAGAAGTTACCGCGAGGTTGCTCTGAACTTGATTTTTTAGAACACATCGGGAAGCAACTAAGCCTGCAAGGTAAAAGCCATTCCGCTCTTGAGCTCATTGTAACCGGGTTGTAACTGCCATCTATGATCTAATATGAACATTTATGTAAGTATCACCTTGAGGCATGAGACGAAAGTCGGTTCCAAAAAGTGTTTTCGGGCTTCTCCATTCTGGCTGGTACGTCATGAGGGCTTAATAAACCATCATTGGCTTAGTTTTTCCGCAGTTATAGGACATTTTCAAATATCTCATAAAGTTGTCCCAGATGCCATGCATATCACCACGGATCCGAAGCATGAGTAGGAAAGAACAGCGTTATGACTGAAGATAGTCTGAACTGACTTGACGCTCTGCCAAGCAGTGGGAAAAGCCTGGACATACTGCATGGAATCGAGCGTACTTTGAAGCTGATTTTGAACTTCTAAAAGCGGACCCACGACATTCACTCCCAAGCTCTTGATTACTACATATTGTTTAGTCACCTCTGGGTCTCTTTATGTACGACATTTTCAATAAAATTTTCAAGTCTAATATAGATAAAAGACCCCTATCGACGCTAACGCTAACCATGACTGAGTGCTGTGTTTGCGGTCTCTAGTTCAGAATCTCTGAATGTGTTGATTATCTAGGATTTAGCAGCTAGAGTTCTCAGCTCGGTCGCATCGAGGACAGATTACGTGGTTCACATCACGGTTGCCTTGGTGTTGATCGAGTCACTAGCCTCGCTTTTGAAGCGCAACGCAATCTAGCAGCTCCACGACAACGTAGATTTGCAATTCCGATACAATGCCTCACTTTTACAGAATTAAATGATATATAGTCCAGATAATATGGGCCATAAAATAAATATCTCGGCTGATTGGGAGAGAATCAATCATGGTTTATTCTTTTCACAGTCGTATCTGTTGAACTGAATATTTGCTGAATGTTAAAGTTTTGGAGCTTGCTCATTATAACCGTTTATCAGATTTTCGTCCGTTTCTATTGGATAGACAGTGAAAAATATAAGAGAGCTTCACACCTTATTGAAACCATCGGTAACAACTTTTCCCATTTTCCCACTTTTCCCATCCCTGGTTAGAATCCGCAGAGTGCGCGGTACAATTACCCAATTTTTGACGTATTTCGTTGGGATCAGCCAGAATTATCCATTTGCTCGGATTCACGGCTTCTCTCCTGTACTTTATGTCAGTTTTCGAATAATTTCCCGAATGAATTCGTTAAGAAATTCTCCACTTCCCTGTTTTCCATACACAGAAATATTGAATATTGTTGTTGACAGCTTTTGTTCTGTATAATTATGATAACTGAATGGTCTATCACATGCTCCACCACGTGTTCCATTCACCTCGTTTTTCTTTGAACAAAATTATGAATAATCTGAGGTCGCCGCAAAACTGGCTTTGTGAAGGTCTGCCTGTTGGATTTTGCAGAAATATAGAGGCTCTACCAAAACAATGTTTATATGGTTTAACTGCTATTATCAACACAGACAACTTCCTCACAAATGGCGGGAGATAAGATTTACCTAAATACGGTGTGCTTGAACATTAGAGTTGATCAGAATGTGCTCGATCAATAGCAAAAGATAAATTTCAAACAGTGGCAAGAAATAGATCAACATTCATCAGATACGGTTACCAAGTAAATCGCTGCCTGACATATCTCGATATCCTGAAGATTTCCTTGCATCCTTCATCTGCGCAGGCATGATGAGCTGCTGGCAACATCTCTTTCCGCTACACGGTGAGAAATGTTTCACTTTTCGGAACGGCCACTAGAGAATTGTTGTTCTTTATTTGTTTTCATGGCATGGGTCTACGAATCCTGCATAGGAATCGGATGCAAGCAGGGAATGAATCTGAGGGAGAGCTCTGCTTTTGACAAGTCCTCCAACTCATTGTCAGGCAGCTTCCATTATATCCATTTAGAAATGAATAATAATCTCTACCGATGAATTAAATTTCCAAATAGAGGGGTCGTTAACCAGCAGGACTTAGTACGCGTTGAGCATGTTCAGGGGAACTCAGTTCCAGCGTCCTGAACGTTGTGATGCGATCGATAGAATGATTTTGTGGTTCATACTAGATGTGTGTCCACTGATAGCCATAGCTTTCCACCCTTCCACCGTCAGAGCTGCGGCTAGTTCTATCCTTCATGGAATAGATTAGTGCTTGCCAAACACGCACACATCTAATGTGAACTGTACTGTAAATCACTGTAAATCACTTCATCCTTTTCTTGTACTCTTGCGCGTTCCAGTGAAAATCAGGTGTTGTTCTTCCTAGGTGACAGATCATGTTGAAATTTTGGCTGTCGATGCACACCAGACGAGCAATTATCCCTACATGACAGCATCCTTCATTTTTGGGAAACCGTCTTCGTTTTTGAGAAAAAAAAACTGTGATTAATGGTCAAAAAGGGGTTTTCGACCATTTTTTGGCCATTTTTGACGTTTTTTCTCAAAAAACGAATACGGTTCCTCAAAAACGAAGGACGATTCTTCGGAGGAGAATCGGCACCTCCTAGGCGGACAACTTGGAGCTTACAGGACATCAACACACTCCTTCAAACCAGCGAAATTTCCTGAAAATTTTCCGGGATTGAGATAAAGTCCACTAACAAGTTCGGACGAGTTCTAACGGGTTCTTAACAGTTTCGCGTTATGTTTAGTTTTCCTGGGCTTTCGGCTTGGATTCGAGATGAATTGCACTGAACCAATTGCAACTGAGATAAATCATTCACGAACTGTACGCATTCTTAGCAAAAATTTTATTTTTATTCTTCAGTAGGAGCTATTTTCCGAGTCTGCTGGACTTAGTAGTCCGCGACCTCTAGTGACCACATAGCGCTGAGAAACTTCACTATCATCTTGTTTGAAAAACAACCGTAGAAAGTTTTTTTATGACGCCGTCTACAAACATCTCGAAAAAGTTTGTCTTTGAAAACTCGAGATAAAAAGTGGTATTTCCTGTCGTATACATCTATACACCGTTGTGCCAGGATCTACATAAATATATGCTTGTGTTTATTTGGTGAAAAAAGACAAGAAACGACGAGGAAATCGCTATTCGCGTGAGCCGCTATTTCGACTCACTTCACTTAAGTTTTCCAGTAGAGCACACATTACGTGTAAGGTAGGTAGGGGTCTCTTACACTAATTATTGATGTACCTTGGATTGGTGTGCGTCATAGAAAATTTTTGTTGTATGCAAAAACGTTCTCTCAAAATAACCACCGTAATATGCTTTCGCACTGATATGTTCAGCTTGTTGTTCTGTTATTTCCCCTGAAACTCGTATCCACTATCAGTACAGGATACATATTTAGATGCAATATTTGTTAACGTATCAGTAGAGATATTTATCCTTCACTTCCAAGAATCATAGGCAAGGAATTTGCAATTGCTTCACCATCAGTCAACTGGAAAAAAGCATAGCTCATTCCAAAACCCGCATATTGCCTAATAACATTTGGGCGAACGTCACTGAAGACCTTAGATTATACTGTAACTGTCCAATTAGTAGAAGATTGAACATAAAATCCTCACTTTCAGGTTGGTTGAACCACAACACAAGGCGCAGGTCGAATGTTTTCTGCAACACTAATTGATATTCGATTGTTACAAAAGTCCATGAACGATACTTCGTGAAAACATAGTCACATGTATAGGATACTGTAAAGATAGCTTTATTCCTATTGGATACAATGTAGTTTTTTAATATTTCTAGGTCGTAGAAGTTTAGGTGGAATATCGGGATAACCGTGATATGTGTTACCATCAGAGGTCACCGCGAAGTCGCCTTGAGATTACTTTTTCAGAATTTATTTTGAAACAACTAAGACTAGGAAGGTAACAGGCGCTCAACTTCAGGTCTCAATCTGGTCTCGAGCTCTGCATAGCCGAGTTGCGACTGCCATCTGTCACCCAATATGAACATTTATGTAAGTATCCAAAATCTCATGGGCTTTAATCCCCTTCAAATTATTAGGGTGTAAAACTATGGATGCTCCCTGTTTTCTACCGCCTTAATGGACTCCTCAGTGATGACCACGTATACTAGAAT